>BDMV01000006.1:35500543-35934988 GCA_008326285.1 Oryza officinalis | reverse complement strand
GGGTGTTCAGCAGCTGTTGGGGGAGGCTAGGCCTCCTCTTGTCCCTGGCTTCCTCCCTGTATAATAGCAAACGCCTTTTATTTTTTTTATCTTTTTTACATAAGTTTATAGTTGGCTTATAATTCACTGTTATCCTTGCTTTTAGATCGTCAATATATTTGACTTATCACCCACTGCTAAAATTTAGATTTTAAAACCTAATTTTAGAGTTAATTTTGAGAGTTTTTTTTATCATAAATTACTTTCAGCCACTACTAGAGAAAGGGTATTTCCAGACGGCCGAAATACGTTTTCACATGCGGTCGGCCTGTCTGCCTCCAGGGTCTGCGAAGATCACCATTTTCGCATGCGGGCGGCCCAACCGCACGCAAAGATATGTATTCGCAGGCGGGTCTCTTAACACGACCGCACACGAAGATCGATTATCGTGTGTGGCCGCGTTAAGCGGTCTGCTTGCAAAGATATATCGTCATGTGTGGCCATGCAATAACTGGTCGTTTGGGAAGTTACTGTATACTATATAACACAATATTTCCCACTATTAATAATCGAATTTTAGAACGGTACAGGTACGAGCTAACCGAGTTGTCGTTATTCACACATATTACAAACTTGCTTTGTGAAATAAAGAAGATATTACAAGTGAACAGAAATATTGTCATAAAAGATATAATATACATATGTACATATCAACATATTTTTTCACATCCTCCATCAATTTGCACATCACAAACAAACAAATCACAATGCTCACATATGCACATCACAAAATTTTAAAAAATTTCACACATCTTCACATCTCACATATGCACATCACAAATCTATATCACATATTTTCACATCTCATATGCACATCACAAAATTTAGGGAAATTTCAAAAAAAGCCTAATTACCGAGGATGTTAGGAAATGGCCGGCGAGCTAGGACCGGGGGTTCCCGAAGGTGAGGAGGTGGCCTCGGTGGAGGAGGCCAGAGTGGGCTCGGTGGAGCAGGACGTGGAGGAGGGCAAAGGCGAGGCGCCGGTCGGCTTGAAGAAGGGCGGCGGCTGGCGTGGAGAAGGGCGTCTGCGAGGCGGCGACTGGCGTGGAGAAGAGGGCGTCGGCTGGCATGGAGAACGACGGCAAGGAGACGGTGGTCATTCGGCGAGGAGGTGGTTGCGGCTGTGGCAGGGCAAATTTTGGCAGCCTGGCAGTGCTAGTGTTTGCGGGCTCTGGGACTTGGAAATTTCTAAGTCCCGCGCCCACCTTATGTAGGGCCTTATCATCGCGTGCGGTTGGCTTAAGGCGGGCCACATGGAAAGATTATCTTTGCGTGCGGTCACCTTAAGGCCCCGCATGTGAAAATGATCTTTGCGTGCAGTTGCTTAAGTAGCCCGCATGAAAAGATGATTTCAAATATTTTGTTGATATAAAAAAATGCATAACTAATTGGTTATTGCTACAAAAATATTGAGAGGTGGCCTAAAAAATTTTTAAATACCAAAGAATTGTAAATCCCTTACAAATTTAGTAATATCAGCCGATTTCACCACGACATAACATGAACTGACATGTCCCTCATGTACTACTCTCATCATGGACTAATATGTCCCTCATGACTCATCATGGACTAATAGCAAACCACATTCATTACACATTGACTATAGAAATTCTTATGTATAATATATGCATTTCCAAAACAAATTCATTAAAAACAAACTATTGTTTCATAGTTTTGGCAACACCATCTACCCGCACAGACGAAAACTTCTCTTCGTCAAGGGTTCTCTCTATGCGCTTGATCCGCTTAGGAAGATCGGTGAATAATGGTACATCGTCATATTGGTTGTGATCTGTCGTGTCTTCAATGTTGTTAGTGCCAACGATGTGTTGCTTTACGGATACAGTAATGCCCATCCTTTCGTCGGAAGGGTCCTTCACATAGAAAACCTGTGCAACACCCTCAGCAAGGACCCACAGATCATCCTTGTGGCCTATTTTGCTGCATTCCACAACCATAAGGCTGTACTAATCCATCGAAATGTCTGTTGTGTCTTTCACCCATTGACATCGAAGCATAGGGATTTGGATGTTTAGTCCATAGTCAAGTTCCCAATTTTTTTTATGATGCCGTAGTACGATTTCTTCTAGCCTGCTGTGTCTAATGCTTCGACACGAACTCCACTATTTTGTGTTGAGCTTTTCTTTTCCTTGGTTATAGTATAAAATGTATATTAGCCGATGTCGTACCCTTGCCATGAGGTCACAAGGCTTGATGGGCCAGCCGCCAGCATTTGTAAAGTTATTTCCTTCATGGATTCACCAACCGGCAGGTTTTGATCCTTCAACCATCGAGGAAAACTGTGCTTCTGTTCTTTTGAGACCCAATCAGTAGACCGTCTGGTGTTGCAGGCTCTGATCTTGTTCATGTGTTGTTCAATGTAGGGCTCAACGATGGTGAGTTGTTGCAGCACACTGTTGTGTGCCTCCGCTACTGCTTTATATTCGTTATCATAGAAACATTTCTTGCCTACGATCCCCTTTCCAGTTAACCTCCCCTCGTGTGGAGCTAGAGGTATCCCAATGGGATTGACATCCTTTATGTAATCTATACAACACTCAACAACCTCTTCAGCTGTGTATCCTTCTATCATCGATCCCTCGGGGTGAGCACGATTGCGGACATACCCTTTCAGAACCGACATGTACCGCTTGTACGCCCACATTTGATGTAGGTATAGAGGACCAAGTTCAATAATCTGAGGGACGACGTGAACAATTAGATGCCCCATCATATCGAAGTAATATGGAGGAAAATACATCTCTAGTTGGCAAGTCGTCTCGACTACGAATGCTTAGAGGGGTCCTAATTCTTCTAGATCAAAAACCTTCTGTGAAATTCGATTAAAAAAGTAGCACAACTTTGTTATCACTACCTTAGTGTGAACTAGCTTGATCGTCCTTATAGCGATAGGGAGAAAGACCATTAACATCTTATGACAGTCATGAGCATTGTATCCAGAGATGGTCAAATCTTTCGTTGATATTAGCTTCCTGATGTTCAATGAGAAACCAGTAGGCAATTTCAAACCATGCAAGCATCTACAGAAAACCTTTTTCTCTTATGGTGTCATCAAGTAGCATGTCGGAGGAATCTCGATCTTCCTATTTGCCAGTTCTTTTGGGTCAAAGTCTTGCCTTATGTCCAAATTTACCAGGTCATTATGTAACTTCAGTCCATCTTTCGTCTTACTTGGGATGTTAGTAAGTTGCCGATGGTGTTGTTGAACACATTCTTCACGAGGTGCATTACATCTATGGCATGACGAATCTCCAGGTCTTTCCAGTATGGCAGGTACTTGAAAAAGATTGAGTGCTTTTTGAAAGGCAACGTATTATTCTCTGCTGCTTTCTTGCTTTCTTGATCTTGCCTACCTTCTTCTTTCTCTTCCCGAACATGACCTTAATACTCTTTGCCATGTCGAAGACAGTAGTACCACTTCGTGTTGCAGGGGCAGACCCATTCTCTACTCTCTTTTCAAAAAATTTGGCTATCACACGATACTTTTGTCTTTGGGGTAAGAATCGACAATGACGCATGTGAACTATCTTGCTTGAGGACGTTAAGTATTTGTACGACGTGTTGTTGAAACAGATAAGACATCTAGTCTTTCCTTTAATTTAGCCTGAGAGAAAAAAGTTCACCGGTAGGTCATTGATGGTAACGAATATGATAACACGCAGAGTAAAGTACTCCCGACAGTATTCATCCCACACTCGTAACCCTTCTTCCCACATATCTTCTATATCCTCCATCAAAGGTTCAAGAAACACATCTATGCCAATGTCAGATTGTTTTGGCCCTTGTATAAGGATAATCAACAGAATGTACTTTCGCTTCTAACAAATCCATGTAGGATGGTTGTATATGATGAGCAGAACTGGCTAGGTGTTGTGTGAGCTACTTAGGTCACCAAATGGGTTTATTCTGTCCATGCTCAAAGCAAACTTTACATTTCTCGGATCCTTAGTAAATTCTGAATGTTTTGAATCAAAGATCTTCCACTGCCGAGCATTGGGGGGTGTCAAATCATACCATCTGTCTTCCGGTTCTCTTAATGCCATCTCATCAACTTGGCGTTGGTAGAGTTTGAGAAAAGGTGCTTCAAGCGATCTTTCATTGGCAGGTACCACATTACCATGGCCGGTCTCTTTTTCTTTCTATCCACGAATGAATCTGGGTCGACAACCTTACTATCGGAGGCCCCGTTACCCATTTTGTACCGACTCATCCCACAGGTTGGGAATCTGTCCAAGTCGGCGTATTCCTTGTGGTACAGTATATAGTGATTTACACATGCATGGATCTTTTGAATACCTAGATGTCGGTGACATGGGACCGGGGGTATCGAGACCAAAGGGAAGGGCGGCCACAGGGATCCACGTGGCCCGTTCCCCCAGAGGGGTCGGGCCCGAGGGTGACGTGGCGGCTGCCTTCCCAGTTTCCCCCCGGGGTCGGGCTGCTCCCGTTTCTGCCTCGAGGCCTGGGGCGCCCCGACCCCCTGTGGCTTTGGTGCCACGTGCGCAGGTTAGGTGAGCACGGCGGAGCTCACCTAACCACATTTATGGTGGTTCAGACAGGCGCACCACGCCGCATTTAATGTGATACGGCGCACCTGCATCCGGTCCGTGACCGGTCACAGCGAGTGACCGGTCGCAGACCGGTCAGATCGCGGATTATATGGAGCCAGGACGCCTGTGCGTCGCGCGAGCGCCAGACGGCCTGCTGCACGTCTCGTCCCGTCCCGTTGGAATGATGAGAGCCCTCTGTCTCTCGTCTCTCAGCCGGAGTTGGTATGCCAGCTCCGGTCAGATGCTTTCCCGATTCCGGTGCAGGCGAGACGCAGAAGTCGCCTGCCGTTTAATGAAGGTTGAAACGGGCGTCCCCCGGATGGGTCGGCTGACCGAGCGAAGGCATGCTGCGACGTCTGTCAGAGGCTGCTTCCGACGGTAGGATAGCCCTAAATGTAAAAGAATGTTTTCTTTCTTTGGTAGCTCGTGGCCCATGTGATAGCCCCTTGCCATATAAAAGGAGGCCCAGGCCTAGGAGATAAGGGGGACTGGACTCTCTCGGGGGACTGGACTCTCTCGGAGGACTCTCTGGGGACTCTCTCTGGATTCCATCATACTCTCAGATCTACCAGTACACAGGAGTAGTGTATCTAAATCGCCCGAAGCTATCTAAATCGCCTGCGTCCACGCGTTTTTCTCGCTGAGATCCCACAGATCAGGGGCTAAGAATTCCACCTTGCGCCCTCGGCCGAACCGGCAAAGGGGGACCTGCACGGTCTCTCGGTGAGGAGCTTCACGCTGCGTCATCTGGCGCGCCAGGTAGGGGGCCTGGACCTGGAACTCCTCCAGCTCTGGAGCGGCGGCTCCGGCTGCCCCCGAGTCCGCCGCTCATTTAGGGCGATGGGACAGGAGGAGGAAGAAAAGGTCGGCCCGTTCCGACGATGAGGGCCATGTCCTCGCCGCCGAGGGCGCTTTGCGGGCCCCCCGAAAGGGGAGGCCCGTGGGTGACAAAAAGAAGGAGGCCGGCGCTCTCGGCAGAGAGCGCCTGGCCGGCAGCTGGTGCACTATGCTTAACACCTCCCTCCACGACCTCATCGACTGCCGCGCGGTTCAAAACTTGGCCGAGCAAACGAGGAAGTGGGAGGAGGAGAAGAGGCAGGAACGCCGTGAGGGCAAGGCCCCGGCGACTTCCACCGGCAACCGGCGAGGTGAGGCCAAGCAGAAGGCCCCCGCTGAGGACGTCGACGATGGCGATGATGACCTGGGCTTTCAGGAGCCCGAGGCCACCGTCGCCACCGTTGATGGGGGAGCATGCGCTCACGCTTCTCGCCAAAGCCTCAAGACCATGAAGCGAGAGCTTTTGGCCGCAGTCCCCACCCATGAGGCGACGCGGCGGGCGCGTTGGTCAGAGGTCACCCTTACCTTTGACCGGACCGACCACCCGCCATGCGTTGCCCAGGGAGGACAAATCGCGATGGTGGTCTTTCCCACCGTCTGCAACGTGAAGTTGGGGTGCATCCTGATAGACGGTGGCGCAGTTCTCAACATCCTCTCCCCCGCGGCTTTTGATGTCATCAAGGCCCCGGGGATGGAGCTCCGGCCGTCCCAGCCAATCATCGGCGTGACGACGGGGCACACTTGGCTGCTAGGCCATATCGACCTCCCGGTCACCTTCGGTGGCCCCACCAACTTCCGCACCGAGCGGTGGACTTCGATGTGGCGGACCTCAATCTGCCCTACAACGGAGTCCTAGGAAGGCCCGCATTGGTGAAGTTCATGGCGGCCACCCACTATGCCTATCTCTAGATGAAGATGCCGGGCCCAAGTGGCCCCATCACCGTCCACGGCGACCTCAAAGTCGCGCTTGCTTGTATGGAGCAGCGCGCGGACCGCCTCGCCGCGGTGTCCAAGCCCGCGGGCGGCGACGAGAGGCCCGGCGCCTCCACCTCGCCAGCCCTGAGGCAGCGGATGGCCTCAGGTGACGAGGTCCCGGTGAAGGAGGTCGCCCTGGGCGACGACCCGTCCAAGACCACCCAGATTGGTGGTCTCTTGGACGACAAATAGGAAGACGCGCTCGTCTCCTTCTTGCGGGCAAATGCCGACGTCTTCGCGTGGAGACCGGCGGACATGCCCGGGGTCCCCAGGGAGGTGATCGAGCACCGTCTCGCCGTGCGGCCGGACGCAAGGCTCGTCCGGCAGAAGGTGCGGCGGCAGGCCCCGGAGCGCCAAGCCTTCATCCGCGAGGAGGTGGCACGGCTTTTGGAGGCCGGATTCATCCGTGAGGTCATCCATCCAGAGTGGCTCGCGAACCCAGTCGTCGTCCCCAAGGCGAACGGCAAGCTCCGGATGTGCATCGACTACACCGACCTCAACAAGGCATGTCCTAAGGACCCTTATCCCCTGCCACGCATAGATCAAATTGTCGACTCCACCGCGGGGTGCGACCTTTTGTGTTTTCTAGATGCATACTCAGGATATCATCAGATTCGCATGGCTAGGGAGGATGAGGAAAAAACCGCATTCATTACCCCTGTAGGAACTTATTGTTATACAACCATGCCTTTCGGGTTAAATAATGCGGTTCCTACTTTTCAGCGTACTACTCGTATTTCTTTGGGTAGTCAGATAGGGCACAATGTTAAGGCCTACGTCGATGACTTGGTTGTAAAAACACGCAACCAAGAGACCTTGCTCTCGGATTTAGCGGAGACTTTCGAAAGTCTCCGCTTCCCGCGCATAAAACTGAACCCCGAAAAGTGTGTGTTCCATGTGCCTGCGGGCAAGCTTCTCGGGTTCTTGAGCACTCCGAGCCGTTTACCTGGACGAAGGAGGCTGAGCGGGCCCTCACCCAGTTGAAGGCATACCTCAGCTCCCCCCGATCCTGGTCACCCCGGAGCCCGATGAGCCATTACTACTCTACTTGGCGGCAACCCTGCAAGTAGTCAGCGCGGTGTTGGTTGTGGAGCGCGACGAGGATAGCCCTCGGCCCGCGCGCTCCCACCCTGTGTCGACCCGACCCGGGACAGAGAAGGGAGGAGAGGCCCCCGAGCCGGACGGCGGTCTAAAGCCCCTGACGACCAGATGTGGCCCTCTGCCCACTCGTCCGACGGCGCCGGATGCCCCCGACCCCCAGGAAGGCCCCGGGGCCACTGCGAGAAGGTGTGGCCCGACGTCCTCTGACCTCAAGGTCATCGGCACAGAAGCCGAGTGGGCCCGGCAAGGCCCCTCGGACGACGAGCGTCCCGGGAACGGTGCCCTCAATGGAGAGGACAGGCCCCACCGGAAGGTGCAGCGGCTCGTCTACTTCGTTAGTGAGGCGCTGCGGAACGCCAAGACCCGATACCCTTAGGCCCAGAAGATGCTCTACGCGATTCTGATGGCCTCGAGGAAGCTGCGCCATTATTTCCAGGCGCATCGGGTCACTGTGGTCACGTCCTACCCCCTCGGCCAAATCCTACGCAACCGAGAGGGTACTGGACGAGTGGTAAAATGGGCAATCAAACTCTCCGAATTCGACTTGCGCTTTGAACCACGCCACGCGATTAAGAGCCAGGTCCTCGCCGACTTCGTGGCGGAATGGACCCTGGCTCCTGAGCCCGATCTCGGACTCTCCGCCCTCGGGGCCAATATGAGCCCCTCGCAGCTGCCTCACGCCACCTACTGGGTGATGCAGTTCGACGGCTCCCTGGCCCTTCAGGGTGCCGGCGTGGGGGTCACCTTGACCTCGCCGAGCGGAGACGTCCTTAGATATTTGGTTCGCCTAGATTTCCAGGCAACCAACAATATGGCGGAGTACGAGGGACTCCTTGCGGGACTCAGAGTGGCGGCCGGAATGGGTATCCACCGCCTCCTGGTTCTAGGCGACTCCCAGTTGATCGTTAACCAGTTCTCCAAGGAGTACCAGTGCTCCGACCCGCAGATGGACGCCTACGTCTGCGAGGTGCGGCGTATGGAGCGCCATTTCGACGGGTTAGAACTTCGGCACGTGCCCAGACGGGATAACGCGGTCGCCGACGAACTCTCGAGGCTCGCTTCATCGCGAGCCCCAACCCCACCGGGCGCCTTTGAAGAAAGACTGGCCCAGCCGTCGGCGCGACCCGACCCCCTAGGGGAGACGGACGCGCCTGCGCGGCCCCCGAGGCCCGTCGGAGTCCAGGCCTCGGGACCCGGGGGGGGCCGAGCCCGGCCCCCCAAGATTGGTCGCCTGGATAGCTGAGATCCAGGCGGTCCTCAAAGATCAGATTCTACCCGAGGACCGCGAAGGCAGTGAACGCGTCAATCGCATCTCCAAGCGCTACGTGCTGGTGGAAGGGGCCCTCTATCGGCGCGGGGCCAACGGAGTCCTCCTGAAGTGCATTCCTCGGGAGCAGGGCATCGAGCTTCTTGTCGATGTCCATGAAGGCGAGTGCGGAGCCCACTCCGCCTCGCGCACCTTGGTCGGCAAGGCCTTTCGTCAGGGTTTCTATTGGCCGACGGCGCTCCACGACGCAGTTGACCTGGTCCGACGATGCAGGGCGTGCCAGTTTCACGCCAAGCAAATGCATCAGCCAACTCAGGCCCTGCAGACCATACCTCTTTCATGGCCGTTTGTCGTCTGGGGGTTGGATATCCTGGGTCCCTTCAGGAAGGCCCCAGGCGGGTTTGAGTATCTGTATGTCGCAATCGACAAGTTCACTAGGTCACCCGAGGCTTATCGGGTCATCAAGATCGACAAGCACTCGGCGCTAAAATTCATAAAGGGCATCACTGCTCGGTTCGGGGTGCCTAACCGTATCATTACGGACAACGGCACCCAGTTCACCAGTAAGCTTTTCGGCGACTACTGCGAAGACATGGGCATCAAGCTCTGTTTCGCCTCACCCGCCCACCCCAGAAGCAACGGTCAGGTGGAGCGCGCCAACGCGGAAATCCTCAAGGGCCTCAAGACCAAGACCTTCAACATCCTCAAGAAGCATGACGATTAATGGATCGAGGAGCTGCCAGCGGTACTCTGGGCGAACCGAACCACCCCAAGCCGAGCGACAGGGGAAACGTCTTTCTTCCTCGTCTACGGCGCGGAGGCGGTCCTCCCATCCGAGCTCACCCTGAGGTCCCCTCGGGCTACCATGTATTGTGAGGCTGATCAAGATTAGCTTCGCCGAGACGACCTCGACTACCTGGAAGAGCGAAGGCGATGCGCGGCCCTCCGAGCCGCGCGCTACCAGCAAAGCCTGCGGTGCTACCATCAGCGCCATGTCCGGGCCCGATCACTCTGCATCGACGATCTCGTCTTACGCCGCGTCCAAACGCGTGCTGGACTGAGCAAACTCTCACCAATGTGGGAGGGTCCGTACAGAGTGATCGGCGTCCTCCGGCCGGGCTCGGTTCGATTGGCCACGAGTGACGGCACAGAACTGCCTAACCTGTGGAACATCGAGCATCTTCGCCACTTCTACCCATGAGGGGGTCGGGTGTCGTACCTCGGGCTCGGGCCAACCCCACGTCCCCCTCGGGCACGCAGGGTTGGTCGGGGGCTCCCACATGCACATACTTATTTAATTTTTTCCTAGCATTTCAATAACAAGCATTTTCAATTTCCTAAGGACTGCGCCTGTGTTATCGTTTCCTTTTGAAAAATCTTGACTTGAGTCAGTCTGCTTGTGCTCGTCCTTGTCCTCGGCAGCCCGAGTCGTCTAAATCGCCAAACGGGGCCCAGAACCGAGCCGTGCCCCAGGGCGCGGTGAACTCCGGGGGGGAATCGGCAATGGCCCACAATCGAGTCCCCATAACCCTCGGTCACCGCGCTCCCGGCCTGGCCAGTCTCGACATGCAGATCTCCCCAAGGCACTAGCTCCGACCCGCGCCGCTTGAGGCTGGGGCTCAAGCACGAGCCCTCACTCAAGCCAAAGATACAAAGGGATCGCGACACAGACCATCCTTATCACGCACATATAGCAAACATAACTAACATAGAAGTTAAAATCTAGTTTGATTGCAGATAAGATGAAGTCAGTTATACAAGCATTGGCCCAAAGGCCTCAGAAGATGAAGGAATCAAAAATTAAGATATGCGGGGGCCTGGGGGCTCACTCCGACGCACCCGGGTCGCCGGTCTCGCCGTCGCTGTTGTCGTCGGCACCATCGTCGCCATCCTCCTCCTCGTCGGAGTCGAGAGCGAAGACGAGCCGAGGGGCCGTTCCCTCGAAGCCGAGGACGATTTGATAGGCGTCATCCCGAACTTGGGCGCGCGCGTTGGCCTCGGTTCCGGGGGGGATTCTTCCAACGCCGTCCACGGGGAGAAGTCGGGGTCCCGGACTTGGTAGCTCGCCAGTACGAGCTCCACCGCCCCCCGGGCGAGGTCCCTTGAGGAAGACTTAACCATCTCCTCGATCTCCTCGGGGAGCCTTTCAAGGTCCCCGGCCATCTCCAAGAGGCACTGGGCGAGGCTCCCCCGGTTGGCGGCGTACTCTGCGTGTCGCCCGCTCCAGATGCCCGCCTAACGCCCGGCGCGGTCGAAGCGGGAGACGGTGTCCCGAAGCATGCCGGGCCCCACCTCGTTCGATAGCCGGAGGGCCTCAACCTCCCCGGCGGACGAGTCCAGGGCGCCCTGCAGCTCAGCGATGGTGTCCTCGGCGGCTGTGAGGCGGGCGGCCAGATCACCGTGGCCTGCGGCCGCCCCGCCGCTGCGCGCCCACGCGTCCAGCTCCCTTGCCTGCACCTCGAGTTCGGAGGCCCGCTGGTTCAGCGCGTCCCTCTCGGCGCGGGCGCTTTCCAGATTACGGCGTGCCTGCTCCTCCCGCTCCGCCTCGCAGAGGAGCAGGCTGTCCGCCAGCCGCTGCGCCGTGGCCTCGGCCTCCTTGAGGGCTCGCCTCCGCTCGACGAGCGTGTCTTCGCGGAGGCGGAGTGCGGACTCCTGCTCGGCGGAGGCAGCCTCGTGCGTCACCAGTGTCACCTCCCGTGTAGCGGCGGCGGTCTCGCGTGCCGCCAGCGCCGCCTCCTTCGTGTCCAGGGCGCGGGCGCGCTCCTCCAGCTCCTCCAGCTCCCGGGCGTGGAGGTCAAAGGCCTCGGCCCGCCGGCGCATGGTGTCCTCTTGCACGAGCAGGCGCGAGGCCCGCCCCCCGAGCGTGGCGGAGCGCTCCTCCAGCACCATAGTCCGGGCCTCTAGGGCCTCCTCGCGCTGGCGGATCGCCGCCTCGATCTCCACCACCCGCCGCTCCCGGGCAGCGGCGGCGTCGAGAACTCCGCGGGCGGCGTCGAGCTTCTCCTTCAGCTCCGCCATCCGGCTCCCGTATTGGAGACGAAAGTTGTCCCGCGCCCCGTCGAGCACGGCGGTGGCGATGAGGGTTGTCTCCCGCTCCTCCTCTACTTCCCAGGTGATTTTCGCCAGGGTCCTACGGCGAGCCTCGAGCTGCGAGGTGTGCAGGCTGTGCGCCTTACGGCCGGCCTCCACCATGGCCTCCACGGAGCACCGTCCCTCCTCGACGCGCGCCCACGCCGCGTCGATTTCTGCCCGCTCCGCCTGTAGGGCCTGTATTTGGGCGCTTAGCCCGTCTAGCACCATGCTGTTGGCCGTAGTCAAGGCCAGCAAGAGGGGCTCCGCGCTTAGCAGGGTGGCGGAAGAAAAGGGGGAAGGCCGCCTCTGTGGTGGTGAAGCCCGGCTCGGCTCGCCGGTCGGTGTGTTGGCCTCGGGGGCCTTTCCCGAGGCCGGCTCATCCACAGCGCCGCCTGGGGCATCGGGCCCCGGGTGCGCCCCCTCGACGTCATCACGGGCCGCCTCGGTGGCGGCCTCCGCCTCCGGCGCAATCGGGTCGGGGACCTGGGTGGCAGCCTCGGCCGCCGGTGCCTCGTGCGCGTGCGCCGCCTCTGCCTCCCGGGCAGCCTCCTCAGCCCGGCGGACTTTGGCCGCCTCCCGAGCAGCCTTCTCGGCCTGGCGGACTCGGGCCGCCTCCCGAGCAGCCTCTTGAGCTACCCGTAGGTGGCCTACGGCTTCCTGCAGGTCGGCCTCCCGCCTCTGAGCCTCTGCGGTCGCCGCCTCCCCGGCCTCGTTGCCTGCGGGCCGACTGGCCTTGGAGTGACGCGTGGGGCGGGATGGGATCTCGCTGAGGCAGACGAAAAATATGGAACAGAAAGAGGTAAATAAAAATAAGCCCTAGGGGTTTGGGAATGAGAGTGTGGCCGCTGTGGGAGAGAGGTCGAACCTGCAGGGTGGCCGGCTGAACGACCACTTTGGGGGCGTGATGAGGCTCCCCTTGCATGGCTCGGTCTCCCCCAACTTGCGGAGCCGCTTCTTCTTTCGCTCCCCCTCGGGCTGAGGTGTCGGTGCGGCGTCCTCCGGGCGCCTGCCGCTGACGTGCACCGCCCCGCCCCCTCGGGGAGGAGATGGAGGAGGGGTCGCCTCCTGCTTCCTCTTCCCCTTGGCGTCGGCAGGACGGCTGCCCCCCGAACCCCCGCCGCGGGGCCTCGAAGCGTGGCCCCCTCTAGGGGTAGATTGGTCCCCTCCGCGGCTGCCGCCCGCGCCATCATCGCCTCGGGGGGCCCGATCCCCCGACGCCTCGACCCTTTGCATGATGGCCAGAATGTCGGCGCGCTCCGGGTCGCTGCAGAGGGGGAGGATCCCCTGAGGGATGAGGGATGACTCCACGGAGCTAAGGTTTAGCACCCGTTGGACCACCATCCTGAAGTGCTCGGGGTCCCAATCCCACTTACGCCCCTGGTGGGTCCTCAGGGGGTCCTCGGTCCCGGCGTACTCCTAGGCGCTCCGGCGGCGAAGGTAATCGCCGAACACCATGGCCCTCGTGAGCCCCTGGGCTCGCAGGCCCGCCAGGCGGTCCAGGACGGCGTCGTAGCCGTCCCCCAGATCCACCGTCGCCCGCCAGCTTGGCGCCTGCGCTGGGGGCTGGCTCGGGAGTCGGAGGCACGCTTCGTCGGGGAGGGGGGTGTAGAACCAGTCGCTCTTCCAGTCGTCCCACTTCTTGCGAAGGACGCACGGGATGTAGCGGTTCAACACCTGCCCCCGCGACTGGAAGTAGCAGCCACCGACCACCGTCGGCGGCAATACTGGCTGCACGGTGAAGAACCACCGAAACAACCGAAGGGATGGGCGCACCCCAATGAACATCTCGCACAGGTGTGCGAAGATGGCTAGCGTCATCACCGCGTTGGGGGTGAGGTGCGCCATCTGGAGGCCGTAGAACTCCAGAACGGCCATGAAGAATGTGGAGAACGGCGGAATCAAGCCCGCCATAGCGAAGGAGAGGAAGAAGACGGACCACTCTGGGTAGTGCGGCGCCGGGCGTCCCTCGCCCAGCACGACCACCTCCCGGGTGGCAGATTCCGGCATGAACCGGCGTGGTAGCCTGGCCTGCCTCTCGCTGGTGATGCGGGAAGGCAGCAGCACGCTGCCATCAAGCGGCATGGAGCTCCGCGTCATGGCGCCGGTGGAGGGGGAGCTTGAGGATGAGAGCGCGTGGCGAGAGGAAGGCGAGAGAAACGAGAGAGCTAGAGCACGGATGGCAAAGGCAAGGAAAAAGTGGCGAGAGGAAGGAAACGAATTCCTTCCTCGGCGCCCTTTATGCCCTTGCCTCCGCCGCACTCGGCTCCTCGTTCCCCGCGCCCATCTCCTTGCCCCCTCGTTTCTCGCGCCCACGCCTCCACTAACCCCACTCGCCCGCTTACGACGCACGCGTCAGTCGGGCGACCGTGGCGGTCGAGGAGGGGCAGATCGTGTTTGCATTAATCGCGCTCGGTTATCGTGAAAAGCGCCAATCATTACGTCCCCAGGCAAAATGGACCGACGTGTCCCGATCCGCGCGCTGCCTCGAGTAATGTTGCGGTTACAAGGAGACCGCTCATGAATGTCGACTGGCATTCTTCACCGATATGCGTGGCTCACGACCGTTGGAGTCCTGCTCGCCTTTGGGGGCCGGTCCCACCTGTCACTAGGCCCGAGGGGTGGCGTCAAGCCTGGGTGCCCCCACCCCCGAGTGTGGCCACCCGGGCGTGATGCCGGGGGCTACTGTCGGTGACATGGGACCGGGGGTATCGAGACCAAAGGGAAGGACGGCCACAGGGATCCACGTGGCCCGTTCCCCCGGAGGGGTCGGGCCCGAGGGTGACGTGGCGGCTGCCCTCCCGGTTTCCCCCCGGGGTCGGGCCGCTCCCGTTTCTGCCCCGAGGCCTGGGGCACCCCGACCCCCTGTGGCTTTGGTGCCACGTGCGCAGGTTAGGTGAGCACAGCGGAGCTCACCTAACCACATTTGTGGCGGTTCAGACAGGCGCACCACACCGCATTTAATGCGGTACGGCGCGCCTGCATCCGGTCCGTGACCGGTCACAGCGAGTGACGGGTCGCAGACCGGTCAGATCACGGGTTAGGTGGAGCCAGGACGCCTGTGCGTTGCGCGAGCGCCAGGCGGCCTGCTGCACGCCTCGTCCCGTCCCGTCGGAATGATGAAAGCCCTCTGTCTCTCGTCTCTCAGCCGGAGTTGGTATGCCATACCAACTCCCGGAGTTGGTATGCCAGCTCCGGTCAGATGCTTTCCCGATTCCGGTGCAGGCGAGACGCAGAAGTCGCCTGCCATTTAATGAAGGTTGAAACGGGCGTCCCCCAGATGGGTCGGCTGACCGAGCGAAGGCGTGCTGCGACGTCTGTCAGAGGCTGCTTCCGACGGTAGGATAGCCCTAAATGTAAAAGAATGTTTTCTTTATTAGGCAGCTCGTGGCTCATGTGGTAGCCCCTTGCCATATAAAAGGAGGCCCAGGCCTAGGAGAGAAGGAGGACTGGACTCTCTCGGGGGACTGGACTCTCTCGGAGGACTCTCTGGGGACTCTCTCTGGGGACTCTCTCTCGATTCCATCATACTCTCAGATCTACCAGAACACAAGAGTAGGGTATTACGCTCCTTAGCGGCCCGAACCTGTCTAAATCGCCTGCGTCCACGCGTTTTTCTCGCTGAGATCCCATGGATCAGGGGCTAAGAATTCCACCTTGCGCCCCCGGCCGAACCGGCAAAGGGGGACCTGCACGGTCTCCCGGTGAGGAGCTTCACGCTCCGTCATTAGAGATAATGGAGATATTAGTTTCTTCGCTTGATACGTGTTGGATGGCAACAAGTTAGACTTAGGAAGCAAAACTCTAAAGAGACCCATCAAATTGTTATAACTAGTATCGGACCTCCCGTGCCTAGCCTTCAATCTGAGAAGTTCTCGCATAGAATGTAGCACCGTATAATCCTTGTCACATGCCTTGGATTTGTCGTAAAGATCCTTCGCTGATTTTTGCAACGCCTCCCAATTGTCTAACTCTCGCGCTGTACCAGTTAGCACCTTTGGTTCAGCGTGGCGCAACATATCGTCCGTATCAAAAATAGCCTATAAATCATTAATACCAAAGCCACCAAATTTGTCCATCGTATCACGGGATATGTCCTTAATTGTAAAATTTTTTGCCTCATCGAAGGAAATATCAAAAATCTCATTAGGAACAGTGACTTCTCCGTGATAGGTCCATACCTTGTAATCATTCTTAAATCCACGCTCCACTATATGCCACAAAATTTTCTTCGGATCTTTCAACATTTTTTGATTCTTGCAATCAAGGCATGGACAAAAAAATATTCGTTCTATTCTCCCTCAAAGCATGTGCCTTAGCTTGATCAACAAATTTTGATGCTTTCTTCATGAGCGCCAAATGAGTTCTCTGCGTCTTGTACATCCATGCTCGATCCATCTATAAATAATTGCAACACGAATAATAATTTAGTGCGGGTGTTTCTCACACAACATGAAAAAACAAATATCTCCTAAAAATTAAACCTACAATACATTGAAGCATCATGCACTAGTCATTAGAATAAAAATTTTGGTCATCTAAACATTATATTTTAGCTAAAATTTACCAAAATAGCTCAAAAAAGTCTATTTACAAACTGCAAAATTCGTCACATGTCACTGATGAAATTTAAAATAAATGGAGACAAATGAAAGAGGAAATCAAGCATGTAAGCTTTTATATGGATGGCAAGCAAAGATTTCGAGTTGAAAATCTCTCTATTTGCTGTTTCGTTTTGGAGAAAAATATCAGGTTCAAATGGCCGCAGTTGTAATAGTCAGGTTTTAACTATAGTCTTAGTCATGCTAATGACTTGATCACACTGGCTCAGAGTGGTGTTGATCGAGCCACGACGCTGGCTAGGTCCTATAATACATTGATTGTTGTTCTATGATTAATATTGTTTGGTTTCTCGATCGTTTTCTTCATTCAATTATTAAGCATCATGCATATGCATTAGTCTGTTAGATAGACAAACCTCGTGAGGATCAGATTATATTAACGTGGGTTAGTGTTCCACATGGCCGGTCGTGAGTTTTAGCTAGGAGTAGTCGTAACTCACACATCAGTGAAAGAGGTACACACGTCATTGAGAGGTACACAGTTAGACACATTAGAAGTCTAGTTACTTATTTATAACTTATCAAATTATAAAACTTTGCATACATACATACCATATACATTATAAATCTTGTACATATGCATCTCATATATTGCATCTATACATTGTATTTCTATACAGCATTAATTAAGAAAAACTCACACCCTTTGCATGCAAGTTAAAATAAGAAATTGAATTTATCCGAAAATGTTTGTGTGATCCTAGACCACACAATTTTACTTTAGGAGGTTTGCATCTTTATAATTTCAGAAGTAGTGGCAATAGAAGACTATTTTAGAGTTACTGCAATTTACAAATTTTGTATCCAATCATAGAGGTCACAGAATCTGTAAAGTGAGTCATCTCAACCCACATTCCAAAATTATCCATTTTTGCATAAAACCCCTGAGTGTTAGGGCAATTACAAATCAGTCCCTAAACTAAGAGTAACCTCCAAAACTAGAAAACTCTATGGACCCAAATGAATAAGTGTTAAATGTCCATGATTGTACTGAACTCCATTTAATTTAGAAAATCAGTAAAATCCCTCAAATTACTCCACCGAACAAGCTATATGAGGTGTCAAAGCTGGCAACAGCCATGTAGCCCAAGTAGTGAGTCATCCATACATTTCTTATTCACACAAATATCAAGTGTCATCCACCATTAGTTGTTTCGGCTGAGGGATAGTTTCAAGAAACAACATTAGCAGTAGTAGTAGTACCACACAGCCTTAGCTCCAATGGCAGCAACATCAGCAAAATCACCACAACAACTATTACGAAGAACAACAGTAGCAGCAATCGGTTCAAGCCAGAGCTTGCCAAGCAGTAGTTTAGTGTAAACCACTCATCAGCACAGCAGCATCAGCCATGGCAAGGTAATCAGAGAGAGAGAGAGTAGCTAGCAAACTAGAGAAAACACATCATTACCTGGCCTTAGCATTCATGGTTGAATCAGAAGAGGGAAACCAGAGGGAAGGAGGAGAAGCAGAGGTGGTAGAGTTCCAGGAGGAGTTGATACTCCAACTCAAGTAGGAGATGGTTGAGATCCAGGAGAAGCAAGAAACTTGAGATCAAGAAAGAGAAGAGGCAACTGTTGTAAATTGGATTAGGAGGCAAAACCAGCAAGGAATAAGAAACCAAAGAATTCAGTAGCAGGTCATGGTGTCAATCAAGCAAGAGGTACCTGAGTTTCAAGAGGAGAAGCTCTAGTTGCAGCAAAATCATCATCGATCCAGAGGAGCATCGGTAGAGGTAGACCTGGATTTCTGGAGAAGGAGCTGAACCACACATTTTTCAGTCACCATAGAATCAACAAAGAGGTAACCAAAAATTAAAATAGGAGAGGAGAGTGGATCCTGCATACATAACAGTAGCATTCCTTAGAGCTAGAGTTGCAAATATATACCATCCATCCTGATGAAAAACCTTAGCAATTCTAAATGAATAAAATTAACAAAATTAGATGCTATAGTTAAAGATAAGTGCATGTCTTTAAATTCTGATGCTAACATATAACAATTATCGTATATGAAATCTGGATAGCAACAATAAACATGTCTAGCTGTAATTCTTGTATAAACCAACTAGTGTTTATGATATAAATTATTTAGGAATAGAGCATGTATATAAGAATCTGATCATGCATGTGAACTTACAAACTTTCAGATTTTAGTCATGCAAACAGGGCATAATCTGCGCGGTGCATGTTCTAGTATGAGTGAAAGTTGTGTGTGTATACATCAAATCTTTATTTAAAATTAACAATTCCGTTCCAGGTTTAATAGAGGAACCATATAAATAAATCTGGTTTGTAGTGAATAGTGGGTGCAACCAATAGTATATAACATTTTGAAACTAAATAAACACTGAAATCCTAGTTCATAATTAATTATGTTTGTCATGTAGCTAGCAGCAAGAAATATTTTAGATTGCTTAGAAGTATGATAGGCATGCAATTGGTCTTGAGATTACAAGTATATCTACTTATACTTCAAGATCCATTAGAGACCTCGTAGGATAAATCTTGACTACATATATGGTCATAGCTAGATAAGTTTGCAGAAATCCCTATTGACATAAAAAAAATTCAGGGTTATAGTAAAACAAGTAGAATCATGTAACAGCACGCCTTGGTGAGGAATCAAATGCGCACATCTATTTTAATGCATTGGGAATTTAGGATATATGATATATCAGTTAGACGACTCTATAGGACTAGGTATAACAACAGAGCCATAGACTTCTGTATCGAATCATGTACTTGAGCAAAACAAGAGTTTAGGGCATAACATCAGAAGCAGACATAGAAGTTCGCTCAAATCAATCAATAGTATACCTTACTAGGATAAACACCGTAGAACACCATTTAACAGTTAATTAGGAATCTGTAGATTTTTAACATCAAGATAAAGATTCATTGTTCTTAAGCCATTGGATTACTTAAGTAACTACCATGATAAATCATGTATGTAGGAATTCATATTAATTCTCTAAATTAATATTTAGCACAACTACATAAGGATTTAATCTTGTTAGGATATTAACAATTTCAATCTCGAAATTAGCTCTACATGCAGGCATCCATAAGGACTAAATTATGCTAGTGTAATTCTAATTGCAGTACTGTATTTCCTAGGATTAATTATGTGAGCATTCATCCATTCATTCATGGCATAAAGGCATCATTCAACAAACCGAGTCAATTGACCCAGAACCCTGAAATCAGTAGTCACAACACTGAACGTAGCATTATCAAGTGAACATTAGGATCATACAACCAGCATCACTACTGCACCATTATCACCACACATCACCAAGCAGAGAGGAATACTAACATAGTACAGGAGAGGAAGAGATTGGGATGAATATTCACTAGTGCAGTAGAGGAGGAAGTTGAAGAGGAACAGAAGATGGAAACAAAACTAGGAACTGGGGAAGGCGCAGCACTGATGGAGGCCGGAGAGACCTCCCGTTGGTCTCAACCTCGCCGGAGTTGGGGGCCAGCGGCGGCACCTCGTGTTAAGGGGCTGTGCGGCAAAGGGTTAGCAGGAACGGGCTCGTGCGAACCAGGGGAACCGATTCGCGGTAGCGGAAGCTGCTGGAGGACAACCGGAGTTGGAGTCCGGCGGCCGGCGCGAGGGAGCGCGGCGGCGTTAGGCGGACGGCGGCGCTGGGGAGATCGTGAGAAAGGGGAAGAGAACAGGGGGGGAGAGAGAAGGGGTTTGTGGGCTGGGCCAGTTGGGCCGACTGGTCTTTGGATTGGGAGGTAAAATTTTAGAAGAAAAGAGGAAAGAAAAGAAAAGCTATTCTTTTGGCAAATAAAACTTTCAGCTAATTAAAAATTTTATAATCAAATTCAATGGGGTTAAATTTAGTTAGTTCCTTATTTATTTAAGACCTCAACATGTTTTTAAGTATGTAATATATGACTGAAAACTAGTTAAAAAAATAAATCCTTTCATTTGTTAAACTAATATCATAAAATTATTATTTCAAGTGATCAGTAAATAATATATCTTTACACCACTAATTCATAAAAATACATTCTTTTATTTTTTTAGTTGATAATGAATTTAAAGTCATCGGGTTAAGGTTGTAGCTTGTTACTCTGGAACTTCCGTAAAAGGTTTTTGGGTGAGAATCGTTAACCCATGACCGTTATTGACCTAGCATTATGATAGGCATCTCATATGCATCGCATTCATATAATCATTCTAGTATTTAGTTGTGTTTTATTGTTTCTTTCAGCTGGATATTTATCTCGGATTTTTTGGAGTTATTCATTGGTTGATTCGTTTTTCGATTTCAGGTATCTTAGGCAAGTAAAACACCTTTGACCAACTCTTGTTATATTTCATAATTGCAATCTATATGTATCACCTTGCATTAAATTATACTTTCTATAGTTAAAAATAAATATGTTTGTGTATTTGATTTTTTGATGAAGCAGGCAGTCATATTATAGGTGTAGTCAGAACTTGCCATTATGATGAGGGTTCACTTGCAGATATTTATCACCACAAGGTTAAACAACAACTGTTATATGGCATGCAAGCGTCGTAGCGAACGTGTCGACCATATGACCTGAAATGGGACGAGCTGGACTAGTAATTAACTTTTAATGGCTTTATCATGCGGGCTTAAGGACTTTCATGAACCCCTTGAGTGTGGGCTAGTGATGAGGGTTGCCGTTGTTGCGGGATCCGAGTAGATGATGTGGATTGCCGTTGTTGCGGGATCCAATGATTTGTCGTTGTTGTGGAAATCACCTGCAGAGATAATTGACAGATGAGATTGATGAAAAGCTTGTGACCTTAGCCTTGCCGGTATACACCATGAAGTGTGCTTCAAGCGCCGACGGGCGTGGGCACTAAAAGGTTTAAAGCGTCTGTGAGTATGGTGACACACCTCTGCAGAATGTATGAATTATGATATGTCACTCTCTGTTTCGGGTAGAAACTGCGAATGAACGTGACAGGAAAGGAACCAATCAGAGGTTTTAATACATGTGGTGTCTTATACGCAATAGATTTTATAATTACTTAATATGATCTTTGTAATACTATTTTATGAACATGCATAAAGAAAGGCTCTGGAGATATATATATATTTATGCAAGTGGAGTATGGGCATATATCTGTTGCATTGATATAGTTGGACTTGTTGAGTATCTTTTGTACTCATCCCCTATGTGTAATATTCCTTGTAGATGATTGTGCTAACTCATAGGCACGAAAAAGTTTCCCCCGAAAGAGCAAGAGCAAGAATAAATCCTTCAATGGTTTGTCAAGAAGTTGAAAAGGTTGTTCTTTGTATCAACTTGACAGAGATGATTTTGATGATGGCATGATCGTCTCGAGGTATTATTTAGTTATTATGTTGATAAAAACTAATTTCTGTTAGTTTTATTTAACGGGTTTCACTGCAATTGTTTCTGTTATACTCTAGTATGCCATTTTTTAATAAGTTGATTCTTACTGAGAAACGAGCCTAGACCGGTATTTTACCTCGAAAGTAAAATACGAGGGTCGTTACAGCAGCTCGGGCTACGCGATGGATATATGGTCCATCATCGCATGTGGGTCTCTTTAAACGACCGCACGCAAAGATTGATTATCATGTGTGGTCGTTTAAGAGGACCACATGCAATGTGGCCGCAGTATATCGCATGCAGGCCTTTTAAGCGATCGTACGCGATAATTGATCTTCGTGTGCGGTCAGTCAATCAGCCCTTGGGGAACCAGTTTTTACAAGTGCGGGCCACTTATGGCCCGTTTGCAACCTACTGGGTTGCTCCTCTAGAAAAATCATCGTCCGAAAAATCATTTGTGTAATAGTGAGCATTTTTTACTTTTAAGCCATAAATAATACATATATAAAAGTTTTGATTATTTTGTTTATTTTTCTATAAATTACCTATAATTTTTTTATTTTTCTACGATTTATCAACCATAGCTCAAATATATATTATCGATACCCATGAATCCAGCTACAACTTTTTTATCTCTATGTTTGGAGGTTGACAATACCAACTAGCCAAATCTTCTGGGCTTGCCATCGATGTCTGCAGCTGTGACGAAAAGGAGGTTGCGTCGATCTACGGCTACTCTCTTCTTCTCTAGTAAGCTTCTGCAAACTGCATTGGTCTCTTTCAATGTCTTTGGCAATGGTTTTTTAAGGACGTGACTACACAGTACGTGCTCTCGTAATAGCCTTAACACGTGACTCAACTATTTTCATAATTATACCCTATTCAACTAAGTGTGTTTTTTCAAAGTCAACATGTCTAATTAGCATTTATCTATTCGCCACATGGGGAATATGCAAGCATGCAACGACATGAAAAGATAGTCCGAATAGCTAAGCTTTAAATAAACTTTTCTTTTAAATTACATATCCAATTTACAATTCGATTATATCGTTATATTTGTTGTAATTAAATATTTATAACAAGATCTTACATAATTATATTCTGATAAAAAAATATGTGTTATAAATTACTTTTATTATATACGCAAATTACTTTTATCATATATCTAAATTACTTTTAGATTTGATTAATTTACTTATTAGATATTTATGAAAGTAAATTCAATAAAGCAAAGCCTAAAAGTAACTTACACAAATCATAATTACTCCCAAATTTTATTCTTATTTTTAAATCATCTAGGGAATATAGGTATTCTCTATATGGTTAATTCTAGAGTAAATTCCTTGTATATCTTTGAAAACTTACCCAATCCCTCTTATATCCCCTGAAATTTATCCGAGCTCTTCTATACCTCCAAAATTTCAAGTAAATTTATCCGATCTCTTCTATACCTCCAAAATTTCAAGTTGATCTCTTTCATGCTTCTCTCGTTAGTTGACCATTAGTTGACCATCTAATTTCTATAAAAATGACCATTTTACCCTTACACACGGATGAGCATAGAAATTTATGAATTACATTGCTGAAAATGTAAAAGTTTGTTGCACGACACTATTATAGTTCCGAGTTTGCTGAGAGATACATTATTTATTACAAAATTTACTTTTACATAATGAAAGAAAAACAATGTTTATTTATTAAAAAGTTATAAAAAATAAGGATCAGTCATACAAAGATGGCATTACTAATGCTCACGATATTTTTTATGGATGCTCCCAATATATAATATCCATTGTCCTATTAAAATTGCAAATAAAAATTTCAATTTATGACATTTTTTATTTTCAAAATTTATATTAAAATTTTCTACACTAATTATTTAGTCTCATTAGTTTCATAAAATGCACATACTGTGCACTCAAACAAAAATTTTAATCTTTTTTAAGCTTTTATTCAAACCTACATCGTCAAGGGCATAAAAGATATTTGCACCAAACTTAACAGTGAAATAAAGAAAAATATAACGGCAGGGGCATGGAAGGGATCAAGTCGAAATTTCAGGGGCATAGAAGGAAATTTTCAGGGATATGAGAGAGATTGAGTGAGTTTTCAAGGGCATACAAGAAATTTACTCTTAATTCTATTTTTTCAGATAGTTACTTTTAATACATGAAAAGTTACTTCTATTTATCTAGAGAGTTACTTCCTCTACCAGTGTATAGTAGCTTCTGATATTGTGAAGAGTTACTTTTTAATATCAGTAAAGAGTTACTTCTTTTTTTTTCTAGAGCTACTTTTATCTAGTAGTGTACTTTGTAATACTGTAATTCTTTTTTAGAGCTATTTTTCTCTTGCTGAATAGTTACTTCTGATCATCAAGGGTTACTTCTATTCTCTACTTCCTGTATGATGAATATTAGTATTTCTTTTAAAAAATAATATAGTGATTACTTCAAAAATAATTTTATTTAGTCGTGAATCTTCTCTACATTTTACTCTACATTTTACTTAACATAATTTCTTATTTCAATATCATTCACTATGTTTATTTCAATGCAACAGAAATTACTTCTATTGTAAACTTAGTTACTTCTAAGGTTTTAGTAAATTACTTTTTAATATTTAAATATATTCAATATTAGACTATGTTTACTTTTAGTGTAAACTTAGTCTTATTTTAACATCGTCCACTATGTTTATTTTTAATGCGTCATATATTTTGAGTGAAGCGCGATGGTTCAAACGAATTTTAAAAATAATACACGGTTTAAAAGACACAAATCATCAAAGGTTTTGTAAAAAAAAAAGAAGCTAGTGTAAAGAAAGGGCTAGTGGATTGGTTAGTGTAGGCCCTAGCACGTGAATAGGCGTCCTTTTTTGCCAGAGCTTCTTGGTATGGCAAATTGGATGGCCTCAGACACGTGTCGCTCGATCGGATGGGCCATACATATCGGTGCTAAATAGATTTTGGACTATCTATATTTATGCCGTCATATTTTTTATGAAAAAATAGTTAGTATGTATTTACATTGTAAGTCCCTAAATTACATATGTAATTTTAGTGTATTTACAATGTAAGTTTTAAAATTACATATGTAATTAAATGTAAGTCTCACATAAATACATAAAATATACATATAATTTAGTGGGAGAGGTGCGTGCACGTGATGTGAGTGTTACGTGATCAAATTCACATACAAAATCTAATAAATTTACACTAAGAACAACGAGAAACTGCATGTAGCAGCTAGCAAGAAAAAAAAATCCAGTACTAATCCTACGCTACAAGAACAAGCAGCAGCAACCAAGCAAATCAGTCACACGCACTAATCTCCACGCAAAATTATAGGCTGAAAATTCGACAGATTTTGACAAAAATATCTGTCGACACATAGCAAAACCGATAGATTTTGCTAAGATGGCTGAAGTTTTCTTACTTAGTCAAGGTTTTTGCCTCTCCAAATTCTAAAGGCCCGTTTAGGCAAATTACTGTCAAAGAAAATTAAATGGACGCTCTATCAATTCTGGCAAACCACTTTTGTGACCTTGGAATATCTAAAGTACACTAGCTTCGCGAAACTGGTTAGGTTATTTATGGTGGAACCAGTCCACCGGGTTCAAATCCTATATTTGATATGGGTGCTCGTATTTATGGCTAATTATTTTTTTCAATGGTAGGTGACGTACCCGTCGACAGCAAGACGCTCGTGGTGACTTCGTCAATCTCAAGATATGCCGGCCCAATCTTTCAGAGGTACTTATAAAAGTAGGATGTGTGTGTGCATTCATAGAGATGAGCGTACGCGTGTTATTGTGAGCGCCTATGTTTGTCTTGTGTTTCTAAAAAGTACACTAGCTTCTTAAAAAACATTTTATAATATTTTAATAACGTTATGAAATTTTAAGGTTGATAGTTTATTCCTAATCATCGTCGAAGTTCATAAGGTATGTATTCGGCCTCATCTACCACAACATGAGTCATGATAATGCCCTTAGGACATGATGCTCCTGGACAAATTTTACTACAGAACATTGTGACCTTGTGATTTTAGCTTGTAGACACTGCAAAAATCAATTTTCAGGGAAATACGCTTTCAAATTGTGGATATTTAGTGTTGGGCATCTTATGCATTTGAATATTCTTTTCTGGGTTGAATAGGAGAGAGACATAGTTTCAAAGGTCGAAGGTACCCCAACCCCTTCCCCTTCTGGGTTCATCAGCCTTGGCCAAGCGAAGAACATGATGAAATCAATCCCTGGCCCCAGCTCCAACCCCTTCGGGGCCCCGCAGCCTCGGTACGAGTGGTAGCTGCTAGCGCTGGAGGGAGAAGAGAATGACATGGGGGCACCTATACGCAGAGAGAAAGAAGAGATAGGATGGGGAGGAGGCCAGAGATGGAGGAGAACGGCATGAGGAGCCGACAACATGTATGCATGGTAGGGGAGACGTTGTGAAGTGCTTGTGGGCTTGTGGTCGAGAGTGACAACGTGGGACAATGTGTTGCTTCGTCGGGATGGAGGATAAGCAGTTGGCGCTCGTAGCGGGCGGGAAAAGGCCGAAGTACGTGATGGCGGCTGGCCAGAAGCCAAAAAGCAAAGCGATGTGCGTAACTCGCCATGCTGCAGCCTTGCACGATTCTGTTGCCAAGAACTGTTCTATGCATACTGTAGAGATGGTTATGGGTTGCCATTCTATTTATATCTCCTCCAAAGTGGGTTGTATAAGTTTTGTTCTTAATGGGCTTCCGATGGTTAGTACATGGGCTGCCTTTGGATGGGTTTTGATAGTTAGTGGATTGTCTCTTGCTCAATACTTCGGGCCATTTGTGAGTGAAGATGTCGCCCGGCCCCGCACAAAGTCGCCCCGCCCTACAAGCCTTGTGGGTGAAGATTTTGGCCCTGCCTCTGGTCCCATAGGGGCAGGGACCTATTGAGGATCCTCCCCCACGAGGAAATTGCCACCCGTATTTCCATTTCTCTTATCTCTTTATCGAGCCGCTTCCTACATCGCCTCGCACATGCCGGCTTCCTTCACTGCCTCACCGATTCATTGCTGGAGCACCACTAGAGCAGGGTAGCTGTCGCTGGGTGTTGTGATGAGGAGGACGAAGACCTTCTTGATGCGCTATACATAAGCAGGGTAGCTGTCGTCGGGTGTTGTGATGAGGAGGACGAAGACCTTCTCGATGCGCTATACATGGGAACAATTCGTGTAGAGGTCATGGAGGTGGGGCGCAGCTCAGCTAGGCATGACGAGTAAACGCACAACACTAGTGCAGGGAAGGGCTGGCGACCAAGCATACTGGAGGTCTAATTTAAGCGGCGAGTAGGCGGCGGCGTGACGCACGTGCATGATTGACGTGATGCACATGGCTTGGCAAAGAAGAGATTGGGAGGAGAGAGATGAGAGCATGTGGGACCCATTATATTTTTGACCTTTCACACTGTCTCTCTCTTGTTCAACACAAAATGAATATTATAGTTGGTGCAGTATCCGACAGCAAATATCCTTATTTTTTTAGAAACATAGTACACACGCGGATACTCACATACATGCGTTAGTACACACGCGGATACTCACATACATGCATGCACACTCACCCTTGTAAACACACACATTTTACCCGACTACCCCTATGAGCACCTTCGAGGGAGTAGACCGACATATCTTCATATTGATGAAGTTACATAACTTATCATTAAAATAATTAATAGATGTACATATAAATATCCTCAATTTGCGAGTGTCTTCTCCTAAAGATTGATCTTTGCCATATCCAAAAGACAAAATAACAAAGTCACGATGTTATATAGCAAAATTTGCCTAAAAGCAAATATACATACAATGGTATGCCGAATTGTACCATGTGCATGATACTACACCTTTGTCTATAAAAAAAATAACTTCTGAGAATGAATCATCCCATAAGTTGATTCTTTTTGGACGAAGAGATTATATCTCTTTAATTATCAATTTTTAATAAACAAACTAGTAACGCTACAACTGGATCTGCATCCTACAAACAAAAAAGGAGCAAATTAAAAGGCCAAGATCTGCTGCACTTCCCCTTTTTCAATTCATCGATCAATTCAGAAATAATGCTTGGATCAAGTCATCAAGAGTTGAAGACTCTCCAGCCAAATAGCACTGCCTCGTCAGACAGACACCCCTATACATGGCCCCACGCACCAGTCAGATCCGACGTGTCCGCCCCCATCCTCTCCCGACCACGCGCATACACACTATCCCGCTGCTCCTACTGCAACCTGGTCCCGCACGGACCTGGCCCCACCGCTCAGTGACCTCTCTACCTCACGGCCGCGACAAAAAAAAAATCCCATTTCCCGAACCCGCACCCGCCTCGCTCGCACGCTGCCTCGTCGTCGTCGTCGTCCTCCTCCTCCTCCTCCTCGCCTTCGTCTCTCCTCGCTGCTCCGCAAGTCCGCATCGCCTCCCCCTCGATCCCATCTCGGATCGAAACCCCTAGCCCAGTAGGATAGAGGAGATGGGCGGGGCGGTCTCCGGCGGGGCGGCGGCGGCGGGGTCGGAGGGGGAAGGGGCGTACACGGTGGTGCTGAACGTGTACGACCTGACACCGCTCAACAACTACCTGCACTGGTGCGGCCTCGGGATCTTCCACTCCGCCGTCGAGGGTGAGCCAGACCAGCTCCAACCGTAAATTTTTCCTCGTTTTTCTTTTTTTTTTTGACGATTTCACACGATTTTTGATGGGATTCTAGCTTTAATTTATGTAAAGGTGAGTTCCTTTTAGCGTTAAGGGTATCTACTAGTAGATCTTGGTTTGTTTTCAAGGCGGTTCCTTTCTTTGACGAATCTGACAGTGGCGGGGNNNAGTTGAGAGATTTATCGCGCTAGTAAGTTAGATGCCGCGTGCTGGAAACCTGGTGGAATGGGATTCATAACAATTGGGCATACCGGTAATTTTGTTCATCAGTCCTGATTTGTGTACTACCAGTTATGTATAAGCCCAGCTGCGAAGTAAAGCCATTGGTTTATCATTGGGACCAAGCATGCTTTTCAAGATGGCATCAAATATCTTTCCGGTTTTCTTTCTTGAGGCTTTTCTTAATTCATTTGGGAAATATTAGATTCCTTATCACTGCATTTTCACTTTCCTTTAGAACTTGTTTTTGGTACTGATGAAATTATAAGGTTATATGACACATTTGAAAAGTATTTGTGGGGGTTGTATATAGGGCAACAAAACATTTGCTTAAACTTTTGTTGCAACAGGCGTTCTGCTCTGCTGGGTTTTCAATACATAGGTTATAATTTGTGAATTATGATAAATCAAATCGAATTTAGTTCGTTTTAGAGAAAAGGAGATGAGTTGCATATGTTGCATATTAATATACTTGATAAACAATGTTACAGTATTACCTTGTCTTGACACAATGACATGTGCATTCTGATTCTAAATGTAAGGTTCTAAGTGGTACATTATACGTACACTCTCCCAGAAAGAGCCTTAGCAATTTAGTTTTTGGATTGTTTCGTGCTATTGAATTTCTCTTGCAACTGTGGGATACTAAAGAACTAGTAGAAGAAAAGTATCACATTGGGTGTGTATGTATTTATTGTTGGTCGCACACATTTATTTAGTTTATGGTTCTTAATTACCTTTGCCATAACCGTTGCACTAGAACCCTATCCTGTGATGTATATCTCATATTCGTTTCATAGTGTATTAGTGTTTATGTTTTGGTTGGTTCAAGTATTAGAATGCTCAATAGGATATACATGTATGTAACTCATGTTGTTTTAGCAAGGTTAGATGTTCAACAACCTGTCAGTTTTCTTTCTGTAGGAAGCTTTTCCACAAAATGAGTACTATGTGTCTGTGACTTAGCTTCTCTTCCTTATTCATTGTGTTGAAAGCTAGAAGTGTAGATTTAGCAGTATTATTACTGTGATGTGTGATCAACTTCCCCCCAAATGTATGTTCTATACATACTTTAGCTAATTGTTTTCATGCTTCTATGATGATGATGATGATGTAAAATTCTTGGTGTTTTATGTACTGTGTAGACTTAAAACAATTTAATTCTCTATGTGAATGATGGTTCTCCATGTCCTGCATTTTTTAATGATTTATCTCCTTGACTAATTCTATGCTGAACAGTCCATGGATCGGAGTACAGTTTTGGAGCTCATGATCACCCGACAAGTGGGGTTTTTGAGGTGGAACCAAAGTGCTGCCCAGGGTTCATGTACAGATGTTCAATTTTTATAGGCCGTACGAGTTTGAATCCCTTAGAATTTCGAGATTTCATTCAGAGAATGGCTTCAGAATACCATGGAGATACTTATCACCTCATTTCCAAAAATTGTAACCACTTTACGGATGATCTCAGTACCAGATTGACAGGAAAACCGATTCCTGGTTGGGTTAATCGACTTGCGAAGCTAGGTAATAAAAGTTGTGCTCCTTTTACATCATTATATTTTGAATTTTTCTAATACTTTATTGCTAAGTAGTACATCACACTGGCACTTTGGTATATTACCTTGTCAAATAAGATAAGATTGCAAAAAACTGTGTCCATTATGTGGGACAGTTGTTCAAAGCAAGATGAAACAAATATTCGACTTGTACTATCTGGAGTTTTGAACTTCCAGCCTATTTTCCTGACTAGTCAGGGTTCTGGACAAGTTATGATGAAAGGTAGTGAAACATTAAGGCTTGGGGAAAGGTCATAGAGTGGTGGATTATGCAGTATTGTTTTACACAATTCAGAAATGTGGATCTAAATCCTTAGGATTTTTTAATTAAATCTGTCCCAAAAAGTTATAAAGCAATCCCCTCTCCCACACACCTGTTTTCAGACATGGGTGAAAACAATGTCAATTGAGAATGAGATGTTGATTTATGTCCAGGGAGCATCGCCTGCTGACATGAACAAGAAGGGAAATGTCTGAACAGACTACAGAGTATTCACAGAAACGATGATGAGATAATAGATGATAAAATCATAGATATAGTAATATGTGGCAATATAAATGAGGATTACCGAATGACCCAACTCAGGAGTATGTTGGATCTCCTCATAGGTGTCAACTGAAATGTTAATGACACAATTTAATATTTATAATTTTATATCAAACTTGATATACAAGAGTACATGGAAGTCTACGTTTAATGAAGTTAATTATTTCTCTGTTAGTTGTTAAGTTTAGTATATTGGACCCGCCGTTTTGAAATCCGTCATGGAATTAGAAAATGCCATCTACCGTTCTGCACCAGATGGAGAAAATAGCTAGCTTGTGCTGGCTAGAAGCTCTGTATCAGCAGGTCAGGTTCCAACAAACAACATAGGTCTTTCAAAAAACAGGATAGTCTGTTTGGATGAGGAGGATTAGGTTGCAGTTTAGCTTCCCATTGTCTGCTTGTTAGCTTATCAGCCACAGCCAAAATTTGAATTTTGAAACATAAATTTTGTAGTTTTTTAATTGTGGTCTATTTTCCAGTATTACCTTTTAAATCGCAAACAACACAAATATAAAAGTTTTACCCATGAATTAGTTTTGGTTGCTTTGTCCATTTTTCTACGGCTTGTTAGACATAGCTCAAATGATCGGAGCCTCATGAATATATTTCCATATTGGAATTATGTGAGTCATATGGTGTTTCAGTTTAAATATATCAATCAATAAATTATAACTAGTCTGGTAAGTTGGCAGGGCAGAATTTTTCCTTAAAGAAAAAAAAACTTTGCAATATTTTGTTCCAACTGTTTCTTGCCCGTGTTACATGTGAGCCTGAGAGAAATTGATCCAAGATCACACGTTACTGTGTTAGCCTTGAGTTGTCCACACTTGGCCCAACTTCAAGCCAGTACTCAGAAAGAAACTCATATATCAACATCCAATTTCCTGCTCCCAATTCTGTTCTGAATTGTTCTGTTGCAAGCATGCATGATAATCCAAATTATTTCAGGTGCCTTTTGCAACTGCCTTCTGCCAGAAAGCATGCGGTTGGAGTCAACTGGGACAAAGCACCTCGCGGACTGTCATTTCTCAGGTAGATACTGTTGTTCGGCCTGTCATAAGCTCACTAGCTGCCATGTTAGCAGATCATGCTATTTCAATCTCATGTTTGAGTGCGGTTTGCGGTAATGTTGCATTTTTTCCTTTAGATGATTCCCACACATCCAGCAATGAACATTTTGAAGATGATGATCTTGAAGACAAGCACCTGCTTTCACAATCTTCTGTTTCTGAAGATGCAATTGTGAAGGAAGTTCACAGGTGACAAACTGCTGAGGTTATACAGAATAATTTGGTGTGTAGTTTGTCATTCATTTGTACATTGTAATTCTGTATTCCAAAATTTAGTGCGCTCTTTGTATTCTAAGTTGATATTCATATTATTGTGGGCGGTTTATTTTCATGATTGATTTTGTTCATTCCATTTGTACAAACGCTGTAATACCCTACCTACTGAGGCTCCTTGTAGGTAGTCTGGAAGCCACTCAGCATGTGTACTCTTAAATTCGTTGCTTGTTGTAAAAATGTGAGTTCAAAGAGCGAATGGATCCTGATGACTGCGACGTATTGTCAGTAAACTGTGCATAGAATTTGTTCATGTCCATTGATTTTTATTGTTGCTGTTTTGAATTAATTAATTAAGTTGACTGTTGACCCATTGTAATAAAAATTATCCAATTGCCACCTGAAAATGTTACAAAGGAGCAGTAACAGGGGTAGTTGGCCTACCATATCCATCGCTGTTTGGTTTGGATATACTCTGATAATTTATCCATTGTGAATTATGACAGTAATAGCAGATTAGCAAGTCATCCTTTAAACTCCTAATTGCAAGGTTGGGTAACTCTGGTCAGATATAGGTGTTGAAAGACTTAAGTACTTCAGTGCCTACCAGTTTCTGGTGGTTTCGTTTATCGTTAAGAAAGTTAACCATTCATTTCAAGTTAATTTGTTCTGATCGTTCTGAATATAGGAAAGCTCCAACATCAACCCTGAAGATTGTACTACCAAACATTTTACCTTTTACGTGGTCAATTCAGTTTAACCTCTCAGCTGAACAGAGTATAAGATCTAGTAGTTGAGAGTTGCTACATGTGGTGGCCAAATTGCTAACTGAATGGTCTCAGGAGGGTTGCATCTGCTCACCTATAACAAGCAGATTGCTCTGCACTTAATCTATGTCAACTCTGTCAGACCCATATAACCAAATACATGGTATATGCATGTCAGACTGTCAAATAGTCAAATGCATTATCTGGACATTTCGGATGTAATAACGGTGTTTGTCCATTTACTTTTATGTATGCTTTTCATGTGTGAAACAATTTGGATAAATTCTCATCAGGACATCCAAAATGTTTCAGTTTAGCTGAAACATCAGATAATTAAGGCAAGTGTCACCCAGTACTAGTATTTATGGGCAGACAGGTTTTAGTGGATCCACGTTTTGATTGGATATGTTCCAACAATGTTCAGGTTCGATTGCCTTTCTCCATTGCAAACCTTATCCCAGCTTGTCGTATGTATCTAGCTAGGGTTCAAAAGCAAAATCATCATGCTTTCAAAAGGAAGACTTCAACTATTATCATACTTACTGGAAAGAAATAGATAAAAATGCTTACAGTAAGTTGCTTTTTTTTCTTCTCGTCTTGTTTGTTCGTTTTTTTTTGTGATGTATTTATTCTTTCGAACTTTGGCATGGAGGAACCTTGCTTTGGTGCTCCTCCGTGTTGTGTAACTTGTGTTTTATTATTTTTATGAGAGGAAACATATTTTTTTCGCTTTCTCGGAGAAAATGGTTACATATCATTGCAGAGTGCAGACATGCTGTAAAATTACCCACTTACAGTTCAAATATACTCTTTATGTGCGGTCAATGCAAATGATTAATTAATTGTGAAATTCCACATTAATTTACACAAATAATGGAAATGCACCGGTTAGCAAACCATTCAATGTATGGAAAAAGCGGTGGGAGAATAGTTTGAAGTACCTATTATCCCAAAATATAAGACACATTGAGTTGGGATATAATTCATAGTTGGGGGCACTTCATCGCCCTTCAACTAGCTTTACATTATTGTTCATCACTTTGTGAATTTTCCCCTGTGTCGCGCCGTTCCAGGGCAACAGGGGAGGCGACGTCGCAGGCCCGCCGCCGCCCTCACCTTCCTCCTCTCTGCTACCTCGCCACCGCCCAAGCTGTCGCCGTCAAGCCAGGCGGTGGCAAGGACGGCGGTGGCCAGGCCTCTCTCCATTCACGCAAGACTTGGCAGTTAGGGCACCGATGGGTTTCGAGCAAAGGGGCAGCGAAGCAACGGTGGCTGGGTCCAGCGCCATTGGGCTGGTCATGGCGGATCCGGCACCGCCGGAGATGGATCTGGCCCCCTTGTGGCCAGATCGGGAGGGCGCGGCGCTGACCGCGCATCACTGGGTAGGAGGAGGAGGAGAAGGAGGTTGCTGCGGTGGCGGCACGGGTACGGTGCGGCGGGCTGCAGCAGGAGGCCAGCAAGGGCATGGCGTAGCTGGCGGCGCCTGAAGGCCAACGAGGGCCTGGTGATGGCACGGGTCGGCCAAGCGATGACCACGGAGTGGGGCCGGTCATGGTGACCTGGCGACGGTCGGATCCATCCCCTCCTGGCCAGATCCGGCACCCTACGGCTCTTCTGTCGGGGTTGAGAAGGGAAGCGGATGGCGGCACATGCGGGGAAGCGGAGCAAGGCCATGGAGATGGTGGTGGCGTGCAACCGTGGAGACGATGAGGCACTTGGCTTTGGAGGTGCCGGTCAACACGGTTGGCGGCGGCAAGACGACAGTGAGGTGACGGCCGCGGTATGCTGGCGCGGCCGACAGCATGTGGAGGCGAGGCCGGCGTGGAGACGCGGCCGCCGGTGGTGGGAGGCCGTCGTGGCACGTGGTGGCACAACCGACGTGACGGGGAGGTGCAGCTTGCGTTTGTGGGAGGCTGGCCGGTGAGGGGCGTCGGTGCAGCAGTGTCCACGTGCCGACGGGAGTTTGGCTGGTGGTGGAGCATTGAAGCGCTAGTGGTGGATCGGCAGGGAGTGGGTGACAGGTGTAAACCTTGTCCAGGTTGACCGGACCGGCAATGACGGCGTTTCGGGCGTCGTCCTCCCCCTTGGGGGCGTTGTCGAGCCGTCTCCTCCCTCTAGTAGGGCTACCAGGTGAAAACCTTGTCTTGGTTCTCCTTGAGACCTCGACGGACGATGACGGCGGTGTTCATCATCGCTCTTCTACTTGGAAACTTCGTTTAGGAAGCCCCCTTGCCAAAGCTTCTCTCCGGCATTTGGTGCAGGCTCGCTCTAGATGTCTTGTCCTCTTGCAGCGGCGCCCTAGCTTTTGCAAGTTGGCCACGTTGACAGGCCTTAGGGGGTAGAGCGGTTCCATCTTCTCTCTCACCCTCTCCCCCTCAATCCCAAAAACATGGATAGAGTTGAGTTTGGTGGCCGGCTGTTAGGGCTTAGTCTTTGGGCGGTCTTGGCTTTAGCTTTCTTGTTGGTCTAGCGGCGACCGCTCCAGTGCTAGTCTTCTCCTTGACTGTCGGTGCGTGGTGGTGGTGGTGGATTTTTTTTATTTTTCCTGGCTACTGCCTTCCAGGGCACTAGTCTTGTAATTTTTTCCCACTCTATTCAATGAATCATCGCACTGTCTGGTGCTGATCTTTCAAAAAATACATTGCTGTTCATCCATAATTAATTCCCATACTCAAGTAGTGCCTTACCGCCGTTTGAAACTGAGCTTGTTGCCTCACCATTGTGGGAGTGATCCACATATCAGTCTTTATAATGAGTTACCCATATATATAAGAATTGGCTTTAAGGAAAAAAATAAATTCTCTCTCTTCTCCCCTCTCCACCCTCACATAGCTGCTAATTGAGTGAAACCAGTGGGATCCAGGCTATATACATTGGGATAACTATCTTATCTAATGGTTCGGCCCACCTTATGATCTAAGGGGTATTATACATTGAGAATGGCCTTAATGTGTATATGTTTTTTTCTTGGGACACTTTTACCAAGTTGGAAGCATCTGTAGGAGGCTAATTTGTTTTTAAGTAGCTAAACAACTACAAATAATGTAAGACTTATACAAATAATTAGTGGTGCGAAGTTGAGATTATTAGCACATTTAAGATAAGTTAAACTTCAATGATAGCTCTAGAATTCAAGGATTGACTATAGCAAAGGCACATATTTTTCAGTACGATTTGTGGTAGTAGCACAATTTATGCTGCTATAATAATGTTCTAGCTACTATCTAGGAAGTAAAAACAATACCTCTAAAAATACTGTAAAAATGTATATATAAATTGGGTCACTTTGTTTTGGTGCATACTCACTATGTGTGTTATACACTATTTCTTTTTTTTTTTTATGATAGGTGATGCTCGTAAAGCTTTTGTGAATTCTTCAAAAAAGGTTAATATACACCATGATGGACATGCATGCTTGTAAAAATATTTTAAATGCCCCTGCCTTCCAATGAGTCAAAAGATACGTTTTTCGAAATGATCATCATTTAACAAGTGTTTTTTTTATTTGTGCAAAAAGTAAATATGCATTATTGAATGTGTTGCATGCAATCAATCAAAATTAATTTCTATTGATGCAATGACATGTAATATTTAAAACATGAGTAATCCATAGGACACGAAGCGATGGAGCACCTTAATCAATGAGGATTAATTTGAGAATGATGAATATTTTGGTATTTTTGGTCTTGGTATCCTTTGCTTAGGGGATGATCACATCGGGATGGAGGAAATAACACACATTTATACAGTAAATGGAGAGATGCACTAGTTGTGAAAACATTCAATGTATGTCACAATTAATTAATGTTTGTAAAATAATTTAGTGAGAAGGTACCTACAATGTAAGCTTCTTCCCAAAAAATGTCTAAAAAGAATCAACTGGATTCATATCTGGAAGTTGATTTTTTTTATGAAGGGAGTATATATTATCATAAAATATTGCGTATTGATCTTGGATTTAAAAGGCGTATTCTAACCATATTGTAAACCTGGTCCTCCCAATTCCAAAACTCTGGTGCTTATTCCCTCTATTAATCATTGCTGTTGTGTGGGACATTGCCTCACACCTTGTTCATCGCTACATCTCAATTGTTGTTCGTCCTTTTCCTTCTGTGGTGGCTTAACCGCCACTTTCAAATGAGCTCACCGTTAGTTGAGGATATCGCTACGCTACCATCTCTATTACTCGATCGATGGAATAACATCTCAGGTATATATGGTCTAATAACCGCCTCCACATGACCCAGCCAAGATGATTAATTAGTTTTGATCTAGATTTCAATGTCTTTTGTAGATGATCTGACAAAATAATTTGTTTGGTGATACAGAGCATCTGAGGTCCATATATAGCATAACAATCCAAATCATTATTTTGTCAAGAAACAAAATCAAAACATAATTCTTGTAGATATATTGTGATTTTTGAGGGCCTAGTTTCAATTCTTTGGTAACTTATATGTACTGAATTCCCAATGTGCAGCTTTATTTGCCTTTTGTACATTTTTCTTTCTTCTTTCCTAGCAAAGCCTTAGAAAATTACACAAAAAGTCGACTAATTGTTCGACATGACTATTTCTCTGTCCTGCTGCTATATGTAAATTAATGCATGTTCATCCCACGTGTCCTTTCAATATAGAAAAAACTATTACTCCATATTAGTATTATTAGGTGTAAATCAATGTTTTCCTAAAGTTAGGACCATCATCAATTTTTATTAATTAATATTTGTAGTGTTCTATACCGTATTAGTTGTAAATATAATACAGCATCACATGCCAATTATAGGGTTTAGAAAACCATTTGGTCACCAACTATTTTTGGTGATCTCTACGGTCCTAATAAGAAAAATCCAAAATTATGTTGTCTCATTTTGATTATTTTACCATGCTTTTTAAAAACAACTATGTATGATTTCAAATAAAAATAGCTCATGCACCACCCCATGGTCCATGTCTGTTAGAGGTGAGTCGGGGCATGGTTCATTGTGTGTAGAGGCAGGCACCGCCTTGCCTCTTGCATTTCCCTATTGTGCTTGAGCATGCGCAATGCTTGCATTGTGACGTTTCCCATGTGTGTCACGGAGTCTACTGGTCGGGGCACATGTTTAGTACTTAAGTTGTAATAGAAGGGAAACCTTGGTATTTCATATAGACATATTTCCTTTGAAAAATAAAAAAGAATTGTTAAGAGAATGTGACACAACAGTAAAATACAAAGATTGTGGGTTCATATTGTATTGAAGTGTACCGGTGAAACTTTTATAATTTGTATAAAAGTAAAGTAAAGTTGGTATATCTTTCAATGCTACAAAACTGATTTCCGTATTTCTTCTTGTTATGTGCTGATAGTAGACAGCAGAAATAAAAAGTTTTTAGAGACTGGTTGTTTACTAGGTGTAAACTTTATTTTCAATCCCTAAAATAACTACATTTCGGTGGTGTTTGAATCTCCTAAAGATAAAGATAAAGATGAAGATAAAGTGTTTCACGTAAAACAAGGTGACATTAACGTACAATTAATTAAGTTTTAATTATTACAAACTTGAAAAATGGATTTATCTGATATTTTAGAACAACTTTCATATAGAAAATTTTTGCACGAAACGCACCGTTTAGCAGTTTGAAAAACGTGCCACGATAATCTTTATCTTTATGCAGGAAGTTAATCACTTTCGAACGGGGCCTTTGTTGTGCGTTCATTGATGAGCCTAGGAGGCCTCATAGAGTCGACGGTGGTGAATCCGCCACTGTGCGCTACTAGTGGAATCAATTTGCATATCTTTGAATAAATTAATACATCAAAATTGATGCTAATTTTGTCCTTGCTTGTAGTATACGAGTAAATTAAAGAGAATGAGGAACCGGAACATATGACGATTTTTTTCTTCTTCTATTCATCAGAGTAATACTAGTATGAGTGCCCAAATAATGGGATTTTTAAATTATGTTTTCTACGCTTTTCAATACATATATCATCAAATCTAACCATGATTTGGCAAAAAAATTGTCTTGGTTTGAAAACTATTAAAATTTAATAGAACTATTATATTGCACATAGCGTTTAGCGCAAGCAGGGGTGAAAACGATCGGAAATGGTCTAAATCGGTAGCATCTTTTCCGTAACGATGCTTGATCGGCTAGTAATTGATCATATTTATCGTTTAAACTACTCAGTGTCGACATTAATACGATGCAGAAAGAAATTAGAAAAAACAAAAATTATATATAGCCAAAAAGGGTAAGGGTCGGAAACGGTACCCCTTATACAGAAATAGCGCTCGTTCAATCAGGAATTTTCGTGACCATTTTCACCCCTGCGCAAGTAGCGCTCCTCACAGTAGCCCACCCATCCTGCTCCCCTTCCCTCCTAATGTATATTATTTACTCTTCCATTTACCCACCCGAACAATGGTTCTATTGCTAGGCTCTCCATCCATCCCCTCCGCTTACCCACTCTCTCTCTCTCCTAATGTAAAAAAATGCACAGAAAATATCTTGCAACTCCGGAACTAGGGGGAGGGGGCGTGACGGGTTCCCTCTCCTCCCGATGTAAGAAAATTACCTTTATTGCTTATTGTGTAAAAAAATTATCTTGTAACTTTGGTAGGGGTATTTACCTTTCACCTTTCTGGTGTAAAAAGTTTATCTTGTAACTTTGAAAGGGGTGAAAGTAATTTTTTTTACATTGAGACGAAGTGGGGGAGGGGAAGCCAAGGATGGAGGGGAGTTTTCAACCAATGAGTGGGTGAGAGAACAAGAGCGGAGGGGACGGAGGGGAGGATAGGGACAAAATCAATGTTTGGGTAAAGGTGAGAGTAATTTTTTTTACATAAGAGGAGAGTGGGAGAGGACAAAGAATGGGGAGGGAAGCGGGACAGGTGGGCGACTATGAGGCACACTAGTTATTAAGTAGCGCATGTCACGCTGTTTAGCGCTACCGAGTTTAATACATGTTTCTGTTTTTGTTTTTGGATAATATACTAGTAAGAATACATGAATAGTGCATGGCTTTTTAAATTATGTTTCCAACGCTTTTCAATACATATATTATTCTATTTTACTATGATTTGACAAATGTAATTTTTTGTCTTGGTTTCAAAACTCCAGTCCAAATTTGGGTTGTTTTTTAGAAGCTATGCGTTGCATATGCCAGTTGATAATGAACAACCCGAACTAAGGAGTTAGTAATAATAACTACGCTTTGTGGCGGTTTTTTAATATGTGACGAGTAAATAATAGATACAAAAGCTGAATTTTTTGATGCAATTTTTGTAAATTCTACAGTCGAGTAAATAAAAACCTGAATGTGTGGTAAATTAAAGCAGGAAATTTCGATTGAAACACTACAGTACTAGTTCTACAATATGTGGTGAACACACATCCTAAAAATAGCAAACATAATGCAACACATATTTCAACATTACTAGAGTATCAACTGAATTAATTTTGCATTTACTGGAGAATCAACAAGCTAGAGAGAGAGAGAGAGAGAGAGATACAGACCGAGCAGTATGCAGCAGCAGGGTTTGCAATTCCGGTTCAAAATTTCCGATCACCCCCCACCCCACCCTTGCGGCTGGCACACAACTATTCCTTCCACAAAAGTTATCAATTTTTTTCAATTTTTGTTAGTTTAGTAAAATTTATTCAAACTCGGTCAAAATTTGTTCAAATTTATCCCCTTTTTCTCCCGAAATAGTAAACCCAGGAGCAGCAGCAGCATAGGTGTAGACATGTCTGTGTGTCCCTTTCTCTCTCAAGGTATAGGTGGAGCTAAGCTAGATAGAGAGATATAGATAGAGAGAGAGGGAAGGCTAGCTAGAGGGACAGCTTGGTCTGGCGTATGTCCAAAGGTGTTTCGTGTGTGCCTGGAGAACCTTTTCCTTTCTATCTCTTCCTTCCTTCAGTTAAAGCCATATCAAACACATGGAATTCCGGTCTCCAAATCTTTATTAATTGCTTCCTCAAAACCCCCCTCTTGCCCCTCTCTTTCTTCCCTTTCCTCTCTCCTCTTCCTCTTCTTCTTCTACCTCTCTCTCCCTCCCCATGTGAGTGATCCTCCTACATGTTACATGTGATCATGCACAGGTAGGTAGCCCCTGATCAGGAGGTGCAAGGTACTACTGCCATCTTTTCGGCGAGAGGAGGAAGAGAAGCTTAGGTAGCTTAGTCGCGCGGTCGCGCCATGGATGGTGGAGTAGCAGAAGAAGCAGGCGGCGGCGGTCACCGCCGCCTCATCGGATCGAGGATCCAGGAGCACCGCAAGTACATGTCGGAGGAGAGCTGCTGCCCGAGGTGCGGCCACAAGATCGACCGGAAGCTGGTACGCGTGTGTGTGTGCATCACACTTTGTTAATTAATTAACCATGTTTTATTAGTTGCTACGTATAGTATGTATGTGTGTCTGAATTTTGTTGGAGTTGTTGATGTGTCTGAAATTTTCGTGTGTCTGAAAGGACTGGGTGGGGCTACCGGCCGGTGTGAAGTTCGATCCGACGGATCAGGAGCTGATTGAGCATCTCGAGGCAAAAGTCCGGCCCGGCGGCGAGGCCGCGGCGCACCCGCTCATCGACGAGTTCATACCCACCATTGAAGGGGAGGATGGCATCTGCTACACCCACCCAGAGAAATTGCCAGGTTAATTGTACAATTGATTAATCAAGTTCAGTTCTTCAAAGGATGTTTAATTGTTGTTTTTTGTTTTGGAGGTTTGCACTTTCTGTTTCTTTTACTGGCTTCAGTTTTTCCACCATTTTTTCTTCGGTTTCTTTTTCCTTTCTGTTTCGGTTCATATATTCTCCTCCTTGTATCTCGCATTTCTAGAATTGTTTTAATGATACTTGATAGTTAAGCATACTCCTCACTCACACACACACACACACACACACACACACACACACACACACACACACAAAGAAATGGCATCAATGGTAGATTTAATTTGCAAGTGTGTCATGCACCGTAGGAATCTAGCTTGTGCAAGAAGTGAAACAGTGGTACATCAAATCTTCCAGTACATGTACTGCATGTATAGCAAGTCAATCAATGTGTTGTTGTGGCAGCACATCTCATTATCTCTCTCTCTCTCTCTCTCTCTCTCTCTAAAAATTTCAACTCTAAAAATTTAACAACACCATCTCTCTCTATATATATCTCTAGAAGAGGAAGGAAGAGAGAATGAAATGTGACATGAGATCTTTCCCAGCCCCTTCACATCTTCCAAAGTTAGGTTTTGTCCTCCTCTCAAGGTTGTTATGTCCTCCAAACAGCCAATGGCTTAATTGACCATTGCATCATCAGCTCAAATCTTTTTTCCTTTTCTTTTCTTTTCATTTCTTTCTTTTTTGCAAAGAGAAACAGATCACAGTAGCTAGCCAGTGCAACCAGACATGGAAAAATGGCGCGCACATGCTGACGTGTGCTTCCATCCATGCAGGTGTCAGCAAGGACGGCCTGAGCAGGCACTTCTTCCACCGGCCATCCAAGGCCTACACCACCGGCACCCGCAAGCGCCGCAAGATCCAGCCGCCGGCCGCCGCTGCGGACACCTCCGGCTCCGGTGGCGCCTCGTCGGGCGGTGGCAATGGGTCGTCGGCGGCGGCGCGCCATGGCCATCAGCAGCCGGCGCAGCAGCAGCAGCAGCAGAGGAGCGAGACGCGGTGGCACAAGACCGGGAAGACGCGGCCGGTGGTGGCCGGCGGGCGGCAGCGCGGGTGCAAGAAGATCCTGGTGCTCTACACCAACTTCGGGAAGCACCGCAAGCCGGAGAAGACCAACTGGGTGATGCACCAGTACCACCTCGGCGAGGCAGAGGAGGAGCGCGACGGCGAGCTCGTCGTCTCCAAGATCTTCTACCAGACGCAGCCCAGGCAGTGCGGCGCCGGCGACGCCGCCTCCGCCTCCGCCTCAGTTGTAGATAGGAGGACGTCGGAGAGGGACCGTGCGGTGGCTGCTGCCGCAGCTGCAACGGCGGCGGCGGCGGCGGCGCCAATGGCTTCCTCTAACGTCAACGCGGCGGCGTTCCACGGCGGCGGCGCGGCGGGCATTGATGAATTCAGCTTCGCGCAGTTCAGGAGTAGCTTCGAGGAGGTGAGTGATCATTCCTTCTTACTTAGAGTTAGCAGTTGCTAGTTTGGGGATTTTGATGATTCCTGTACACTCCCTTCGTCTCATAACAAAATCAATTTCTTGGGATGAATCTAGACAAGTGCTTGTTCAGATTCATCTCCAGAAGTTATTTGTTTCTAGGACGGAGGGTTTAGCTTGCTATGAATACTTACCTTTTGACACTTGAATACTAGGGTTTAAAATATCACTCAGCTAAAAAGATGAAGGAGGAATTTCAGTAAATATCTCGAAGGAGTAAGAAAGAACTTATGAAAATGAAATGAAATTTGTAAAAAAGAAAAAGTGAAATTAAATTAATTCATCAAACACATGAAATCATAATGAGACTTGTAGAAAATATTGAATTCGTGTATGATTGCATTTAAATTCAGAATTTTATACCAAATCAGTTCAAGCCGGCCCACACCAGTCCATCCGTGAATGGGACAAGATTTATAGTAACCGCTGAGAATTTTTCCCCTTTTATTTCTGGGCCGTTAGATGTTCAACCTCTAATGTACGTTCGAGATTATGTTGATGAGGAAACATATATAAATATGAAAATATGTAAGAGGAAAAATAACATATGTGAACACAAGAAACTCTGTATATATATCTCGCAATAAATTTTTCGATATACCATGGATTATAATAATATCACATATATTTGTCCTAGACGTTGAATATTGGTAAGATGGCGGTACTGTTCTGTCCTTTTGTATATATTGACTTTTACATATGGGGACAGTTGAGAAATCGAATTCGCATATATTTCTATTAGTTATTGGACCACTAAATAATGCAATTAATGTTTTCTTTCAATGTATGTAGGTTCCTTGTAGATGAAGGGTTCCTTTTTCTTGATCAGTGAAATGTAGGTAGGAATAGGATGAGATGTTTTTGTTTGGGAGGGTACAGTCATTGGGATGACAAAGCTAATTTTCTGTGCGTCCGGATCAATCTGACCTTACAATATGGTAGGGTGAGAAAAGATTTCTTCAGGTGAACAGTACTTGCTAGCTCTGAGATATCTTACCTAAATTGATGGATGTATCTGACCTATATGCAGAATTGAAGTAAGACATGGTCTTGTCATACAATTAAATATCAGTTGAAATTAGGAACAAAATCACTAATATAAACAGGACTAGAGACGACACATACAGACTTTCAGGAAACATCTTGAATCTGGTAGTTATATGTACCTAGTAGACAATCCGAATAGCATCAATGCTGTACTTAATTGGGACGACATATACATATAGTAGTATAATACAATAAATTTTGTGCACACAGCAAGCTACCTAATTAATTTCATGATCTGCATATACTACTCACCCATGCAAGTGCGCTATGATCAATGTAACAGCGAAAACTAATGAACAAAAAAGAACCTCTAAGTAATTGATTAATTTACTTCGCTTTCCGAATTGGCTCACCTTCCCTATCTACCAAAAAATTGACAGGGTGTGATGGTCGTGCAGCACAACCTAATTTATCCAAGTATATATAATTGATCAATTAATACCGATATTTGCTATATCGTGCAAGTAATAACTAATTAATTAACATGTTGAGTTAATTAATCAATGAGATTATACGCAGGCGGGAATGGGAGCGTCGTCGTCGGATCACCAAAGTGCTAGGGTTGATGACGAGCGTCCAGGGCACCATCACCGGCATCATCATCAGCAGCAGCACGACGACGAGCACGACCAACGGCGCCGCGGCAGCGGAGGCGGCGGCCACCACTACGTCGGCCAGCAGCAGAGCGTCGCGGCGACGTTCCACGTCGTCAGCTCGCCAGCGGACCCCATTGCCAGGCTGATCTCGCCGCTGCCGGTTCACCAGGGCACCGTCATGCTCCGGCAGCCGGAGCCGCCGTATTACCATCACCAGGTACCCAGCTACTAGTTCGTTACTCCCACCGGTCAAAAAAATATAATAAGAATGTGGTTTTGGACTTTTCAAAGTCAACAAGCTAAGTATAATTTTGACTAGTAATTTAATTCTCTTTGGTGTAAATTTGAAAAAGTTGTATATACAAGAGTTGTATTGCCAAAGAATCTGTTACGATAAACTTAATTAGCTAGTAATTTAATTTTTATATTTTCAGTAGAGACCACGGTAAAGTCACTCGTCTTAAACCACTAGTGTGCAACCGATCTTTACTACCGGTTAATAACACCATTTAATATCAGTTGTAGCAACCGAGACTAGAAAACCGAGACTAAAGTTCTTGATCTTTAGTACCGATTAAAGAAACCAGTACTAAAAATACATATTAAGTCAACCAAGACTAAAGTTTTTGATCTTTAGTACCGTATTAAAGATGCATATTAGGTCAACCGAGACTAGGAAATTGAGAATAAAATTCTTGATGTGGGATTCGAACTCAAGATCTCTCACCTTAGCTCTCAGATGGGTAACCATCCCATAAACTCCACACATCTGACTTGGATAGAGATGTTTTTTTTAACTAACCCTGGAGACATCTTTAGTACCGGTTGGTGTTACCAACCGGGACTAAAGATGTTTCTGGGGACTTGAACTTTTAAAACCGGTACTAAAGATGCTTTAGTACCGGTTCTTAATCTAGCCGAGATATTTGTATTTTTAGGTACCACAACAAAAGATCAGTTCTCCAGTAGTGTATTCTAAAACATACTTCCTTTGTCCCAAAATAAACCAACCTAGTAAGAAATATGACACATCTTAATACTACGAATGTGTCACATTTTGTATCAGATTGGTTTATTTTGGAATGAATGGAGTATAACACAATTCTTTCATAACTGGGAGATAGTACTTAATTCGAAATTAGCACGTACTACACTTCTTTGGCATTGTAGCCCTTGTTAAGCCACGTACGTCATGATATTCGTAGAATATTATTGTGTTGTGTATATATTGAGTATTGACTGTTAATTAGTCCTATTGTTTGGTTTGATTTGTGAGAAAATGATCAACAGGAGGATGAACGGCCACACCAACCGCGAAAGTTCGATGGGAGGTCGACCTCTGGTTCTGGACTGGAAGAGGTGATCATGGGCTGCACCTCAAGGAGATCCAAAGCCGGGGTACGTAACCATTTCATGTACATCTCTCTCTGATATTTTACATCGATCTTGTACGGTTGCACATGCAACAACTTGTTTCATCGTAGCTAGTGGCGTCCACGTCTAACACGGTGCAATGAAATATATATATATATATATATATATTACCGCTGTTCAAGAATGTATATGTAGTTGTGTTTTAGTTTTAGGAATAAGCACAAGAAAAGTATAACAAATACAAATGTATTTTTATTATAATAATAATAATATCATTTCTATCTATGTGTATGTGATGTACGTGAAGTATGGAGTTTTCTTTTCATTAATATATAAAGAGTGATGTTACAGTCCTTGAGTTAGTATATTTAGAGTTACCACATTTTTTGTTATTAATTTGTGTTAGCTCGTGATACACACTAAGAAAGTACTGCGAGATGACATCACCAAATGTGGTACTTCTTGGTACCTCTAAATTAAGAAATAGAAAAATAACTATTGTTTGTAAATAATAAATACCACTAATTAGCATGTAAACATGTAACTGCACATGAATTTTTTTGTGCTTAATTAATTAGTAGTGAATTTAGCCAGTTACTATTTCTGTAACTCTTGAAGATGAATTCATAATGGTGGGAGAGGGTAGGGTTGGAAAAGCCATCAACCCGAGTTTGATCCTTATCAGGGAACCATCCATTTTTTTAAAAAAAACGACATTGTTTTATACGATGCGACACTTATATTTAGTTGTGTATTAATTGTGCTATTTGTCATATGGTAGAAGCTAGTTTTTCGTCATAAAATATTCCATTCAGTTATACCAAACAATGTGGATTTGGAAACTTATGCATTTGGCTAGCGGTTTGTATTATAATATACATGTAAGTTGTAACCCCTAGCATGATTATGTTATTTGGACAAAATTTATGTGAGCAAATATATCTTTTTTGCGGGGAAATATATCTTTATCATTTATGATGGCATTCTTCCTAACTATGCACGCATAGAGATATATTTGACACTCATAATGCGTTTATATTGTTCTTCTTTTCCGAAAGTTGAGAGCCCATTTGTCCATGCTGAAAAATGCATTATTTGTATCTGATAGCTAAGGCACACTATATTGAGTTGGGCGACTAAGTACAAGATTTTGCGTGTTTTTCTTATTTTTTGTCTTCTAAACAATTTAGCATATGGCCCCTCTTACATCTGGGTAAACAACCTTTAATCAATTAATCTTTTTAACTTTCTTTCTTTTTTTTTCTCTCCAGGAAACATCAGGTGGTAAGGATGGCACAGAATGGCAGTACCCATCCTTCTGGCCATCTGACAGCCAGGATCATCATGGGTAAAAGAGCAACGTATCCAGCTGCACCTTGAGTAGGAGCAGTAGCCAATCTCGGTGAGGCAACCAAAAGCAAAACAAGAACCCTGACAACATCATTACTACCATGATAGGAGCAGTATACATGCACTATAGGCTACAAGACTAAAAGCACACAAGCGTAGCACATAGCATAGGAGTGGCTTCCAAGAAACACACAAAAGGCAAAGTTTGCAACAAAATCCAACCCCAACTTTTCTCTTCCACACCCCTCCCTCACTGTCTATCTCTCTCTTCCTCCCCCTCATTTATCTTTCTCTTCACCCAATGTGTCTGGATAACGAGATGGAAGTTTCATTTGAGTGCTCAAATTTACATGTCTAAAGAGACAAAGATGATATTGAAGCAAAGCAAAAGGGAGGGACAGAAAAAGAAAAAGGGGAGGAAAAACAAAGGTGACATCACAAGGAAGGTCAGTTAATCGTCGGTTGCTCGCGGGCATTGATGCAAAATCATCACCGTGATCATTGTTTACCGACACCTTTCAGACAAAGTGTTTGAGTGTTAGTCTAATAATCAGGAATATGATAAATTTTATTACTTTTGTTGTATTGGTTTGATTGGTAATTGTACACCATTACCCTTTTCCTTTTGTCTTATACTGAGAAAAGAAGCTAACATGTTGGAAAAAGAATGAAAGGGTCAATTTGTAAAGATGGCACATGTTCTTATTTGATTAGTCCATTTGTTTCTGCAGATTTGAATTTTTTTTATAGTTTCTCAAGATACACATTTGCCAAGAAATATTCCATGTACAAGGAAACTCTAAAGATTTCTAGGTATGCATGGCTAGCTTTAGTTCCAAAATCTTCCTTTTTCCTTGAGGAATATCTTTAATTGGTTCCAAAAACTCCTCAGTGGCATGCATGAGGAGAGAATAAATGTTTCCATATTCTTCTGTGATTCTGTCACATGCAAAAGAAGAGAGCTAGCTACGCGCAAAGAAAAGCTTGTCATATCTCTTGCTACAAACGAAAAGCTTGATCTTACCATCTTACTCCTTCTGTACCTCTTTCCTCTCTTGCTTTTGATTTTTTTTTTGCTTTGGAAAAGATTTTAATTGGACCATGGCCAACGTTAAAACTGCTCTCTCTGCATGTGTTTATTTTGCATTCTGGCATCTTGTCAGAATCGAAGTTGCTGGAGAATTTTCCAGTGTGTGTAGTGGAGGGAGAATATGAGCATGGCAATGCATGGATGAACCTGATACGGCCCTTTTCAGATTCTTCCAAACTGAGATTAATGTGAATGTGAATGCAATTTAATCACCTTTTAATAACAGTGCCACTTCTTCACGGCGAGAGGTAATGACAGGTTGTCACGCATTTGGCGTACGTAAATATTGCATAAATGTCCACACTGATTTCTTTTAGTTTTAGTTCGAACAAGTATGCAGTGCAAACTGTTAAATGTGTCTGGCATTAGGGTGTGCTGTTTATATCCAAATTTGACTTCTAAGTATGAAATAAAAAACTATAGTCAAATATGAAAAAAATCCAGACTTACCACGTAAGGCCGGTCTGACCGTAGTCATCGGACTGGTCAGACCAATGGCAGGAGGATAGCCTGACCGGCGACATGTGGCCAGTCAAACCACAGAGTTTGACTTTGAGTCTGATTTGTCGGTTCTCGGGTTTTCTTGCTAAGGCATGAGATTTTAGAGTTCTAATTGATTTCTACACCTAATTAAATGTAGAAAAGACTCTGGAAAGTAAGTCCACCCCTCTTATAAATATAAGGGGGCTAAGGCCGATTGAAACAACAACCAATCAATCGTCAAAATCAATTTATTTACCCAAACCCTCTATATTTTACATCTTCCTCCTTCTTGCTACCTATCCCAAAGTATTTTCTCCTCAAATCTCTCAATTGCTCGTCATCTCTCGTCTATACGGCGTTAAAGGACGTCCTAGCTGGCCTGCCGAGTATAGGACAAACCGATGTGTGTTTACCTTGACGGGGTCCCTCTCCCAGGTATTCGTTCGGCGGCATCTACCCACTCCCTACAGCGGCGCGTCTTCGGGTGCCGTCGCGGGTTGCACATAACGTGCTCAAGGTGTGACGGCGTGATTCTACATCAACACATCTTTTTGGTGACTCTGCTGGGGAAGATTTCGGTTGCTATAGCCGAAACCCTAGTTCTCCACCATGGGCTCTCACACCGATCTTGATCAAGACAACATCATGGTTGCGATTATGGAGAGTTGCCGGAAGCCGATCGCCAGGCGTTCGAATCTCAACTTGAAGATATACGGTGGAAGATGGCTTCATGCTATTGGAAGACAAGGAAAGGCGTCATCAGACAAAAGGAATTCTCATTACTCATCTACACCACATCTAAGGTAACAACCGATTATAGCAATACCACCGTTCTCGCATCTAGTGTTGTTGAAATAGTAGATGGTGCTATTATTGCTAGTCTAAATAATCGGGTTACCTCTTTTAGTACTACCTCTGAGAAAACCTTGGTACTACCTTGGAAAAAACCTTAGATGCTCGCATGAGTGAGTTAGAGAATCGGCTAAATAGCCAGTTCCTAGGTGGTGCGTCTACTTTATATAACAACAAACATATGTATGGTATTCCGTCAAATTTTCATGTGCAAAAATTTCCTATGCAATAGAATTGGCCGATAAATAATACCTACAATTCACTCGGTACAATAGATTCTAGATTCACCCCTACGGCACAATATGCCGGTCAGACCGCTGCAACACTGCCTGTCAGACTGGTAGTAGTGGCTAGTCAGACCGGATGTGGTGGATGGTTCGACCGTAGGGGCAACACCGGTTAGACCGTAGCCAGTGAGTCTTTGAGGATCGGCTCCTACATCGGCAGTTCCTAGTGATCCTATGACTAGTACATGTACAAAACCCAAAAGCCTTAGCAACGAGATTGCCGAAGCTTTCAGAAATGCTTTCGACATAGATACTAGAATTAAAAAGATCCGGCTCAAGAAAGTCAAGCAAAAGAAACCGTGATCCCACAAAAGGCTAAGTCTGATCGTCCTCATGACAAATATAGTTGATGAGGTTATATCTCCAGACAATAAGACGGTTAATGTGCATACAACCGAATGGGTTAGGACCTATAAGTCTGAACCATTCGTTTGCTATAACCTTAAGCCGATTATTCCTAAAAATCGGTATGAGAAGACAAAATTCACATTTGATGTGGCCAAATGCGATAAGATCTTTCATTATTTGTTAGAACATAAGCAAATCGAGTTGTCGCAAGGCCATGTCATACCACCGTCTGAAGAGTTAAAGTGGCATGCATATTGTAAGTGGCACAATTCAAATTCTCATGCCACTAATGATAGCAAAATATTCAAAAGACAAATTCAATCGGCCATTGATGAAGGACGATTGAAATTTGTGGATATGCCAATAGATAAACAACATGTTCCCATGCATACCATTGAGGTGCAAGAGAAGAAGAAGAAGAAGAAGAGCCCCGATGGCAAGGAAAAGACCACATTGAAGACTTCAATACTCAGGAAGGGGGGCAAGAAAACAATCCAAAGGTCCTAAGAGATGACAAATAGAAGATTCCAAAAGATTATAAGCGACCAAGGAGATCAAGTTCACCTACCAAGCGAGGTAGGAGACGAGCGAGGACGGACCACCGGCAACCTACATCTCTTTCTTTATGATATTACCCTTGGTATGCACCATGGAGCTTCAATGGTACGTGGATGATGCCTACTTATATACCGTATTATTATTATTCATTATGGGCAATTCCACAAAGACCGATTTTTAATAATCAATCGTGCTCTTCTCATAGCCGGTTGAAAGAAAGAAATCGATTACAAAGGAATCAACGCAAAAAAGTGGTGAGGCAAGAGTGGAGGCCAAAATAAAACAAAACACAATCTGAACAAGAGGGGGCCTCTCATAGTATTCTTGTATCATCATTGAATACATAAGCTTTAGAGGCATGTATGGCCGATATTAGTGGATATCGTCCTTAGATAACCCCGTGCTTAGTGCTTTTCAGTTCACAAGTTCACCAAAAAGGCAGAGGGCATGTGTTTATATCCAAATTTGGCTCCTAGAGTATGAAATAGGAAACTATAGCCAAATTTGGAAAGAACCCAGACTTACCACGTGAGCTCGTTCTGACCGCAGCCATCGCGTCGGTCTGACCGGTGACATATGGCCGGTCAGACCGGCAAAGTCCGACTACGAGTCTGATTTGTCGGTTCTCGGGTTTCCTGGCTAAGACCTGAGATTTTATAGTCCTAATTGGTTTCTACACTTAATTGAACGTGGAAAATACCTTGGAAAGTAAGTCCACCCATCCTATAAATATAAGGGGGCTAAGGCTGATTGAAACAACAACCAATAAATCGTTAAAATCAATTTATTTACCCAACCTATCCCAAAGTCTTTTCTCCTCAAATCCCCTAATTGCTCGCCGTCTCTTGTCTCTACAGCGTTAGAGAACATCCTAGCTAGCCTACCAAGCCTAGGACAAACCGGCACGCGTTCACCCTGACAGGGTTCCTCCCGAGTGTTCGTTCGGCGGCATCTACCCACTCCCCATGGTGGCGCGTTTCTGGGTGCCACCGCAGGTTGCACATAACATGCTCAAGGTGTGACGGCGTAATTCTACGTCAACATGTGCATTCGGTCTTAACTGAACAAACGGTCTAGGTAGTTCGGTTTTAGAAAAACAGTTCTATGGAAACGGCTAACCGAAATTGTCAATAGAAAATACATTAATTGGATCCATGTCATTGCAACTTTGCCAAATTGAAAGAATACCATTATTATTCGTGATATCGGTTGTGTGCTATTGGTATTTTGTAAAATTTGAACCATATCACTATATACGTCTCGGCCCCTCCACCACTACCGCCATCGCCGCCCTACCGCCGCCGAAATCGCCGAGCTAAAGGAAGAGTTGGGGAAGAAGATAAGTCTTACATGTGGGTCTCACTTGTCATCCTCTAAGGGCTGGAAGCATTTTGGTCTGTACGAAAATACGATATGAAAAAGAATGATCCAATTACGTTCGAGACGTATATGCACTAGCACGGACCTAATTATCTGTAATGGCTAAAGATTGTCATCTATAACGGCTCAGCCATCTATTACGTTAACATAGCAGTTATAGATGTGACATATCTATACCGCTCGTTTCAGATGAGTGAATCAGTAACGGTTTTGTTTAGCCTGTCACAGATGTGAGCATCTGTGCTAGTGATGGTAGCACGGTTTAAATTTTATAAAATATTAATGCACCTAGCCAATATGGTGAATAGTAGTAGTATTTTCTTTTAATTTAGCAAAGTTGTAATGGCATGGATCCAATTAACCCATAGAAAATCATGAACCGGTAGTTCGGTTAATCGACCTGCTGGTTTGGTCATGGGTCTAAAACTAAGCTAACTGACTCTACGCACACGCTCGCGCGTGCACACACAAAAGCATACACTTCTTCTAGACTCCCAGTGCCTCACGGATTTACATGAGGCAGGCGACGTGGTGCGGCAGCAGATTCAGCTGGGAAGTACAGGGCCTCCCACCTTATCTCCATCTCAAATCCTTCACAGGTGGCTCTCCACGCAAGCGGCGGACACGGCGAGGGAACGGGGGGGAGGAGGGGTAGGCAACGCACACGGCGAGAGGCTGGTGGCACTGGAATCAGCACATATGGTGGCAACAGGCAGGGTGAGGAAGGCTACGGCGAAACCAGCGCATGCAGCAATGGTGGGCATCACGAGGGAAGCAATTGGAGAGAGGACATAATGAGGGAGGGTCAGATCTGCTGCAAGGGAGATCACTAGGGGCAAACCCATGAAAGCGCTAATGCGCTCTCCCCCCTCCCCCCTGCGCGGCGACGCGGCGCGCGTGGAGGGGGGCGGCGGGAGAGCGCCACATGGCGCTTTTTTTCTGTTTTTTCTCGGTTTTTTCCTGATTTTTTTCCTCGGTTTTTTCTCTCGATTTTTTCTCGGTTTTCTAATATATATTATATGTATACAAACTTTTTTATACACGTATACAAACTTTGTATATATGTATAATATATTTTTTGTTTTGTACATATATACAAACTTTGTATACGGGTATATATATTTTTATATATCAAAAATGTTTATGTATAAAAGAATTATATATATATATATTATATACGTATGTATATATTTTATACATATACGTATATACGTATAGGAAAAATCCACCGTGCGGGCGCGTGGGCGCGGCTACCCGCGCGGTAGCGCCCAGGCTTTTGGTGTTCGGCCGCTTGGGACGACAAAAGGCCAATGGAGCACGCTAATATTTCACCATATAAATTTGTCTTGGGCCAAAATTCTAATGGAGCTGCTCGAGCCTGGCCCATTTATGTGTCCACACCTGGAGTGACCGCAGTGGCTCATCGTGCTATGATCCAGAGCTCTCTTCACACTCTTGTCTCGATTGGGTTTGTGCTACTCTGGAAGCATCAGGCACATACGCAAATCATTTGATTATGAGAAGTTCGGGTACCTGAGGTAGCAGCCTGAAGAATTGAGTAAAAGTTAGTCTTTGCAAACGGGAAACAGATCTAAGAAACAACGACCAATGGTTCGGTTAATTACTTTGGCTTCGGTCTTGGTTTTCGGTCTTCATTTTCTCTCCCTATCTCTATCTGGCGTTCTGCTGGTCAATTTGGTTTATCTTCCTAGCAATGATTCAATGATATATATGATATCACGAGATCAATTCACATAAATTGTGTGCTCGATGTGGTGCTATATTAGAAAAAAAATTGTGGTTCTTGGTACAAATGAAAAATTAACAGGGTTGGCTACACGCAGGTCGTAGGATGTCACAAAAGGTACAAATCACTAATACAGACAACGTTTTTCGTACGGCTAGAATGCAATATCCTAGGTGGGCTGGCCAACCGCCTGGGAGCAACTGTATACAAAAATAGCAATTTTCTTGAGCAGGCGCTAGTATCACATGCGGAAATCATTTTTCCCATGCGGGCATGTTAAGCCACCCACTTGCAAAGATATTTTTCAAAAAACAAGAAAAAGAAAAGAAACAAAGAAACCCTACGTCATCACAGCCATACACACCGCTGTCACAGCTAGCAAGTCGTCATCGCGGCTGACGTCATCGTCGTCGTCGCAGGATCTGCCCCCGTCACAGCCCTACGCGGTCATCGCTGGGCCTGCACCGCCACCCTTCCCAGCCCCTTCATCACTGATGCCAAATCAGGCCGTCGCGGGCCGACGGCGGTGGATCCGGCCGTCGTGGGGCCGGCGCCACCTCCCGAAGCCCAGCCACAGTCATCGTAACCCTTTCGTGTGCATCCGACATCATCGCCCCTCCCGCAGCGTGTAACACCCCAATTTTCACGTGGCATTAAAAAGCTAATTTAAGAAAATCCTCCATGTGAAAATTTTGTTCTTTGAGTGTCGAGTCTAAGTTGTGCCATATATCTCAATTTAAATCCCTCCTTTGTCTCCATTCCCCGATGTCAAAATCGTCTCCTTAAATTTTCCGCTCCAAAATAATCTTAGAATTCTCGTAATTCAAATTTCCCTTCCTAAGCCCTAGCGAGAAATCTTCCCTTCGAATAAATTTCAGTTTAGATTTGAGTTCGCACTCAAATCATCTTCGATTTCTCCGAGCGAAGTTTCCAGGATTTCAAATCTCAGATTTGACAAAGTCGAATCTCTAACCTAACCTCTCAAAGTTTCTATTCAAAACTAATCTCGAAGTTTGAATCCTTATATTCGAATTTTGCTACTGAAACCCTAACCGCAAGTTTCGTCGAATCCTTGAATTCGACCCAGTCCAAGCATTCAACCTCGTAAATCCTAACCTCTTCCCTTAATTCACTGAAAACGATTCTCGAATTCGTATCTCCGTAATTGAGTTTGTCTCTTAAATCTCATTCGACCGATTTTTCCTGAAATCATTCAAGTTCAATAATCCCTCCGAATATTTGAACCGATGCTCAAGTCACCTTCAAATTCTCGCTACAAAATAAACATCTCTAAAATCAATTCTCGAGTTCGAATTCAAACTCTTAAGTTTCATCCTTCCCTCTCCTTCGTTCTATCTATCTATCTATATATCTTCCCTTTGAATCCGCTCCGAATATTTGATCCTATTTAAATTCAACTCCGCCATTGAACCCACTTTCCCAACGTCCCCTTTTTATCTCCCCTTTGAATCCCTTCCCGAATATTCGTTCCAACTTCAAGATGTCAATCCAATCGAATCTCCCTAGAACCTGACTGTCGGGATACACTTTATTCCCCCCTTTGAATCCCCTCCGAAATGCTCTCGTAAATCTAAACACAATTATATCCTAAGGAACATCGAAATTCCCACTTTAAACTTCAATCTCCCAAGATTCCAGTCTCAACCAAAATCTCATGTAAATAATCCCTCAAGTCCCTAAACAGAGATCCATCCTAAATATAATAAAATATCAGGTTGGTACTCTCTCCTTGATCCCCTGTTTTCGCTTGGCTAAATTGCCAAATTTTGAATCCTGGTTCCAAATCAAACCCTAATTCCCTCTAGCTTGTCCTAACAATAAATTCCTTGAATTCAAATATTGAATTTGAAATCCAAATTTTGAATTCAATTTCTTGTCCTTGAAATTCCCTCTCAAACCTTTCGAGAATCCCCAAATACAAAACTTATTCCGAAAATATCAAAATTTCCAATTATGTGCCCCTTCCTTGACTCCACATTTCTGTGAATCCAAATATGAAGTTTGAATTCAAATCCCAAATTGAAATCCAATTCCAAACCCTAAAATCTCTCCAAACCAAAATTCCAGGGAAAGTCTATTTTGCTTCCCTCTACTTTCTCGGGCCGCCTCTCAACCGGCCCAACCCCTCCCTCTCCAGTTCAAAATCTCTCAGTAAAAGTCTACCTCTCCTCCCTTATTCCCTTGGTCCGTCCTTCTCTCGACCGGCCCATCCCTCTCTGGCGCTCTCCCTTCCTCCTGGGCCGCACCGTCCTCGGCCCAACTGCGCCGCCCGGCCCATTACACCGCCGGCCCGTGACCCCTCCCCCGGCCACATGCGTCGCACGTGCCGAGGAGAACCTCGTCTCCTTCCTCACGCGCAGCTGCGGTTCTCCTTTCTCTCTCTCGTCTTTTCTCTCTCCCATGCTGAAATCAGCCGCTGTCCTTCCCGTGCGCACGTCGCCCGTGACCCCTCCACCGCTCCATGCCGCTAGCTTCCAAAACAGAGAGGCAGAGCTCGTCCTCCCGTCTCCCTTTCTCCCCAAAATAGCTAGGGCAAGCTCCCCATTCTCCCGTCCTTTTTTCTTTTTCTTCTTCCGGTCCAGTGACCCCTGTTGGAATATGATCAGAATTAGTAACGTGAGTCTTGTGGGGACGCCTGGAGGGCCCACGGTTCGGTCATGTTTATTAGCGGATTTGTTTCCGTATTTGACAGCAGTCAGTCCGTCCTATAAATACATCTTGTAAGCCGCACGGAAAGAGTTGACGACTCATTGTATTTCCTGCGTTTTCTAAACTCTCCTCATATAGTGAAGATCGCCGGTTGGCGCCCGTGGTTTTTTCCCGCAAGGGTTTTCCACGTAAAAATCGTTGTCTCGTGTTCGATCTTGATTGCATTACTTGTAACAAGTGGTATCAGAGCAAGACACAAGATTAAAAAAAAATTAGGGTTTCAATCCTGTTTGTGCGCCGCCGCCAAGTTCCGTCGCGTGGTTGTCAGTGCAAAACTGGTCCACGCGATTTCCGTCCGCCGGCCAAGTTCGTTTCGAAGTCGGCGTATTGACCTGCATCTATAAAAGTTGCTAGTTTCTTGGTTGTCGTCGCTGAGTTTTAAAGTGCTGTGTTCGTCATCGTGGAGAAATTTTCCGCTGTGCTGCTGCCGATCTGTCGTCTTGGGCGGTGGTAATTAACGCCGCCGCTGCTGTCCTATCAAGAGGAGACCAATCCATCTGCTGCCGCTCTACAAGTTCAGCTTGCTGTGTTCACGCGGATCGAAGCCAAGGCTGTTTCCCGTTCGTGTGAGGTGAAAGTAAAATTGGTGATTTTTTTTTTGCTACGTGCACACAGAAAGAGTACCAGAGGATTTCTTTTGCAACTATTTTTTGCTATTCGTACACATCAGGTGTACCAGGCTGCAGGTTCTGCTAGGGTTACACCTATATTTCTGCAGATTATTATTCTTCTGGTTATTGCTATTATTGATTCACCATGTCTTCAGTGAAATATGATATTCCTCAACTGGATCGTGATATGAGGTTCGCTCTATGGCAAGTCAAGATGCGAGCAATTCTTACGCAGGCTGATGTTGATGATGCTCTTGATAAATTCGGTAACAAAGATTCCAAATCTTGGACCGATGATGAGAAAAGGAAAGATCGTAAGGCCTTGACCCAAATTCAGCTTCATCTTTCAAATAATATTTTGCAAGATTGTCTGCAGGAGAAAACTGCAGCTGCTCTATGGCTCAAATTGGAGTCAATTTGCATGTCTAAAGATTTGACAAGCAAGATGCACATGAAGATGAAGTTATATTTGCACAAGTTGCAAGAGGGTGGTTCTGTTATTAACCATCTGACGGTCTTCAAGGAGATCGTTTCTGACCTACAGGCTATGGAGGTAGAATATGATGATGAGGATTTGGGTCTAATTCTTTTGTGCTCTTTGCCTAGTTCTTTTTCAAACTTCAGAGATACATTATTATATAGCCATGATACACTAACTCTTGATGAGGTTTGTGAGGCGTTGCATGCTAAGGAAAAGATGAAATTGATGGTGTCTTCTGAAGGTTCTGCTTCCAAAGGAGAAGCGTTGTCTGTTCGTGGGAGGACAGAAAATAAATCAAACAATGGCAATAGAGGCAAAAGTTCTAATCGTTACAAAGGCCGATCGAAGTCTCGAGGTAGAGATGAAAAATTCTGCAAGTATTGCAAGAAGAATAATCATTTTATTGAGGATTGTTTGAAATTGAAGAATAAAGAGAAGAGAACTGGCACATATAGAGAGAAAGGTAAACCCAATGATGAAGGTAATGCTTCTGTTGCCTGTAAGGCAGATTATTCCGATGGTGATTCGCTTGTTGCTTTTGCTGGATGTGCTAATAGTGATGATGAATGGATTCTTGATTCCGCTGCTTCATTTCATATATGCTCTAAAAGAGATTGGTTTGTCACCTATGATTCTCTCCAAGGTGGAGGTTCTGTTAGATTGGGTGATAATAGTCCACTTAAAATTGTTGGTAAAGGATCTATTCAGATTAAGATGCATGATGGCATTGTCAGAACATTGGCTGACGTGAGGCATATTCCTAGCATGAGCAAGAATCTTATTTCTCTCAGTACTCTTGATGCTAAAGGGTACAAGTACTCCGGTGCAAATGGAGTTTTAAAGGTGTCTAAAGGTTCTCTTATTGTGACGAAAGGTGAATTGAAATCTCCCAATTTGTACCGTCTTCGTGGTACTACAATTACAGGTGATGCCGCTGTAATTTCCAATTCATCCTCTAATTCTGATGCTACTGATCTTTGGCATAAGCGTCTTGGACATATGAGTGAACAAGGCTTGCATGAATTGTGCAAGAGAGGACTTCTTGATGAACATAGCATCAGTAAGTTGAAGTTTTGTGAGCATTGTGTGTTTGGCAAACACAAGAGAGTGTCATTTAATATCTCTACTCATAAAAGTATAGGTATTCTTGATTATGTGCATTCTGATTTATGGGGACCATCTCGCAAGCATTCTTTTGGTGGTTCTCGTTATATGTTGACAATCATTGATGATTATTCTCGTAAGGTATGGCCTTATTTCTTGAAGCATAAATCAGAAGCATTTTCAGCATTTAAAGAGTGGAAGATTATGATTGAAAATCAAACTGAGAAGAAGGTTAAAAAGCTTCGCACTGATAATGGGATGGAATTCTGTTCTAATGAATTTAATGCATATTGCAAGTCTCAAGGCATTGTTAGACACTACACTATTCCTTATACGCCTCAACAGAATGGTGTAGCTGAGCGTATGAACAGAACTATCATCTCCATGGCCCGTTGCATGTTATCTAATTCTGGTTTGAATAGGCGCTTTTGGGCTGAAGCTGCTTCCACTGCTTGCTATCTTATTAATCGTTCACCCTCTATTCCTCTTGATAAGAAAACTCCAATTGAGGTATGGTCTAGTTCTCCAGCTGATTATTCACAATTGAGAGTTTTTGGTTGTACTGCTTATGCTCATGTTGATAATGGTAAATTGGAGCCTAGAGCTGTTAAATGCATTTTTATTGGTTATCAATCTGGTGTTAAAGGTTATAAATTGTGGAATCCCCAGACTCAGAAGGTTATGCTTAGCAGGAATGTTATCTTTAATGAGACTGTTATGTTTGTTGATAATCCTTCTGTTGATGCTCCTATTGAGAGAGAGAAAATAAGTGTGCATGTGGAGCACTTAATTGATTCACCAGATATTGATAATGTTGCTGAGCAAGATGCACCTATTGCTGAAATTTCTCCAATTGTTGATGATTCTTCTGCTGTTGAGCATTCTTCTCCAGTTGTGCAGTCTCCACAACATTCTATTGCTGCTAATAGGCCTAGAAGGCAGCCAAAGCCTGTTAAAAGGTATATTGAAGAATGCAATGTTGCTTATGCTATGAGTGTTGCAGAAGAGATTGAAGGTAATTCAGAACCTTCTAATTATTCTGAGGCTATTACTTCTTTTGATCGCAACAATTGGATGACCGCTATGCAAGATGAGATGGAGTCACTTGAAAAGAATGGTACATGAGATTTAGTGAAGTTGCCCAAGAATAAAAAGCCTGTCCGTTGCAAATGGATTTATAAAAGAAAAGAAGGTCTTTCTCCTAGTGAGCCAGCAAGGTACAAAGCAAGGTTAGTTGCTAAAGGCTATAGCCAGATTCCAGGTATTGATTATAATGATGTCTTTTCCCCTGTTGTTAAGCATAGTTCTATTCGCACTTTGCTTAGTATTGTTGCCATGCATGATTATGAACTTGAGCAACTTGATGTTAAAACTGCATTCTTACATGGGGAGTTGGAAGAAGACATTTATATGAACCAACCTGAAGGTTTTATTATTCCTGGAAAAGAAAACCTTGTGTGTAGACTAAAGAAGTCTCTTTATGGTTTGAAGCAATCTCCTAGGCAATGGTATAAGAGGTTTGACTCATTTATGCTCTCTCATGGCTTTAAGCGGTCTGATTATGATAGCTGTGTTTACTTGAAGATTGTTAATGGCTCAGCTATTTATTTGCTTCTTTATGTTAATGATATGCTGATTGCTGCTAAAGATAAATCATAAATAGCTAAATTAAAGGCACAATTGAGTAAAGAATTTGAGATGAAGGACTTAGGTGCAGCTAAGAAAATTCTTGGAATGGAAATTACTAGAGATAGAAAATCTGGTAAATTATATCTCAGTCAGCGAGGTTATATTGAAAAGGTTCTTCGTCGTTTCAATATGCATAATGCAAAACCAGTGAGTACTCCATTAGCTGCACATTTTAGATTATCATCAGATTTATGTCCACAGTCAGATCATGAAATTGAGTACATGTCTAGAGTTCCATATTCCAGTGCAGTTGGTTCTCTTATGTATGCCATGGTTTGTTCTCGTCCTGATTTATCTCATGCATTGAGTGTTGTCAGTAGATTCATGGCTAATCCTGGTAAGGAGCATTGGAGGGCTGTTCAATGGATTTTCAGATATTTGCGAGGTACTTCTAATGCCTGTTTGCAGTTTGGGAAATCTAGAGATGGACTTGTTGGTTATGTTGATTCTGATTTTGCTGGTGATTTGGATAAAAGGAGGTCTCTCACAGGTTATGTTTTTACCATTGGTGGTTGTGCTGTTAGTTGGAAAGCATGTTTGCAGTCCACTGTTGCTCTGTCTACTACAGAAGCTGAGTATATGGCTATTTCTGAATCTTGTAAAGAAGCTATTTGGTTGAGAGGTTTATACTCTGAACTTTGCGGGGTTACTTCTTGCACTACTATACATTGTGATAGCCAGAGTGCTATTTGTCTGACTAAGGATCAGATGTTTAACGAAAGGACCAAGCATATTGATGTGAGGTATCATTTTATTCGAGGTGTCATTGCCGAAGGTGATGTTAAAGTGTGCAAGATAAGTACTCATGATAATCCTGCTGATATGTTGACAAAGCCAATTCTTGAAGCTAAGTTTGGGCTATGCTCAAGCTTAGTTGGCATTACAAATTAAGTCCTAGTGACTTTTGGCGCCGGTGATTATTTATTATTGAAGTGAGTTGATTGATGATACTTCATTCGCTACAAGATGGAATTCGTCTCAAGGTGGAGTTTGTTGGAATATGATCAGAATTAGTAACGTGAGTCTTGTGGGGACGCCTGGAGGGCCCACGGTTCGGTCATGTTTATTAGCGGATTTGTTTCCGTATTTGACAGCAGTCAGTCCGTCCTATAAATACATCTTGTAAGCCGCACGGAAAGAATTGACGACTCATTGTATTTCCTGCGTTTTCTAAACTCTCCTCATATAGTGAAGATCGCCGGTTGGCGCCCGTGGTTTTTTCCCGCAAGGGTTTTCCACGTAAAAATCGTTGTCTCGTGTTCGATCTTGATTGCATTACTTGTAACAACCCCTCTGTCGCCACTTGGCTTCCTGCGCCATGGACACAGAGCCGCTGACGCCGTCCCTGCACCACGCCGCCCCCACTTTGACCGCGCGCTCCACCGTCTTTGCGAACCGCCTCCGCCTCCACCGCCTTGCAGCCCCTATAAATCCTGCGCCTCTGTCGGCCGAGTTCGTCCTCTCGCCACCGAGCCCGTCACCGCGAGCACCATGTTCACCGGCCGTGAATCACCTTCTCCTTGTTTCCAATTCGTGCCGGACTTCGAATGTCCAAGCCCTCGCATGCGCCTTCATCTCCTTCCCCGAGTCGCGCCCATCTCGGTGTGGCGCCACCTCGGCATCGACCTCTCCCCGCTACCACCGCCGTCGGCGTCGTCTCGCTCGTCGGTGAGCCCTCCATCCCCTCCTTCCCTGTCCACGCCGTCTCGGCCCCATGCCACCCTGCCATCGGGACTACCCCGCCGCGACTCTAGGCGCCGCCTCCATCGCTATTCCCCGGACCGCTTCGTCCCCGCGCTTCTTCTCTCCCACGGCCGGCGCCAAGGACCCCGCCTCTCTCGCCGGTGAGCACCCCTTCTCCCTTCCCTAAGTCTACACCCCTGGAGGCCCTCGGATAGCTCCCGGACGCGTCCCATGGCCGCGCCCTGGCCGCCGACGACCCTGTTCCGCCGCCGCACGCAGGCATGCGCCGTCGTTGTGCTCCTCCTCTCCTCCTCCTGCGCCGTATCGCCGTCGCCGTCCTTCCCGTGACCCCAGCAACCTCCCGGAGCACCGCCGTGGCCGCCATCCCTCCTTCCTTGATTCCCCGCCGCGTCTCCATGTCCGCCGCCGGCCGCCGTTGCGTCCTATTCCCCCGATCCGCGCCGTTGAATCGGTTCGCCTTGACCTCTGCTAGCTGCCGATGTAGTCGGACCGCCGAGACCCACCGCCGTTCGCCGGGATGCGCCGCTCGCCGCCGGCCGGCCGTGCGTCGCTCAGCCTCGTCTCCTTCTCCGTCCGTTGATGTGGACGCCACGTCCGCCAGCCTTGGTCCCACGGGGGATCGACAAAGCTTCCCAGGCCCATGCGCGCTGGCCTGCTAGGTCGCGTCGCGGCACGGCATCGTGGGCCGCTTCATTGCGCCGGCCCGTGCCTCGGCCTCTCTCTCTCGTGCGCGCTTCGTTTGGGCCGTGGCCCACTCGTCGGCCCGCATCGCTCCCGGCCGCACCTATCGATGGGCCGAGCGTGCCGGCCTGCTGGGCCGCGTAGCCACGCCGGCCCACCTCCCTTCCCCTTCGGCCTCGCTCGCCCTTTCGGTCCGTGGACCAAAGTTCATATCCACTCCCCCTACCAAATCAAGTGCCCAGGGACCAAGTCCATCATTCCTCCTCACACCGAACCCAATGGCCATGAACCAAGTCCATCTTTCCTCCCTCACCCGGGCTAGCTGTCCATGGACATTGACATGTGGACCCCACATCCAAAATTCAATAAATCCTTTTTCCTTTGTTCCATAAAATCAATTAAACTTCCAAAATTCATATCCCGCAAACCGTTCGTCCGATTGACTCTATTCCACTTCTAGTAATTCTCTAAAATTGTGATCTATCTAATGGCACTATTTATTAGCCTAAATAGGATCTTTTCTTTGGTCTTTTGTTTAGGTTTTATTTGTTTGCGATTAGTTGCGGTACCCGGATTTTCGTCTAAGCGTGGATTTCTCGAAGATTTGTTAAGCTCAAGACCTTGAGTAAGGCAAGTCACCTTTGAACATGTTGAGCCTATATTTGAAATTAATTATGTTGCTTGCAAAATATTTATGCACCACTAGGATTGCACTGGAACCTGTTTGCCTCGTCTGCAAGGCAAATCGTTGGGCCTACCTAATTTGTTGCATTTGATCTTTCCCTTTGTTAATTGCTTATCATGTTCCCTTGTAACCACATGTGTGACGTCTCGGTATTCATGCACCTTGTGCGAATATCGATGGTCGCCTTTAAACTTAAAATCTAAGAACATCTTGGGTAAAACTGGATTTATGAAAGCTTTGGAAAACCCGACACCTGGGTCGGTGCCTTGTGAAAGAGAAATGAGTTTTAAAAACAAAACTCGCGACACAAGGCCATTCCTTGGCGGGATGCTTGTGCGGTCGCTTTTAAGGACCGATTTCTTTGGAATTACATCCGAGCATATAACATGTGCGACCACATAGGTGAAATGGGACACCCCTGGCTGAGTAATTAGTTAGGCCAAGGAAATCTTGATGCCAAGGGACAAATGGATTCGCTGGGATGGTGTCGGGGAGAACCCCTGGGCTTCCTGGCATAGTATAGTCTGGGACCTTACCTGGTGTTGGTCCGTGGGACCCCTCCCGTTGGCATAAGGTGACCCTGAGTCAGCTTTCGAAATGTCTTGTCGTGAAAGCCTTAAAGTCACCAGACGTGGCTGTTCTGCATGGGCTGGGAGACCCGGGTTAGTTACATCGTGTGGGTAACGTGTGCCCCCTCTGCAGTGGTTAACAACCTGTTCGAATAGCCGTGCCTACGGTCATGGGCGGATATGAGGTGATTCCTTAGCGTAGTTTTTGTTTTACCCTACTTTGTAAAAAGGTGATCTGGTTTGGGAAACCTGATGCTTGGGAAGCAAGTGGCTGTCAGGGAGACAGTGGGACAGGGAGTCCCTGGAAGTGATTGGTCATTTGGGAACCACATATCCTTGACAGGTTGAAAAATTGGTTTGGTTTGGGAAACCAGCTTTGAGGCCAACTCTGGGAGTTGTGCAAACTTGAAAATAAAATTTGGTCATTCCTCACTCTCGACGGAGCTAAGACTTGTCTCACTTTGGTTACGGGAAACCACACACTTAGATTTTTCAAATCTTGAAAACAAAACTGTTGCGAAATAAACAGCCTCCCCTTGCAGCTTGCATCAACCACCTAAATTCCCCTGGCTTGCTGAGTACGTAAGTACTCACCCTTGCTCTATATAGTCCTGTCAGCTCTAAAGGTGAAGTCGAAGTGAAGCGAAGATTAGGGTTTCGTCCTAGTTTCCAGCGTTGTCTGTGGTGTTGGGTGTTCGTTCGTTGGTTTCAGCTGCCTCTGCTTCTGCTGTTGCTGCTTCCGCGTCGTCTGTTGCATTCTCGAGTCTCTCTCGGGAGTTGCAACCTAAGTCAAGGTAAATAAGTCCTCTATTTATTTTAAGGATTGCAATGATTCATGATTGTCACCGTGGGTACCAGCACTATGTCTTGGGACTAGTACCGATATCGTGGGTTTGTAGGAAGCGGTTCACGTCGTTTTCCTATGACACGCTCCTGTCAGGTGTTGTTGTACGGCGATGCCAGATTGGGGTGTGACACAGCGCGTGGCTAGATCGGCGCCTCCATCGCCGCCCCTCCTCGCTCCTTCACCACAAGCGCCATATCTGACCATCGTGGGGCCGACAGCAGTAGATCTAGCCATCACGCCGCCACACCGCTAGCCTAGCTCCCGTCATGGCGCTGCCGTACTCATCGACCCAGCACTTGCGATCCATCGCGATGCCACCGCACCATCGGCAACCGGCTATTTCCCTCGTCGGAATGAAGGAAAGGGAGGAGTGCGTGAGTAGACGGAGCGGAGAAGTTCTCTTTTTTTATGGGGTAGTGGAGGAGTTAACCCAAAAAGGACAGGATGGAGAGGAGGTGCGTCTGCCCAGCCAGATTCTCACATGCGGGTCTCTTAACATGCCCCATCTGTGAAATTAATTTTCGTTGACGGGTCTTTAATGGGTAGCTTCCAAATCCTTTTGCATATGAACTTCCTTTAAATCCGTTTGTGAAAACAAAGGGGAGTGTCCGCGAAAATCATTTTTAGTAATTTTTTGTAGGATCGAACTGTGCTATTAAGCCACAAGGGAGGTGTGCTTTAGGTCCACTTTAAATTGTTGAATTGTTATTTAAAAAGCCGGTATCATGAGGAGTAGCTTTTTTTAAGTTAAAAACCCATGACGGTACGTAGTTTCAGTGTCTTGGCTCCTAGATTTGATTCTTTATCTCACGAATTGAAGTTAGTAACAGTATGGCTGAATGGTTTCGATTCCAAGAGGATACGTAGTCATTGAATCCATTTATTTAATTTGACTAAGAGCTAGCTTTCCCAAAGCCAATTTGAAACTTCGATTTATATAGGCTGGTGTTCCAGCTAGTTATCTTATTTTCCATCAAAATATGTTTTGTAATTTACAGTCATTTTGAACTACACTTTTTTTAATAATTGGTTGTCGCTTCTTTGAAACAATTGATGAAATAAATTCTATTATCTTAAAAGAATTGCTTGTTCGTACAAAAAAAATTGTGACTACTTACTACTTGAATGAAGTATTATTAGTAGTTTGTGTTCAGTCAATTTCATCATGGACGTCTTGTTGGGCTTGAAGCAGACATAACAGGCTAAATTCTTGGGCTCAATTTATCCTGGCCCAAAGCTAGATAGGCCGTCAACCTATACTCCAAATCCAGTAGGCATCCCAAGGGCCCACAGAAAATTAAGCAACCTGAAGAATACAGGAGAGGAGGCAATAGAAACAGGAGTGACACGCCATAGCAGCATTCAGCTTCAGCTAGCAGCCAACACGCATTCAGTGAGACTGTGCGATACCCACACACTGAAGGATATATATCCTTCAAGTCTTTAAATAATACTTCTTCCGTTTCATATCTTATTATAAATTCGTTTGACTTTTTCTAATTAAACTTTGTGAAATTTAATCAAATTTATAAAAAAATTTAGAAACATCTAAAATATCAAATTAGTTTCATTAAATCTATCATTCAATATATTTTGATAATATGTTTGTTTTGTGTTGAAAATATTATTATATTTTTTATATATTTGGTTAAATTTAAAAAAATTTAATTAAAAAAAGTTAAACGATTTATAATATAAAATGAAGGGAGCAGCGTGTGTTGAACATGCAGACGTATATGCGCATGGATAGTGGTGTACATCCTTCGTAAAAAAAATTATTTTTTGGCTATGCAACTGAACGACATAGGCTATGTCTTGGTAAGAGTAAGTGTGGAGCGTGTTCGTGTACGTTCTGGCCTTGTACCTTAAAAAAAAGCAGCCAACACGCCGATCGACCAGCGAATCCTCCGAAAACAACAAATCAAGTGGCTTTTCAGATCAACATGATCATTGCAGTGTTCATTCAGAGGTTCATTAACGAAATTAATGGGGTGTTTGAAACGATGCGGATTAAGCACTAATAGAGTTCCATCAGACGTCAGTCATGCATGCATAATAAGGTAATTGAAGTTCTGCAGAACAGCTGGTCTTATCCCTAATCATACTTAATTAACTAGAAGTTTGTTGTTCTGTAACCAAGGATTTGGTGTAGGATAGGATACCTCATCGATCGATCGATCGATCGATCTCTCCTTATCTCAGTCTCTGTCTATCTACCTTCATATATACTCACGGGTTTGGAATAATCAGGGGGATTGGCAGCTTTTCTTTCTTCTTTTGCACAGGATAATAGCAATTACCAACTCCTGAATTGTCAAAAGAAATTACAGAGTTAATCAGTAAATAAGAGATTTAGTGATTGGCAGAACTAACTCTCCCCCAAGATTTAGTGATCAGTAAATAAGATTTCGGTCAAACGCAAACAACTAGGTAAATAATCAGACATGTCCCATTTAATTTGGATTACTTATCATACAAATAAATTAAATATTTTATAAAATAAACTTAATAAATAGCTTAAAATAAGTGATCTATGTAATGCAGCAAAAGAAATTTTTTAAGGAAACACATTTTGTCAAAGCGTGAAGCAAACAATCCATCTCGGAAAAGACTTAAAAAAAAGTGTCAATGTACAACTCTCAATTTGGTTCAGTGAAAGAATTCAGGTTGGCCCAGTTGATCATAATACTAAACGTCTTCCCTGCAATAGGTAGATCATACAATAAAGCCCATGGAATTGCCCACAGTAACACAAATCAACTTGGTCTGACAGAGATAACATCATACTCTAGACTCTGCCACATAAATACATAATACAAGAATTGACAGCCTTGTAGTATATTACACCAAATTATTAACCGCGTCTTTACCTAGCTAAGTAGCCTCCAAATCCAATATGGGCTCCACTCATATATCTATCTGTCAGACAAGATTTGACAGCTCCCGTGTAGTTTATCACGCTAAGTGTGCAGTTGACCAAGGCTTAATTACTTAATTATCCCCCAAATCTGAGTTTTAAGTACATCGTTAATCCTATACTGCTACTGTATTTCAGAGACAGAGTAGGTTAGCTGCTGCCTCTGTCAGGTAGTAACCGGAGGTAGCAGAAGAGCAGCATCTCCCTGACTCAGATGCCGACGTGTTCTTGTCTCACCCTTCACCTGCATGATCCACGCCTCCTCCTCGATCCACTCCTCTCCCGTGGTTAAGAATCAATCTCTTTTCATATCAATATCTCCTCTCCCCGATCGAACCAGAGGACGGAGTGATCGATCCGTTCATCTTCTTGGCTGATCGATCAAGAATTCAAGATTGCAAGGTGAGTATGGCGAGCGAGGAGGGGATAGGGAGTAATGGCCACCTGGCGCCGCTCCTCGACGGCGGCGGCGATGGCGGCGGCGTGGACGCGGCGCTTCTCCGGCGGCTCTACGTGGGGCACTTCCTGACCAGATGGGGCGGGAGGATGTGGGAGTTCTCGGTGGGGCTCTACATGATCCGAATCTGGCCGGGCTCGCTGCTGCTCACGGCGGTGTACGGCGTCGTGGAGGCCTCCTCCGTGGCGGTGCTGGGCCCCATGGTCGGCGCCGTTGTCGACAGGCTCGCCTACCTGCAGGTGCTCAGGCTGTGGCTGCTGGTGCAGAGCGTGTCGTTCGTCGTCGCCGGCGTCTCCGTGACGGGGCTGGTCGTCTACGGCGGGCTCGCCGCCGCGAGGTTCCCGGCGTTCGTGGCGCTCATCGTCGCCACCAACGTCTCCGGCGCGCTCGCCGCGCTGTCCACCCTCGCTGGCACCATACTGATCGAGAGAGAATGGTAGTGTTCGGTGTTCGCATCTATTGATTGATCGATCGAAGAGCATTGCCGAGAATTTGCTGCGTGGTTGTTTGGGCGTGCAGGGTGGTGGTGATCGCCGGCGGGCACCCGGCGGCGGTGCTGACGGGGATCAACTCGGTGATCCGGCGGATCGACCTGAGCTGCAAGCTGCTGGCGCCGGTGCTGTCCGGGTTCGTCATCAGCTTCGTGTCGATGGAGGCCTCCGCGGCGGCGCTCGCGGCGTGGAACCTCGCCGCCGTGTGGCTGCAGTACTGGCTCTTCGTCTCCGTCTACGCCGGCTTCCCGGCCCTCAGCGAGACCAGCCAGCTCTCAAGACGTCGCGCCGCCGCCGATGACGAGGCGGCGCCGCCGCAGAAGGCGGATCGGCTGTCGATGATACTACCGTGCTGGGAGTCGTGGGTGGTGTACGCGAGGCAGGAGGTGGTGCTCCCCGGCGTGGCGCTCGCGTTCCTCTACTTCACCGTGCTGAGCTTCGGGACGCTGATGACGGCGACGCTGGACTGGAAGGGGATCCCGGCGTACGTGATCAGCCTCGCCCGCGGCCTCAGCGCCGTCGTCGGCATCGCCGCGACGTGGGTGTACCCGGTGGCGCACGCCCGCTTGTCCACGCTCCGCACGGGGCTCTGGTCCATCTGGGCGCAGTGGTGCTGCCTCCTCGTCTGCGTCGCCTCCGTCTGGGTTGGCGCCGGCGGCGACGGCGACGGTGCCGCGGCGGCGGCGTTGGCGTCGGCGTGGATGCTGATGGCCGGCGTCGCGGCGTCGCGGCTGGGGCTGTGGCTGTTCGACCTCGCCGTGATGCAGCTGATGCAGGATCACGTACCGGAGAGCGACCGGTGCGTCGTCGGCGGCGTGCAGAACTCGCTGCAGTCCATGTTCGACCTGCTCACCTACATCATGGGCATCATCGTCTCCGACCCCAGGGTACGATATGCATGCGCACATGGAAATTAATTGCGAAATTGAAATGAATATCGCATTGAAGTCGCCGTTTCACGTGGATTTAAGGAATTGTATATGATCTTTTCCGTCGATTTTTGACAGGATTTCGGCGAGCTGATCGTGCTGTCCTTCTTCCTCGTGACCTGCGCCGCGGCCATGTACACGATGCATGTGTACCGGGTGAGGAAGCACCTGTTCCATCTGGACAGGATCCTGCCCAAGATGAACTGGTGAGCTAACAACGTCAGATTGATTAATCCAAATGCGATGATATGCTGATATCATGGAATTTACTTACATTTTGTCGATAGAAAAGCCATCCCCAAATCCAGATTTTGAATCATCGGATGTGCTTCGCGATTCGTGCTCTAAGTCCTACTTTAGCTCTGGTGACCCTTTTTTTCTTGGGCGCTGGCGACACCCCAAACTCTCGTGGGGGAGGCGGTGGGTGTCGAGTTGTATGGAACAGGTGTCGGTGACTCGATGAGACGCTGAGGAAAGAAGAGGAGGGATTAGGGTTTTTTTTTTCACGAATCTCAAAACGATCCAATAGTTCAAAAATTACAACACTTTGAGGGTTGTTTTTTCTGCTAAATGTGTAACAGATAGTCCCTTCATATTGTTAGTCATTTAGTGAAGTTACTGATGAGTTCTTTGTTCTTTTTTGTGCCGTTGCAGGATCAAAGTTTCTTAATATGGCATCCCATGATCGAGAATGATTCATCAGTGATTTCTCTAGCAACTTAGTACTGATAAATACTGGATACTGTAAAATTATCTGTTTCGGTCTACTTTAATTTTAGACCTGTTCACTGTAAATTACTACTAGTCAGCTGAAGCTTTGTTCAGGGTGTAGGAACTTTTACAGAAACGATCCATGGCATTTGGGGCTTAAATAATTTGCGTGTAACCTTCTAAGTTCAAATTAAGAATAATCAGTTGAATGATGAAGCTGGTTTTACCCAAAAAAGAAAAGCTGTATTCCGTGCTGCAAACTTCCAAGTTCCATGATCCATCGTTTCAATCTTACTATCTCAGATACCACATGGAGACATGCACCTGCACTCTTGGACCATATGTTTGTCTTTTTATATATATAATAAGTGACATTTAAATATTTGCCACTAAAATTTCAGGTATTTATTACTCTGCCATTGTTTCTTCCTGATTTATATTGTTGCCACCGATAACTCTTCCAAGAGAGAGAATATTAGAGAATGGCAACCAATTGTGGGGCTACTTTAAAGACAAAGAAATAACGGTTATGCAATTTCTTATCAACCATACATCAAAGTATAGTGTATCTCTATTTTTAAGCTGGTTTTGTAAGCAGCTTTCTTTTTTTAATTAATTGTGTCTGTGTAATTCGTAGTCTCTCAACCTGCAACCTTCGTAATAATTGCCTACATCTTCTTTTGAAGCTAAGACCGAATTAATTTCTATTATTAAAAAAGTAATGCAAAATGAATTCGTTCGTAGACTTTTATTGGTTTCCCTTCCCCGATAAAATAATGCAAAGAGAAAAGTCACAGAGAAACCTACACCATTATCACTACAATTTAGGAGTAACAAATATGCAGTACTCCCTCAGTCAAAAATATATTGATTTATGGTCGTCCTAAGAAAATTTAGCAGCCAAAGGAAAGACAAAAGGGTCACAGTTTTATCGGGTTGTATGTAAGCGATATTAAAAATACACCACTACAAATCGATTTTTGCATACGATCAAAATCAATTTTCACAGGCAGCTGGACGGCCCGCATATATTCAGGTGTCTACGAAAATCATAATTTTCCGTGTGGCCAACGCAACTCATGAGAAAATGACCGCACGGAAAAATAATTTTGATGAAAAAAATCCAAAACAAAAAATCGGCCAAAACCCTAGCTGTCGTCGGCCGAAACCCTAGCTCCCCAAGGTGTCGTCGTTCTCCTCACCATAGTCTGTTGCCGACATCGTCGCCGTAGCAGCCGTCAACGAGGGCCAGGGGCCGGGGACGACGGATCCGCCCCTCCTAAGGACGGCGGCGGTAGATCCGCTGCCCGCTATCGTCGTCACCCCTCTTAGGGCTGAGGGTGGCGGCTTCGTCCCTCCCGAGGGCGGCGCCACCAGATCCGCCCCTCTTGAGGGTGGTGCACCGGATCCGCCATCTCGAGCTCCGCCATCGTTGCCCACCATTGTCGTCGCCCCTCCCTAGGCCAAGGGCAGCGCCGTTGGATCCACCGCCCTCGAGCCCGTCGCTCCGGCCGGATCCCATAGCTGCCATGCCAAGCCCCGCAAGGTGCCGTCGACGAGGTGAAGATGATGCCCTCGAGCTCCGCATCCCGCAGTCGATGCGCCAAGCTCTACTAGATCCGCCCAATCCAAGGGCAGCGCTGCCACCGCTGCCGCTCTCGCTGTCCTCCGCGTCGAGCTCCCAGCCGCTCCAGCCCTGCACCGGCCGCTCCTGCCCGCCGTCGGTCGCCGACCCGCCCGTTGCTCCAGCCACACGCACGAGAGGGAGATGGAGAGGGAGAGTGAGAGAGAGAGAGAGAGAGGGAAGAGAGGATAAGAGAGGGGAGGTGGAGGAGTGGAGAAGATTTGGTTTTTATATTTAGTTCGCAATGATTTTTGCAAGCGAACCTCTTAAGGAGGTGTATGCGAAAATCTAATTTTCGCATACGGCCGCTTAAGAGGCTAGCCTGAAAAAATAAGTCTATTTTAGCATGTGGACGTCTTAACAGGCCGCATGCGAACAATTTGAACCAACCCAGGGAGAGCGATTTTTGCAGACGGGAGCAGTTATGATCCGCCTGCAACCTAATGGGGGTCTTGTCCAGAAAAATTAATTTTGTAGTAGTTATAGAAAACTTATCGATTTGTAAAAGATGAGAGAAAACTTATCAATTTTGTGAAAGGTGAGAGACTAAAAATTAACTTGTTTTTGAACTTCATTTTGGCACAGTCTGTGTACTGTTTTCCACTGCCACGAGCCACGCTGGGATCGTGCAGGTGAAATGGAGGAGTGACTATTTAGAGGTCAGGACACAAAGCTCTGCTCAGCCTCTTTCGTCGCTCCTGCCTCACTATCTCTCCACCTCGTCGTTGTCACCGGAGCGTGCCATCAAAAAACACGCGACAAGCGAGGATGGTGGCGGCGGGGCTCATTTTCTTGCTTCGCGGCTCTAGTGCAGAGAACGGGTGCCGCTAGCAACAACGAAGATGACGTGCGGCGACGGCGACGAGTGGTGTAAGGACTCCCTTGTCGAGCTTGGCGGCTAGATTTGGTGTGGGCTAGAATGATGGCGCGAGGCGGAGGGGTGACGACCACGGTGGTGCCTGACTTGGCAGCTTCATGACTAGATCTATCTCTCCCGTAGTAAGGGAGTCTAGATTCATGCACGATCGTGGGTGGACCAGCGATGAAGGCCTGACCTTGAACTCCACGGTGACGAACAGCGAGGCCGCTTCCATGTCGAGCTCAGTGGCTAGGTGTGGGCTATGTCAACGGTGCGAGGAGGTCGGGCAGTGGATATAGCAGCTCCATGACTATATCCGGCGTCCTCACAGTGGGAGAACTCGGATCCAAGCACGGATGTGCGTGGACTGGCAATGAAGGCCAGATTTGGCACTTCATCGCGTGGACAGCATCCTGCAAGGCAGGGGTGGCGTGGACCAAAAACGCGAAGTAGGGTTGGCGTGAGTAGCCGATATGGGGGTGAAAAGATGGCATGGGGCAGCCGCGAGGTGATGGCTAGACCCTGGCAACGAGGTGGGCGCCGGTGCGTGTTGCTGTGATGACGTGTGTAGATGCCTAAGGTGACGAGCTGACACGGGGCATCTACACGAGATAGCGATGATAAGGGTCGTGAGCTTAGGGCCCTAGCGGCATGCGGGGAGATGGGGACAACCAGCGTGTCGATGGCTCAACGGAGCTTGACAACGCGCATACCGTCTCTCCTCCAACATGGCCTGCTAGCGGTGGGGTGCTAGTACGATAAAATCAAATGGTGGCGGCTGAATTTCTAAATGGGAAGCGATGGCATTGTGAGAGCAAGAAGTTTTCGGGCAAAAGCCTGACCTATCAAGGCTGACAATGACAACGTCTTTGGGCATCGCGACCTCTCTAGGGGCGTTGTCGTGGCTTCCTTCTCCTTGGTGGAATCTTTCAGGTGAAAACATATCTTGATTTCCTAAGGCAGGCAACGGTTATGTCCTTGGTGTCATGACCTCCCTGGAGACGTTGTTTGAAGGTCCATTTCTCTTGCATCAGCGCTTCTGTCCTCCACAAGCTGGCCACACTGACGGGCCTGTGCGGGGAGAATGGATCCATCTTCTCTTTCGCCCTCTCCCACTCTAACCCAAAAAGGTGTGGATAGGGTAAGAGTAAGAGAAAATCAAAATGACATCGACAAACGCACTAATCCAAGAAATGTCATTGACGAACATAACTTTCTGAAAATGCCATCTTACAAGTGCCTTGGTCGTAGAAATACCATCGTTGTTAGATTTTCGTTAGTAGCTCTCCGTTAACTGCTATAAAAAGATCATTTTACCTCTATGAATTATTGAAAGATGATTAAAAATTTTACTATTTTTAATCAATGTACAATTGACGGAGCGTGAAACTCCTCACCGGGAGACCGTGCAAGCCCCCCTTTGCCAGTTCGGCCGGGGGCGCGAGGTGCAATCCCTTGCCCTGGATCTGAGGGATTTTCAGCGAGAAAAAACGCGAGAACGCAGGCGATTTAGACAGGTTCGAGCCACTGGGAAGCGTAATACCCTACTCCTGTGTTCTAGTAGATCTGAAAGTGTGATAGGATCCAGAGACAATCCAGCCTCTAGCCAGCCAGTCTTTGTCCGATCGATCCCCCCTTTGCTAGGCCTGGGCCTCCTTTTATATGGCAAGGGACTACCACATGGGCCACGAGCTGCCTAAGAAAGAAGACATTCTTTTACATTTAGGGCTATCCTATCGCCGGAAGCCGTCTCTGACAGACGCCGTAGCGCGCCCCTGCTCAGCCAGTCGACCCATCCGGGGGACGCCCGTTTCCACTTTCATTAAATGGCGGGTGACTTTCTCGTCTCGCCTGCGCCAGAATGAGGAAAGCATCTGATCGGGGCTGACATACCAACTCCGGGAGTTGGCACGCCAACTCCGGTTGAGAGATGAGGGACAGAGGGCTCTCATCATTTTGACGGGACAGGGCGAGGCGTGCAGCAGGCCGCCTGGCACCACCTAACCCACGATCTGACCAATCTGCGACCGGTCACTCACCGTGACTGGTCATGGACCGGATATGCACGCGCCACGCCGCATTAAATGCGGCTTAGTGCGCTCGTCTGAACCGCCATAAATGCTGTTAGGTGAGCCCTGTCGCGCTCACCTAACCTGCGATCGTGGCACCAAAACCACAGGGGGTCGGGGCGTCCCAGGCCTCGGGGCAGAAACAGGAGTGGCCCGACCCTAGGGGGAAACCGGGAGGGCAGCCGCCACGTCACCCTCGGGCCCGACCCCTCCGGGGGAACGGGCCACGTGGATCCCTGTGGCCGCCCTTCCCTTTGGTCTCGATACCCCCGGTCCCATGTCACCGACAGTAGCTCCCGGCGTCACGCCTGGGAGGCCACACCCGGGGGGGCACCCAGGCTTGACGCCACCTCTCGGGCCCGATGACAGATGGGACCGGCCCCCAAAGGCGGGCAGGACTCCTATGGTCGCGAGCTGCGCTCATCGGTGAGGAATGTCAGTCAACATTAATGAGCGGTCTCCTTGTAACTGCAAAACTACTCGAGGCAGCGCGCGGATCGGGACACGTCGGTCCGTTTCGCCTGGGGGTGTGATGATGGCGCTTTTTGCGGTAACCGAGCGCAATTAATGCGCACACGATCTGCCCCTCCTCAACCGCCACGGTCGCACGACTGACGCGCGCGCCGTAAGCGGGCGAGTGGGGTTAGTGGAGGCGTGGGCGCAAGAAATGAGGGGGCAAGGAAGTGGGCGCGGGAAACGAGGAGTCGAGCGCAGTGGAGGCAAGGGCATAAAAGGCGCTGAGGAAGGGATTCGTTTCCTTCCTCTCGCCACTTTTTCGTTGCCTTTGCCATCCGTGCTCTATCTCTCTCGTTTCTCTCGCCTTACTCTCGCCACACGCTCTCGTGCTCAAGCTCCCCCTCCGCCGGCACCATGACGCGGAGCTCCGCGCAGCTTGACGGTAGCGTGCTGCCGCCTTCTCGCATCACCAGCGAGAGGCAAGCCGGGCTGTCGTGCCAGTTCATGCCGGAATCTGCCACCCGGGAGGTGGTCGCGCTGGGCGAGGGACGCCCGGCGCCGCACTACCCGGAGCGGTCCGTTTTCTTCCTTTCCTTTGCCATGGCGGGCTTGATCCCGTCATTCTCCACATTCTTTATGGATGTTCTGGAGTTTTATGGCCTCCAGATGGCACACCTCACCCCCAACGCGGTGATGACGCTGGCCATCTTCGCACACCTGTGCGAGATGTTCATCGGGGTGCGCCCATCCTTTCGGCTGTTCCGATGGTTCTTCACCATGCAGCCGGTATCGCCGCCGACGGTGGTCGGTGGCTGCTACTTCCAGCCGCGGGGGCAGGTGCTGAACCGCTACATCCCGTGCGTCCTTCGCAAGAAGTGGGACGACTGGAAGAGCGATTGGTTCTACACCCGCCTCCCCGACGAAGCGCGCCTCCGACTCCCGAGCCAGTCCCCAGCGCAGGCGCCTAGCTGGCGGGCGACGGTGGATCTGGGGGACGGCTACGATGCCATTCTGGACCGTCTGGCGGGCCTGCGAACCCAGGGGCTCACGGGGGCCATGGTATTCGGCGACTACCTTCGCCGCCGGATCGCGCCGCTCCGGCGACGCGCCCGGGGCGCCTGGGAGTACACCGGGACCGAGGACCTCCTGAGGACCCACCAGGGGCGTAAGTGGGATTGGGACCCCGAGGACTTCAGGATGGTGGTCCAACGGGTGCTAAACCTTAGCTCCGTGGAGTCGTCCCTCATCCCTCGGGGGATCCTTCCCCTCTGCAGCGACCCAAAGCGCGCCAACATCCTGGCTATCATGCACGTGGTCAGGGCGTCGGGGGACCGGGCCCCCCGAGGCCATGATGGCGCGGGCGGCAGCCGCAGGGGGGATCAATCTACCCCTGAAGGGGGCCATGCTTCTGGGCCCCGCGGCGGGGGTTCGGGGGGAAGCCGCCTTGCCGACGCCAAGGGGAAGAGGAAGCAGGAGGCGACCCCTCCTCCATCTCCTCCCCGAGGGGGCAGGGCGGCGCGCGTCAGCAGCAGGCACCCGGAGGACGCCGCACCGATGCCCCAGCCCGAGGAGGAGCGGAAGAAGAAGCGGCTCCGCAAGATGGGGGAGACCGAGCCGTGCAGGGGGAGCCTCATCACGCCCCCAAAGTGGTCGTTCAGCCGGCCACCCCGCAGGTTCGACCTCTCACCCACAGCGGCCACACTCTCACTCCCAAACCCCCAGGGCTTCTCTTTACTTATCCCTTTCCGTTTCGTGTTTTTCTTCTGCCTCAGCGAGATCCCGTCTTGCCCCGTGCGTCACTCCAAGGCCGGCCGGCCCACGGGCAACGAGGTCGGGGAGGCGGTGGCCGCGGAGGCTCAGAGGCGGGAGGCCGACCTGCAGGAAGCCGCAGTCCACCTACGGGAAGCTCAAGAGGCTGCTCGGGAGGCGGCTAGAGTCCGCCGGGCCGAGGAGGCTGTCCGGGAGGCCGAGGCGGCGCGCGCGCATGAGGCGCCGGCGGCCGAGGCTGCCACCAAGGTCCCCGACCCGACTGTGCCCGAGGCGGAGGCCGCCACCGAGGCCGCCCGTGACGACGCTGAGGGGGCGCACCCGGGGCCCGACGCCCCAGGCGGCGCCGAGGATGAGCTGGCCTTGGGAAAGGCCCCCGAGGCCAACACACTGACTGGCGAGCCGAGCCGGGCCTCACCGTCACAGAGGTGGCCTTCCCCCCTTTCTTCCGCTGTCCCGCTAAGCGCGGAGCCCCTTCTGCAGGCCTTGGCCACGGCCAACAGCACGGTGCTAGACGGGATAAGTGCCCAAATGCAGGCCCTGCAGGCGGAGCGGGCAGAAATCGACGTAGCGTGGGCACGCGTCGAGGAGGGATGGCGCTCCGTGGAGGCCATGGTGGAGGCCGGCCGTAAGGCGCACAGCCTGCACGCCTCACAGCTCGAGGCCCGCCGCAGCACCCTGGCGGAAATCGCCCGGGAAGTGGAGGAGGAGCGGGAGACCGCCCTCATCGCCACCGCCGCGTTCGACGGGGCGCGCGACGACCTCCGTCTCCAATACAGGAGCCGGATGGCGGAGTTGGAGGCGAAGCTCGACGCTGCCCGTGGAGTTCTCGACGCCGCCGCCGCCCGGGAGTGGCGGGCGGCGGAGATCGAGGCGGCGACCCGCCAGCGTGAGGAGGCCCTANAGCGCGAGGAGGCCCTAGAGGCCCGAACCATGGCGCTGGAGGAGAGCCTCACTACGCTCGGGGGGCGGGCCTCGCGCTTGCTCGTGCAAGAGGCCGCCGTGCACCGGCGGGTCGAGGCCCTTGACCTCCGCGCCCGGGAGGTGGAGGCGCTGGAGGAGCGCGCCCACGCCCTGGACACGAAGGAGCCAGCGCTGGCGGCATGCGAGACCGCCGCCGCCACACAGGAGGCGACGCTGGCGACGCATGAGGCTGCCTCCGCCGAGCAGGAGTCCGCACTCCGCCTCCGCGAAGACGCGCTCGCCGAGCAGGGGCAAGCCCTCGAGGAGGCCGAGGCCGCGGCGCAGCGGCTGGCGGATAGTCTGCTCCTCCGCGAGGCGACGCGAGAGGTGCAGGCGCGCCGCAATCTGGAAAGCGCCCGCGCCGAGAGGGACGTGCTGAACCAGCGGGCCTCCGAACTCGAGGCGCGGGCGAGGAAGCTGGACGCGCAACGGCGGGGCGGCCGCAGGCCACGGCGATCTGGCCGCTCGCCTTGCAGCCGCCGAGAAGACCATCGCCAAGCTGCAGGGCGCCCTGGACTCGTCCGCCGGGGAGGTTGAGGCCCTCCGGCTGTCGAACGTGGTAGGGCCCGGCATGCTCGGGACGCTGTCTCCCGCCTCGACCGCGCCGGGCGTCAGGCGGGCGTCTGGAGCGGGCGGGGGGCCTCGCCCAGCGCCTCTCAGAGATGGCTGGGGACCTTGAAAGGCTCCCCGAGGAGATCGAGGAGACGGTCAAGTCCTCCTCAAGGGACCTCGCCCGGGGGGCGGTGGAGCTCGTGCTGGCGAGCCACCAAGCCCGGGACCCCAACTTCTCCCCGTGGACGGCGCTGGAGGAATTCCCTCCCGGAATCGAGGACAGCGCGCGCGCCCAAGTCCGGGATGCCGCCGATCATATCGTCCATGGCTTCGAGGGGACGGCCCCTCAGCTCGTCTTCGCTCTCGACTCTGACGAGGAGGAGGACGGCGACGACGGCGATAGCAACGGCGAGGCCGGCGGCCCGGGTGCGTCGGAATGAGCCCCGGGGCCCCCGCGCGTCTTACTAATTTTTTATTCCTTCATCTCCTGAGGCCTTTGGGCCTTTGCTTGTATAAACTGGCTTCATTTTATCTGCAATCAAATAAGGTTTTAATTTCTATGTTAGTTATGCTTGCTATATGCGCGTGATAAGGATGGTCTGTGTCACGATCCTTTTGCATCTTGGCTTGAGCGAGGGCTCGTGCTCGGGCCCCAGCCTCAAGCGGCGCGGGTCGGAGCTAGTGCCTGGGGAGATCCGCGTGTCGAGACTGGCCAGGCCGGGAGCGCGGTGACCGAGGGTTATGGATGACCGGATTGTGGGCCTTTGCCGATTTCCCCCCGGAGTTCACCGCGCCCTGGGGCACGGCTCAGTTCTGGGCCCCGTTTGGCGGTTTAGATGACCCGGGCTGCCGAGGGCAATAACGAGCACGAGCAGACTGATTCAAGCCAAGATTTCTCAAAGGGAAACGATAACACAGGCGCAGTCCTTAGGAAATCGAAAATGCCTGCTATTGAAATGCTAGGAAAAAAATTAAACAGGTATAGGCATGTGGGAGCCCCCCGGCCAACCCTGCGTGCCCGAGGGGGACGCGGGGTTGGCCCGAGCCCGAGGTACAACACCCGACCCCCTTATGGGTAGAAGCAGCGAAGATGCTCGATGTTCCACGGGTTAGGTAGCTCCGTGCCGTCACCCGTGGCCAGTCGAACCGAGCCCGGCCGGGGGACACCAATCACTCGATACGGACCCTCCCATATTGGTGAGAGTTTGCTCAGTCCAGCACGTGTTTGGACGCGGCGTAGGACGAGATCGTCGACGCAGAGTGATCGGGCCCGGACATGGTGCTGATGGTAGCGCCGCAAGCTCTGCTGGTAGTGCGCAGCTCGGAGGGCCGTGCGCCGCCTTCGCTCTTCCAGGTAGTCAAGGTCGTCTCGGCGAAGCTGATCTTGATCAGCCTCACAATACATGGTGGCCCGAGGGGACCTCAGGGTGAGCTCGGATGGGAGGACCGCCTCCACACCGTAGACGAGGAAGAAAGGCATTTCTCCAGTCGCTCGGTTTGGAGTGGTTCAGTTCTCCCAGAGTACCGCTGGCAGCTCCTCGATCCACGAGTCACCGTGCTTCTTGAGGATGTTGAAGGTCTTGGTCTTGAGGCCCTTGAGGATTTTCGTGTTGGCACGCTCCACCTGGCCGTTGCTTCTGGGGTGGGCGGGTGAGGCAAAATAGAGCTTGATGCCCATGTCTTCGCAGTAGTCGCCGAAAAGCTCACTGGTGAACTGGGTGTCGTTGTCCGTAATGATACGGTTAGGCACCCCGAAACGAGCAGTGATGTCTCTTATGAATTTTAGCGCCGAGTGCTTGTCGATCTTGATGACCGGATAAGCCTCGGGCCACTTAGTGAACTTGTCGATTGCGACGTACAGATACTCGAACTCGCCCAGAGCCTTCCTGAAGGGACCCAGGATGTCCAGCCCCCAGACAGCAAATGGCCATGAGAGAGGTATGGTCTGCAGGGCCTGGGCCAGCTGATGCATTTGCTTGGCATGAAACTGGCACGCCCTGCATCGCCGGACCAAGTCAACTGCGTCGTGGAGCGCCGTTGGCCAATAGAAACCCTGGCGAAAGGCCTTGCCAACCAAGGTGCGCGAGGCGGAGTGGGCTCCGCACTCGCCTTCATGGACATTGACAAGAAGCTCGACGCCTTGCTCCCGAGGAATGCACTTCAGGAGGACTCCGTTAGCCCCGCGCAGGTAGAAGGCCCCTTCCACCAGCACGTAGCGCTTGGAGATGCGATAGACGCGTTCACTCCCTTCGCGGTCCTCGGGTAGAGTCTAATCTTTGAGGAACACCTGGATCTCAGCCATCCAAGCGACCAATCTTGGGGGGTCGGGCTCGGCCCCCCGGGTCTCGAGGCCTGGACTCCGACAGGCCTCGGGGGCCGTTTAGGCGTGTCCTTCTCCCCCAGGGGGTCGGGTTGCGCCGACGGCTGGGCCAACCTTTCTTCAAAGGCGCCCGGTGGGGTTGGGGCTCGCGATGAAGCAAGCCTCGAGAGTTCGTCAGCGACCGCGTTATCCCTCCTGGGCACGTGCCGAAGTTCTAACCCGTCAGCCGCACTTCGCGGACGTAGGCGTCCATTTGCGGGTCGGAGCACCGGTACTCCTTGGAGACCTAGTTAACGACCAACTGGGAGTCGCCTAGAACCAGGAGGCGGCGGATCCCCATTCCGGCCGCCACTCTGAGTCCCGCAAGGAGTCCCTCGTACTCTGCTATATTGTTGGTTGCCCGAAAATCTAGGTGAACCAAATATCTGAGTACGTCTCCGCTCGGCGAGGTCAAGGTGACCCCCGCACCGGCGCCCTGATGGGCCAGGGAGCCGTCGAACTGCATCACCCAGTAGATGGCATGAGGCAGCTGCGAGGGGCTCGCGTCGGCCTCGGGGGTGGAGGGTCCGAGATTGGGCTCGGGAGCCGGGGTCCATTCCGCCATGAAGTCGGCGAGGGCCTGGCTATTAATCGCGTGGCGTGGCTCAAAGCGCAAGTCGAATTCAGAGAGTTCGATTGCCCATTTTACCACTCGTCCGGTACCCTCTCGGTTGCGTAAGATTTGGCCGAGGGGGTAGGACATAACCACCGTGACCCGATGCGCCTAGAAATAATGGCGCGGCTTCCTCGAGGCCATCAGAATCGCGTAGAGCATCTTCTGGGCCTGAGGGTACCGGGTCTTGGCGGTCCACAGCGCCTCACTAACGAAGTAGACGGGCCGCTGCACCTTTCGGCGGGGCCTGTCCTCTCCGTTGAGGGCACCGTCCCCAGAGCGCTCGTTGCCCGACGGGCCTTACTGGGCCTACTCGGCTTTTGCGCCGACGACCTCGGGGTCGGAGGGCGCCGGGCGCGGCCTTCCCACACTGGCCCCGGGGCCTTCCTGGGGGTCGGGGGCGTCCGGTGCCGTCGGACGAGTGGGCAGAGGGCCACATCCGGTCGTCAGGGGCCTTAGGCCGCCGTCCGACTCGGGGGCCTCTCCTCCCTTCTCTGTCCCGGGTCGGGTCGACACAGGGTGGGGGCGCGCGGGTCAAGGGCCGTCCTCGCCGCACTCCACAACCAACGCCGCGTTGACTACCTGCGGGGTTGCCGCCAAGTAGAGTAGCAGTGGCTCATCGGGTGAGGGCCTGCTCAGCCTCCTCCGTCCAGGTAAACGGCCCGGAGAGCTTAAGGAGCTTAAATAGGGGGAGCGCCTTCTCTCCCAGCCTCGATATGAATCGGCTTAAGGCAGCCATGCGTCCGGTGACGCATTGCACGTCCTTAAGCTTGCTGGGGGGGGCGCATCCGCTCTATAGCTCGTATCTTCTCGGGGTTGGCCTCAATGCCTCGGGCAGAGATCAAGAACCCGAGAAGCTTGCCCGCAGGCACACCGAACACACACTTTTCGGGGTTCAGTTTTATGCGGGCGGAGCGGAGACTTTCGAAAGTCTCCGCTAAATCCGAGAGCAAGGTCTCTTGGTCGCGTGTTTTCACAACCAAGTCATCGACGTAGGCCTCAACATTGCGTCCTATCTGACTACCCAAGGAAATACGAGTAGTACGCTGAAAAGTAGGACTTGCATTCTTCAACCCGAAGGGCATGGTTGTATAACAATAAGTTCCTACAGGGGTAATGAACGCAGTCTTTTCCTCATCCTCCCTAGCCATGCGAATCTGATGATATCCTGAGTATGCATCTAGAAAACACAAAAGGTCACACCCCGCGGTGGAGTCGACAATTTGATCTATGCGTGGCAGGGGATAAGGGTCCTTAGGACATGCCTTGTTGAGGTCGGTGTAGTCGATGCACATCCGGAGCTTGCCGTTCGCCTTGGGGATGACGACCGGGTTCGTGAGCCACTCCGGATGGATGACCTCACGGATGAATTCGGCCTCCAGAAGCCGCGTCACCTCCTCGCGGATGAAGGCTTGGCGTTCCGGGGCCTGCCGCCGCATCTTCTGCTGGACGGGCCTTGCGTCCGGCCGCACGGCGAGACGGTGCTCAATCACCTCCCTGGGGACCCCGGGCATGTCCGCTGGTCTCCACGCGAAGATGTCGGCGTTTGCCCGCAGGAAGGAGACGAGCGCGTCTTCCTATTTGTCGTCCAAGAGACCACCAATCCGGGTGGTCTTGGACGGGCTGTCGCCCAGGGCGACCTCCTTTACCGGGACCTCATCGCCTGAGGCCATCCGCTGCCTCAGGGTGGGCGAGGTGGAGGCGCCGAGCCTCTCATCATCGCCCGCGAGCTTGGACACCGCGGCGAGGCGGCCCGCGCGCTGCTCCATGCAAGCTAGCGCGACTTTGAGGTCGCCGTGGACGGTGATGGGGCCGCTGGGGCCCAGCATCTTCATCTGGAGGTAGGCGTAGTGGGTGGCCGCCATGAACTTCACCAACGCGAGCCTTCCTAGGACCGCGTTGTAGGGCAGATTGAGGTCCACCACATCGAAGTCCACCCGCTCGGTGCGGAAGTTGGCGGGGCCACCGAAGGTGACCGGGAGGTCGATGTGACCTAGCGGCCAGGTGTGCCCCGGTGTCACGCTGATGATCGGCTGGGACGGCCGGAGCTCCATCCCCGAGGCCTTGAGAGCATCAAAGGCCGCGGGGGAGAGGATGTTGAGGGCGGTGCCCCCGTCTATCAGGACGCGCCCCAACATCACGTTGCAGACGGTGGGGGAGACCACCATCGCGATCTGTCCTCCCCGGGCAACGCATGGCGGGTGGTCGGTCCGGTCAAAGGTAAGGGTGACCTCCGACCAACGCGCCCGCCGCGCCGTCTCATGGGTAGGGATTGCGGCCAGAAGCTCTCGCTTCATGGCCTTGAGGCTCCGGCGAGAAGCGTGAGCACACGCTCCCCCATCAACGGTGGCGACGGTGGCCTCGGGCTCCTGAAAACCCAGGTCATCATCACCATCGTCGACGTCCTCAGCGGGGGCCTTCTGCTTGGCCTCACTTCGCCGGTTGCCGGTGAAAGTCGCCGGGGCCTTACCCTCACGGCGTTCCTGCCTCTTCTCCTCCTCCCACTTCCTCGTCCGTTCGGCCAAGCTTTTGACCGCGCGGCAGTCGGCGAGGTCGTGGAGGGAGGTGTTGTGCACGGTGCACCATCTGCCGGCCAGGCGCTCCCTGCCAGGAGCGTCAGCCTCCTTCTTTTTGTCGCCCACGGGCCTCCCCTTCCGGGAGGCCCGTGAAGCGCCCTCGGCGGCGAGGACGTGACCCTCGCCGTTGGAACCGGCCGACCTTCTCTTCCTCCTCCTGTCCCGCCGCCCCGAACGAGCGGCGGACTCGGGGGCAGCCGGAGCCGCCGCTCCAGAGCCGGAGGAGTTCCAGGTCCAGGCCTCCTCCTTGCGAGCCACATGGTCCGCGAGCTCGAAGAACTGCGCGGTGGTCTGGGGCTCCTTGGAAGCGATCTTTTCGAGCATGCGGTTGTGCCGCACGCCCCCCTGAATGCGTAAATGACCGCATGTGCAGGGATGCAAGGTATGGTGTTGCGGACTTGACAGAACCGCTGGATGTACGAGTGGAGAGACTCATCGTCCCTCCGCTGTACCGCGTGCAAGTCCGCCTCTTCGCCTGGGCGCGGATATGTGCCTTGGAAGTTCGTGGTGAACTGCTGGCACAAATCCTCCCAGGAGTGGACCGACGCAGGTGGCAGGTTCATTAGCCAACCTCGCGCTTGGCCCTTCAAAGCCATGGGAAAGAAGTTCGCCATGACCCTGTCGTCACCCCCCGCGGTTTCTATTCTAGTCGTGTAGATCTGGAGAAACTCAGCGGGGTTGACGCTTCCGTCATATTTTTCGATGACGGTGGGCCGGAACCTCAGGGGCCAACGGACATTCCGAAGGCTCGCCACGAAGGCTCGACAGCCGGCACCACCAACTGGGGACACGAGGGGCCGGCCCCCGTGACCGGAACGGAGCGGCGCCCCAGAGGAGGAGGCGCCTTCCGTCGCATGGCATCTGGCCCCCCATGCACATTCTCGTGGGTCCGAGGCGTTGAGGGGGGTGCTGCGGACGAACGGCGGGTGTCTGCCGTCGCCCGCCGTCCCCTTCGCCTCGACGACGTAGAGCCGGCGGTGGCGGCACCAGAGGTGCCAGTGGCGGAAGACCGCCTACCGGCGCCTAGGCGCTGCTGCGCCGTCATGACCAGGTTGGCCACATCATCCAGCCAACGCTGGGCCGGGGTCTCTGGATCGGGGACGACGGGCGGGTGACGCAAAAGCGCGCCCGCAGCCTGGAGCGCGCCCTGGGGCGTGCCGCCTCGCTGTCCTCCTCCGTCGCCCGCGGGTGTCGAGGTCGCGAATCCCTCGACTTCCTCAGGAGCCTTCCCCCGCCCAAGACCCCGGCGGGAGGGGGACGATGGGGTGCGTGCCCGATGGCGCGGGTCCCGCTCCCCGCCATCACCGCTGGCGCTCAAGGAAGGATCGCACGCCACTGCCTCTTCGGCCATAGGGCTGACCTGGCAAAGCATGGCGTACACGAAAGGAGATGGGGGCATCAAAACAACACGCGCGCCCCCTACCTGGCGCGCCAGATGACGGAGCGTGAAACTCCTCACCGGGAGACCGTGCAGGCCCCCCTTTGCCAGTTCGGCCGGGGGAGCGAGGTGCAATCCCTTGCCCCGGATCTGAGGGATTTTCAGCGAGAAAAAACGCGAGAACGCAGGCGATTTAGACAGGTTCGGGCCGCTGGGAAGCGTAATACCCTACTCCTGTGTTCTAGTAGATCTGAAAGTGTGATGGGATCCAGAGACAATCCAGCCTCTAGCCAGCTAGTCTTTGTCCGATCGATCCCCCCTTTCCTAGGCCTGGGCCTCCTTTTATATGGCAAGGGACTACCACATGGGCCACGAGCTGCCTAAGAAAGAAGACATTCTTTTACATTTAGGGCTATCCTATCGCCGGAAGCCATCTCTGACAGACGTCGTAGCGCGCCCCTACTCAGCCAGTCGACCCATTCGGGGGACGCCCATTTCCACTTTCATTAAATGGCGGGCGACTTTCTCATCTCGCCTGCGCCAGAATGAGGAAAGCATCTGACCGGGGCTGACATACCAACTCCGGGAGTTGGCACGCCAACTCCGGCTGAGAGATGAGGGACAGAGGGCTCTCATCATTCCGACGGGACGGGGCGAGGCGTGCAGCAGGCCGCCTGGCGCCACCTAACCCGCGATCTGACCGGTCACGGACCGGATATGCACGCGCCACGTCGCATTAAATGCGGCGTAGTGCGCTCGTCTGAACCGCCATAAATGCGGTTAGATGAGCCCTGTCGCGCTCACCTAACCTGCAATTGTGGCACCAAAACCACAGGGGGTCGAGGCGCCCCAGGCCTCGGGGCAGAAACGGGAGCGGTCCGACCCCGGGGGGAAACCGGGAGGGCAGCCGCCACGTCACCCTCGGGCCCGACCCCTCCGAGGGAACGGGCCACGTGGATCCCTGTGGCCGCACTTCCCTTTGGTCTCGATACCCCCGGTCCCATGTCACCGACAAGAATAATTTAGAATAAAGAGCAAACTATAAATTAGTGTAAGCTAATGAAAAAAGTATAAGTTTTAGTCAACTTTTAACAAGTCGTATGGGTAAAATGATCTTTTTATAGCACTTAACGGAGGGATGCTAATGAAAACCTAACGGCGATGGCATTTCTGGGACAAAAACACTTGTATGATGGCATTTTCAGGAAGTTGAGTTTGTCGATGACATTTCTTGAATTGAGGCATTTGTTGATGACATTTCTTGAATTTTTTCTAAGAGTAAAGTCGTGATGTCATGTGACTCTTCATTTTCTTGGCAGCGGGTTCTTTTGTTGCAGGTGTGTGGTGTTGTCACTTAATTGTTTTGTTTTTTTTAATTATAGCCTCTTAAAATTATGGTTATTTTTTTCCACTAAACGTAACAATATGAAACCTCGCACTCTCACGGTTTGTTTTTTCTTAAAAAAAGGAGTGACTCGGTGGTGTTTGAAAGTCCTAAAGATAAAGATAAAGATGAAGATTAAGTGTTTCACGTAAAACGAGGTGACATTAACGTGAGATTAATTGAGTTTTAATTATTACAAACTTAAAAAATAGATTTATCTTATATTTTAAAACAACTTTCATATAGAAAATTTTTGCACAAAACGCACCGTTTAGCAGTTTGAAAAGCGTGTCACGAATATTTTATCTGATCAGGAGTAGCAGTACATACGTAGGGATGAAAACGGTACGGAAACGGACGGAAACAACCTTTATCATTTTCGTTTTCATATTTTTTTTCGAAATCGGAGTCAAAATCGGAAACCCCGGAAACAAAAACGAAAACGAATATTATCGAAACCGAAAACGGAGCGAAAATGAACCGACGCGGACACGGTAACGAAAATTTATCGGAATACAAAAACCCCTCAAACTAAGCTTCAAACTTTGTCAAAGTCCAATTCTTAAGTCTCAACGGTCGACAATTCATCATAAAACATAATTATATGAAGTCTATGTTAAGTCTCAACGGCAAAATATATTCTTCTATAACTTCATATAATTTGCATAACAAATAATTAAAAAAGTTATAGCAAAACACCATGGTATAATACACTATTCAGTGCTATCACTCCATCATCAGTACATACTACATAGTTCATCAATCATAGTTCATCAATCATCAGTCATCACAGAACAACAACACATATCAGTCTATCAGTATTTCAGTGCTTAGTTCAATCACAAAACATATCACTCCATCAGTACACATAGTTCATCACAAAACACAATCACTTAAAGGTGGCTGCAGCACAGCAGCAGCCAGTAGGGGAGCTCATCCACTTGTGTAGAAAGGATACAAAAATTTCAGATGAAAACTTGAAATTAGATGTATCTAGAAAATTAAATTGACCAACATTTTCTTCAAACATCCATTTGCGCTATGCCATCCTCATCAAAACTTACCGTTTCCACTGCCTCATGGTCTGTTTCATTGGCCTTCAACAAAAAAATTTATCGACCATTAGTGAAAGTATAAAGTCAGTCACTATATAAACATATGTCAGTAATACAAGCACAAACCAGGGACAACAAGGCACATAAATTTCGCTCCAGGTTCTCCATGTCCATCTCAGTTAGTATAGACCTAACTACATTTCCACCGAAATGTTCATAATCACATATTAACTCAAGAAATTAAATATGAACAAATAAAAGCAACAAAAAAAGTGTACACACAGCTGAATATTACCTTTTCTTGATGCTGTTGTCCAATCTTTGGTGCAAATCAGAGCTTGCACAATTTCAGGGTCTAGACGGCTACGGAACGGATCAATAACACGACCGCCGGCACTGAATGCAGATTCTGAAGCTACAGTTGATACTTGAATAGCTAGTACATCACGAGCAAGTCGAGTAAGAATAGGAAACTCATGTTGCTTGAGTGACCACCAATGCAAAATATTAAATGAGCTTTTCTGTTTTGTATCTCATTCCATCAGTGGTTGATCCATGTAAACTTTCAACTCACTTTTAGTGCCTATTCCAGGGGCAGTACTAGCACGCAAGTATTGTAGAACATCTGCATCAAGTTCATCATCACTCTCCCCATCATACTCTTTAGTCACTAAAGGATTATTCTGCACATTTGTAGCTGCTGGAATCTTTGAAGTTGGTTGACTAGACGCATAAGTATCAAATAGCTTATTGATAATAGCCATGAAGTTTGCCATGTGTTTTGGGGCACTATCACCGTAAACCTTATCTGCATAATACTCAAGAAGTGTTTTCTTGAATCTAGGATCAAGAAAGCAAGCTACAGAAAGAGCCATATTGGACTTCTCCCAATATTTATCATACTTAGGTTTCATTGACTTGCCCATAGTTGCAATAACTGTATTAAAACTATGGCACCAATCTTCTACTGCCATCTTAATTTGACAGAATTTTCTAAAAAACAGATTTGCAGTTGGATAACTACTGCCAGAGAAGATCAAAGTAGCATCATAAAATCTCTTCAAGCATGTACACAATGACTTTGCCATAGTCCAATCATCATCTATTGGGGTATAATTCAAATATTTGCTTCTATGACGAAGAAAGAGCCTATTAAAAGCAAGTCTGTACTGAATAGCTTGCTTTAACATGAGATATGTGGAATTCCATCTTGTTAGAACATCCAAAGAGAGACCACAAGTAATGTCTAAACCATCACATTCAGAGGCGCACTTTATGAATTCTTCCCACTATAATGGAGAGTTCTTCACAATCGAAATTGTGTTTCTAATATTTGAAATACTAGATGAAATTTGCTTCAAACCATCTTGAGCAACAAGATTGCAAATATGATTCTAACATCTCACATGAAAAAAGGCCCCATCACAGATCAAGGGTTGTATCTTGTTGAGCTTTTGTACTAACCCCCTAGCACATACATCATTGGCTGATGCATTGTCCAAAGTAAGAGCAAGCAATTTTCTATCAAGGTTCCAGTCTAGTACACTATCATAGAACACTTTGCACAAGTTATTCCCTGAATGATGGCCCTCTACATGCATAAGCTTGATAATTCTTTTTTGCATGCACCAATTATCATCTATCCAATGCACAGTGATGCACATATAACATTTATTTTGATTTGAAGTCCACATGTCCATGGTTGTACAAAAGTGGCATGAAAGAGTTTTGAAGTACTCATACATTTTCTTCTTCTCTTCCAAAAACATAGTCAGTATGTCTTTCCTAATAGTTATGCGACTTTTGATTGGAAAAGTAGGCGCAAGGACTTAATAAAATCCACAAAGTACTCATGCTCAACAATATTAAAGGGATATTCATGCATAATGATTGCCAAGTAAAATTTCTTCAAGCTAACAGCCTCATCATACCTGTAAGTCTCAACAGAAGTGCCGCTTTCACTTTTTTTGAGATTTAGAAGCTGCTGGCCACTTTTTAGTTGGTGCTTTTTGTCTAAGTGACTCCAAAATATTGTTGTGCCCCTGTTGCTCTCACGATGAGATGTATAGCTACACCTCTTACACTTTGCCCAAAGCTCTACGATCTCTGTTCCATCATCTCCTACTACCTTTTTCTCATACTTATCAAAGTGGCTCCAAACCTCAGAACTGGACTTCTTTGCTTTCTTTGCAGGAGGGACATTTGCATCCTCAGTAGTTTCCTGTGTCAAATCAACTTGAACTCTTGCTAGTGCAGCAACATTTGAAGCAGGATCTCCTTCATTTGCAAGAGTTGGTTGTGATGCTCGCAAAGCTACAATACCCGCATTGCATACACTTGCACTGCTGCTAGTTGCATTTGACGAATCCATCACAAAGCTACAACATAAAAGAAAACAAATCAATGGAAAGTGAAAAGGCTACGGTATGTCTTTAGCTGGACATAGTAGAATATATCATTCATTTTTCAACATTCAACATTTTTCACAGAAATATATACATTCATTTTTCAGCTGGACATAGTAGAATCATTCATTCATTCAACATTCACAGAAATATATACATTCAACATTCACAGAAATATATACATTCAACAATAATTAATTCAACATTGAACATTCAACATCAGTGCTGATTCCGCAACAACATTCATTCAACATTCACTCAACAACAGTGGAGGACAAAATAATTATTTCTGTATATATTTCATTCACTCAATTATTAATCAATCATTCCGCAACAAAACAATTAATTCAACAATAGAAATATATACAGATACTACACAGAGTGACAGAGTGGCAGTGGAGGAATAACCTGCTGGCTGCTACGACCTGCGATGCGAGGCGTCGTCGGCGTCGGTGTCGGTAAGAGTCGCTAGTGCAGCTTGAACCGTCAGCGGCGTCGGTGTTGGTGGTTCCGAGACGGCAAGAGACGGTACGGGCGAGGAGAGGAGAGGACGACGCAAGAGCGAGACGGCGGGGACGAGGCGGCGCGAGACGGCGGGGAAGCGATGGCGCGAGACGGCGACGGCACGAGACAGCGGGGCGCGAGACAGTGGGGGCACGAGACGGCGGGGGCGAGGCCGCGAGGGGAGGAGAGGACGGCGCGAGATGGCGCGAGGAGAGGACGGCGACTCGGCGAGGATGTGGGGCGGCGGGGCGCGGTCGCGTAGGGGCGCAAAACGGCGAGGACGCGAGACGGCAGGGGCGAGGAAAGGAGAGGACGGCGAGGATGCGGCGGGGCGGCGGGCCGCGGTCGCGCAAGGGCACGGCAGCGCGGGGACGCAAGACGGTGGCGTCGGCGGCCGGCGGGAGTGCAAGATCTGGGAGTCTCTCTGTCTCTCACTCTCTACTCTCTAGTCTCTACTCTTTAGTCTATCTAGGGTTAGGGTTTTAATTGGGTTGGGCTAGGTCGCTGGGGAGGTATTATGGACTATATTCTATGGGCCTTTCTAACTTCGGAAATTCCGAGAAATTTTTCGAAAAGTTTCCGACCGATTCCGAGTTCCGGCGGAAATTGCTATTATCATTTTCGATTCCGTTTCCGAGAAAATATTTCCGTTTTTGTTTCCGTTTTCGAAAAATTCCAAAAAAATTTCGATCGGCTGGTTCCGTTTTCGAAATTCTGTTTGGAATCCGGAAATATTTCGTACCGTTTTCATCCCTAACATACGAACGCGGCCTCAACCAATCCGGTCCACTGGCGTGTCCATCGGTACACCAGATAATTTGTCCATCTCGAGGCAGCCGCGGGCCCCACCAGCAGTTTACTCGAAAAGATAGTAAAACTGTAGGTGCCACAAGTCACTGACAAGCATGCCCCGCCAATCCGTGGGCCCAAGCTGTCGGCGAGACGGCACGAAACGGGTCACCAGGTCCCACGTGACCAACCACTATTATTACATTTATACGAGAGCCCCGCCGCGACGCCATCGGAATATCCCCGCCGGGCCCACCAACTCCTCCTCCCCCCACCCTTCGCCGGCCGGATCCGGCGACGTCGCCGGCGGCGAGCCGGCCATCCCCGACGAGGACCCTCTCGACGCCGTCAAGCCACGATGCGCTGCCTCCTCCTCCTCGTCGTCGTCCTCGCGCTCCTCGCGGCGGCGGCGGCGGCGGATGCCAAGCCCGTTCTCCGCACGGTGACGGACGTCCCCACGGGAGTCCTCTCCGCCGGCGGCGGCGGCGACTCCTCCGACGAGCTGTACTGCGACGGCTGGAGGCTGTCGGTGGAGACGGGAAACGCGGGGCCGTGGAGCGCCATCCCGTCGCGGTGCCTGGAGTTCGTGCGCGCCTACATGGAGGGGGAGCGGTACGCGTCCGACTCCGCCGTCGCCGCCGCGGACTCCCTCGCCTTCGCAGTGCAGGCGCTGGCGTCTGGCGACGGTGGCGCCAGGCCGGCGTGGGTGTTCGACGTCGACGAGACGCTGCTCACCAACGCGCCCTACTACGCCGTCAACGGCTGGGGGTGGGTAACTCACCTGCATCTCCTCTCCTCTCCCCTCCAGTTCGTTACTGTTCATGCAGAAAATTGAAGCGATTTGCGAAACGAGTTGGAATTCGTATTTTATTTACTGGGGATTTACCACTGATTGAAAAGGCAGTGAGAAACTTCTGTGTGCTTTGCTACTCGTGTAATCTGAGATCATGTGAAAAGTACTAATCGGTGAAAACTATTCTTGATACTAGTACTAGCATGTGGCACTATTTGGTTAGATAATGTGCCCAAGTACCAACACAACTGGCATTCTGTGGTGGATTTGGTTTTAATGTCGCACAAGCAACAAGAGATGTGATTCTAGTCGCTTATAATTATCAAAAGATCATACTATATTTAATCGGATTTAAGCGATAGGCTTATGATCTTTCCTCTAGAATATCGTCCGACACGGTATTGTTTTCTAATGAAATAATCAATTTTGTTTAAATCATGGAGTAAAAGAAAACCCACTGGTATCTTGTTGTTTTGAAGGGATTGTATAATCTATCTCTTTCTGAAGTGTTAATCATGTTTATATTTGTATTGAAAAATATCACTGCCTCATCTTTTCATGCTTCCTCTGACTTGTAGATCTCAGGAGTTCAACGAGACTTCATTTGATGAATGGGTAGATGTAGCAAAGGCACCTGCATTACCAGCCAGCTTGAAGCTGTACAATGAGCTTCAGGGTCTTGGGATCCACATCATCCTCTTGACCGGTCGAAGTGAATTCCAACGTAACGCCACACAAGTGAATCTTTTCTTTGCTGGCTACCATTCATGGGAAAAACTCATACTGAGGTATTTCACAGTACCCTTGAATCAATGAGTTGGCTATGTATCAGTATTAATTATTTTGCATAGGATGTCTCCTGTTTGGTGGATCAAAACAGTTCCTAGATGGCCCTTGCTTCTAAATAATGATTTGGATCTTTTAGTATACATTTTTATGAGCTTGTTCCCTGTAATTTGTCAATAACTCAGTACAACCTACCCTTCGGTAGTTACCAGTAGAACTGTTCTTCAATGTAAGGACTGGTGCCAGATTTTCACGGAGCTACAGAGTTCAGATTCTGTTGTGATGAATATGTTAATCTTTTTCAAGAAATCCTTCCTCTCTTAGTTTAGAGTTTAGACACATAACTAGCGTATAACATCAAACATCGTTTTGTCCGGTGGTCATCTTGCCTGAGGGGATTATTACGCTTAACTAAACTGTTGGCAATATTTCTTAAAGTACCATTTGATTTACAATACACCATGTTTCTGGGGCATCTAAACTAATTATGAATGGAAGAGGCAAAGTGCCCGCTTTCCGTTCCAAATGTTATGTTTCCCCAATACACCATTTTATTTACTATACACCATTTGGAAGTGCCAAAGTGCCCGCTTTCCCTTCCAAATGTTATGTCTCCCGTGTCTGTTATGTTACGACATTTTTATTTGGTGACATACATGCTGATCTGCATGCTATAGATTTTTTTTTCTGGCAGCAAAACATGAAACTGCAGAAGTTACTACTGCATCTAGTATAATTGAAGGCACCAACCTCATTTTTCATTAATCGAAATGATGCTTCTGCTACAGGCAATCCCCTGATATTGGCAAGACAGCCGTGCAGTACAAGTCAGAAAGACGAGCAGCACTGGAAGCTGAAGGATTCAAGATACTTGGAAATTCTGGGGATCAGTGGAGTGATTTATTGGGATTGCCGATGGCTACGAGATCCTTCAAACTTCCAAACCCAATGTATTTCATCAGTTGAATTTATGAGTGAAAAGGGGAGAAAATATCTGTCGTGTCTCTTTGGAACCTCCTTTATTGTTTCTATAAGTTCGTAATGAATTCAAGAATCATTTTTTGGACATAATTGCCGGATTTATCTCTAGACATGTTGAACCCCTAGTGGGGTTTGGGACCAATGCCCAATGATTGCTTTGTAATGTATATCTTTTGCCCAAAGTCAAAATAATAATGTATTAGTCAAAATAATATATCTTATGCATATTGCATCTATGTACAAACTGATGAAATGTCTCCAGATTAAGTTGGCTTGATCATAATGTATCTATCATTGGCTCAGCCATTTTATCATGTAAAATGATAAATAATGATCCACAGAAGAAATGAAAACTGAGCAAAACTTCCTTCTGAAAGCATCGTTTGCAGGAGACCTGGAGATATTCTATATTTCTAGCTCCAGTGCAGCAGAGTGCTGATTGCTGAAGAATTCATCATCTCTGGTGAAAAACCTCATCTCCATTTTTCAGTAGTACCCTGTATTTATTGCCTTTTCAATTTTCAACTAGCATCTTAACAGCTCTTTCTTCCTCTGGTGTGCAGGTGATCTGCTGCTGCTGTGAAGAGGCTTGTGCTCCTTGCTCTTGACAGCAAGCGATCGGACGAGCACCTGGGCGCCTTCTTGGCCATCGTCTTGCTGCAGGGCCCTGGAGCGCGATGCGAATTCGACGACCGATCCGCGACGACGACGCTGCCATGGCCTCTCTGCAGCTGCAGCTTCATCCTGGTGATGTAAGGGGTGGTCTTCTTTGCAAGGTCCTCAACGCACCTTGCGTTGCAGAGCGATTTGAAGGATTGGGACTTCCCTTGGTAGTACTTGGATAGCCCTGTCCTGTAGCATGTGAAATGTACTTGTCAGTTATCATAGACTGGATAGTAAGGAACATTGAACACAATTTGCATCCTCTTGTCTCCTAAAGGATAAGTTCAAGAGGGATTCAATTGTCAGAGATCACGAACTGAATAATATTGAACACTATTTGCATACTCTGTCTCCTAGATGATAAGTTCATGAAAGACTCCAAAGCAATTTTCACTTTAGCTACTCCTGCTAGTCCTGTGCAGTAGTTACTCCTATGTAACAGTGGAAGGCTAACATTTTTTTTCAAAATTTAAACCTAGTTTTGTTCAATCTGCTTAAAGCTGGAGTAAACCGAGCAAGTAGGATTTCAAGCTTTTCAGGTTCCAGCCTCTCTCAAAACATCAAATAATATCTAAACTCTCGCCAATTTCAGAGGCTAAAACTGAATTTGCAAGTCTATTACACACATCGCGTTGTGCAAGAAATTTTCTACTATAGTAATTAGTAAACCACTCAGTGTACGTGTCAATACCTGAGAGGAAGCTGTGCCAGCAGCGGCGCCGCCAGCTCGTAGAGCGGCCCCCCGCCGCCGCCGCCGCCACCATCCAGCTGCATCATCTCCTCCTCCTCCTCGTCGTCTGACTCCAACTCCGACTCCGACGAACACGAAAACAAGCAGTCACCACCACCGTCGACACCCCCCGGCGACGCCGACGTCACCTCGCCGCCATCGTCGGTCAGGCTGGACGACGCCGGCGACCGCAGCGTCCCCGCCGCCGACGACGACCCACCACACGCCGCCGCCTGATCAGCAAACACCCTACCACCCTCACCGTCGCCGGCAGCAGCAGCAACACCACCTTCTCCTCGTCGTCGTCGTCGTCGAGCTATGCCCATCTCGCATCAAACTAGTATCACACAAAGATTTGATCGATCGATCGATCTAGCTTGGAATGCAAGGTAAGCTTATATACGCAGGCGATCCGGGGGAGAAGGCGACGGGTTGGATGTATTAATGGAGAGGCTAATAAAGAGGGAAGAGGAGATATGCATTGCATCGCATGCAGAGAGAGAGAAATGGTTTCCGTGGGCGGAAGGGTATCTCTATCCCTACCGGAATCCAGATAGGCCTCATCGTCTCAGCCCGAAAAAGTTGAGAAAAGTTAAATAAATAAATTTTGGAGCTGTGCGATGTGAACCAAGTCAATCATCGATTTTTTTTCGATAAGAATTAATCCAGGAGGCTCTGCATCAAAGATATTATCTAAGTGTATTATTTCGCATTGTACTTTCATTTTTTTAATATATGATAACGACGTTAATTTTTTAAAGATATGATCGATCATTTATTTTATTAAAAAATCTATATAATTATTAAAGATTTAATTTATTATTAAAGATTTTTTAGGCATGATTTTTTTTTATATTTGCATGGAAATATTGAATAAGGGGAATGGTAAAGTATGTCCAAAAGTCAATAATTTCGCATATTAAAAAACATATGAGTACATAATAGTATAGTTACCTTAATTTTTGTTTAAAGATTTCTTTAATTCGGGAGAAAAAAGAATTACGGGATTTCTGTAGAAATTAATTTAGTTTCAACAAATCCGACTCGAGAGTGTTCCATTTCACATGGTTGTCGCAGCAATTTCAATCTCACATATCTTTATAAAAAACACTAATAGTAGTATTATTCTTGTTCATCTTTTGCCGCATGTTTATCTCATTCTCAATCAATGTTGATTAACTCGTGCTGTCATCGTACCACCCGGGTCTGTTTAATATCAGTAATGAATTACATTATATTGCCGTTTTTCTGGACTGTTGTTTTAATTCGGGGATAGTACTAATTGAATTGATTTGTTGCCGTGCATACGCTAGAATAGATCATAGATGTGGGTGGTAAATACGGTAATTATGGCACGGATGAACATGGACGACGCATGCGTGCGGCCGGATAGGAGAGGAGGAGGAGATAGGCATGCACGCGTGTGCGTTGCGTGCATGAGAGCGTCTCCATCGTGGATGTCAGTGTGCATACGTACTGAACCAAAGCCTATCCGGTCTAACCGGTGGATAAGCTGCCAAAGATAAAACAAGGATTAATTGAGACAGCAGATGAGCAAATAGCTCGCTTCAGTTCCATATCCAGAGGAGCTTAAGATTATACTAACTTCGTCTCAAAATATAAAAAATTTTAATCAGATATGACACATCTTAATAGTACAAATCTAGAAAAAAAAAACCTGTCTAGACTCGTAGTATTAGAATATGTCACATCCGATCAAAATCCTTTATATTTTAAGACGAAGGAAATAAGAAGCAACTGATTGATAGTTAGTTTCTGAGAGTCTGAAAAAGCTAGACTTTTTAGATTATCGTTTTTAATTCATTTTCTAAATTTTACAACTATAGTTTCTCAGAATCTGAATGAAAAACTGAATTATTTGAGAAAACTTTTGATTCTGAGAGAAGCTGCAGCTGCTAGAGACTCTCCCAAACAGACCCTAAAACATTCTTGGCTCACAAGGATGATCAAACAGTAGCTCATATTTTTTTAGAAAAATTACCGTCTATACTTATCAAGTAAGATAACTGTCTCTCCATCCTTAAGATAGATTGGTTCAACGTTCAACTAGAATATGTCCTATTTCATGAAGTGAGCGTAACTCAACTAGTTAATTGTTTTTTTTATGAAATCAGCCCATTCGAGTTTAAGTCCTATAGACTTAACGTGAGTACTCGCATTTATGGCTAAGATCGTTTCAGTGATAGGCGACGTAGATAACTTCATCAATCTCAAGATATGTCGGCCCAATCTTTCGGAGGTGCTCTTAAGAGTGTGGTGTACGTGTGTGCGTTCATAAAAGTGAGTGTGCGCGTATTGTGAGCGTCTGTGTTTGTACTGTGTTTCTAAAAAGAATTATTCTATCTCATACTATGTTGCTTTATTTTAGAACAGAAGGAAGTTTTTTATAGAGTAAATTTTACTTTAGGTCACCTTTTTATTACTAATGTTTTACTTTGAACCATCCTGTAATCAATGTTTTTATTTTGAACCGGTTAATCTTGCTTTTGTTTCACTTTAGATCACCCGGACTCGTTTCTCAAACATACGAACGATCTCAAGTACGTCGGCTCCTATAAGTCAATAAACTCCCTTAACTGTATATAGATCATTTTTTTGACATATGACAAATTGGATGTACATAGATGAAAGAGTTGAGGCAATCCAAAGTATCACAAAAGTAAAATTACCTGATCCAAAGTGAAAATATTGGTTAAAAGTGATCCAAAGTAAAACACAAACAATAAAAGATGGCATAAAGTGATATTTACTCTTTTTTTTATATGAGAAAGTTGGAGCCCCGAGCCCATAGGGGTTTGGAATGTTTTGAATTTTATTTTCTGGTTTCCTATGGAAAGGAACTTTTTCCATTAAATTTTTGTATAAAGTTAATGTTTTAAATTATTAAACAGGGTTATAGTGTTATCTTGAACCGGCTTGTTAGGGTGAGGTTTATTACCGCTAAAGTTTAGTCCCGTATTTTCTTAAGATGACAAGAAAAACTTATTTTCCCTGTATCAGTGAGCGATGAGGCTCTTTTTGTCAATCTCATTGTTTGGAGCAAAGATGTCATTGGATGACCATTACACCGCACACCCTTTCCTTTCGTGTTTGACCATGTTGGTAATCGTGGCAACTTTTATCAAAATCACTAAAAATCTACAATAATATTTATGTATAGCAACATTTTTTAAAGTATTCTAAGAGAATAACCTTAGTACTATTCCACCTCGAAACTACGAGCCAAACTTAAAACCTTGTATCACATCCCATACTAGATTTGTTTATGAGTAAATTTCAAAAACCTCAAGTATTGGGTCACTCATAACATAGAACCCCAGACACTACGATTTGTTTCAAAGAACCCCAAATTTTAGGGCAAAATGTTTCAAGAAACCTATGTTTAAGTTTATATCGTTGTTTTTCCTAATATATTTATCCATAATAATTGCAAAAAAAAAAGATATTCTTGAGTATATATATATGTGTTAGCTTCATTTTAACAAGTCGATTACTGGTAATATGATTGTTTACATGTATAATTGGTGAATGTGTCATTACTAGTCAGGTTGTGGCGTTGTGCTGTGTTTTTTCAATCGTGTGATGCAAGAGTAATGAGGAAGATAAATTAGGATATGTATTTTGAGCCTACTAATTTGAACATATACTAACAACATCATATATAATAATGGAATTATGATTATTTGATATAAATATGGGGTTTCTCGAAACATTGTCCCCTAAAACCTAGGGTTCCTGAAAACAAATCATAATACGTAGGGTTTTACATTACAAGTGTCTTAAAACCTAGGGTTTTGTGAAATTTACTCTTTGTTTATTTTGGGATATGTGGTGTACTCCAATGTCTAGTAAACTATGACTTTTCATGATATCTTTTATTAACCCAAGCGCTAATCATTGGAAGTCCTAAACCCATTAGATATATGAGTAACCAAATATCTTTTCAAAAATCATAAAAGTTTTTTTAATCGTCTGTAAATCAGTTTTTCGTACTAGTAACAGTCACGTGTTGAATACTTGATGTTATAAAAGTTACTATTTAAGTTTCCATTAATAAATTTGGGGTTATCAAGTATAAGCCTATGCCTTTATACACTAGTACATAAACTTTCATAGATGCCGGTTGGAAACTGATTATAAGTGCCGGTTTCCTAGCCGACATCAATTTGTCAGTTTTTACCTCATAATCGGCACCTATATTATTCAGTGAAAAAAAAAATTGTCTCAATGTATTGAGCAACTCACCATTGGACCCGAAATCAACCAACAACCAATTAGCCATTCCTCAAGAACTGGGTGGATATTTGTACAAGAAAACTGAGAACTGAAACCAGAGCACATCAAGAACAACTACTACTGCTCAGGGTTGGACTTACCGCCGGGATCACGATTACCGCCAACCGGTGGTACGGCGGTTACCGGCGGTAACCGCACAAAACCGCGACAAATTTGCAAATTGAAAATTTGAATTCAAAAATTCGGGCAAACCGCGGTATCGACCGCGGTTACCATGCGGTATGACGCGGTAACCGCGCGATGTGTGATCCGAGGAAGAACGAAATGAAGAAAAAAATTAAAAAAATCGAAGAAACACTTAAAAATGTGTAGAATTTGGGGATAATAATTAAAATATGTAGGATACTTATGGGTATACAATAACAATTTTTGGCATGATCCTTTCTATATTACGGACTTGAAATCAATTGAACTATACTTGTGGGTATACAATAAAAAATTTTGGCATGATCTTTTCTATATTGCGGACTTGAAATCAATTGAACAATTCATAACATAATATGTCGACAACAACAATCAACAATCTCAAGATGTCGCACAAGGTGTCCACATGTCCACAATATAACATCCACAGTATGATAGTTCACATAGCAAGTAATACGAAAATAGAAGTTTTGTTTTCAATGAAAGAAAATAGAGAAGGACATACCAACATAGAGCAAGCTATAAGTTCCACTGATTATATGCCATGTTGTACTCCTCTGTGGACATGAGCATCAAGCCATGCGAGTGTAGCAACCCTGCCTTGTATTCCTCCCAACTTTGACCTGTCCATGATGATGTTATTTGCCACTGAGCATACAATTGAGCGTTCCACTGGGGCTCTTGCCACTCGTACACCCATGTTGGAGGGGGATAATTAGAAGCTTGGGGACGATTGTACACATACGTTGGATAGCCACTTTCAATACTAGAGGCACCGAATGAGTTGTAGCTATCCTGTGGTATGTCAAGATGTTGTCGTTGTTGTTGCTCACTCGGTGAAACCGTAGTTCGTTGAGAGCTTGGAGCACCGTGATCACGGTCCTGAGTCGCGTGAGTGAAGTCGGCCTCACCTACAAATGAAATTGTAGGAAGAAAATTAATCAATAGTGACATGCATGGTAAAGGTCTAAATGGTAATTCAAGCACATCGCACCAGTGAATTGAATAGGGCTGTGGTGATCGGACTGTTGGGTGTGACCCCTAGAAGATACTTCAGTGGTGTCTTGGCCTCCTTGACCACCATTGTCTCCGTCGTCTGAATCAGTTCTTGAGCTACTATCATTCGACTCTTGGTAGTCTGGGCTTCCTTCAATCTCTTCATCGCTATCAACATTGCGAGACTGTGGACCTTTGCTCTTAGCTCTTTTGGATGTAGGTGCTTTTGGTGGCTGCCAAGTCTTTTTTTTTCCAATATGAGTGTCACCTATATTCACATCAACCCACTCAGCAATAGAAGAAGCTCCCGTGGTTCTGCGCAGGTCAGTCAAGTCCACTAGGTTGGCTACAAGTGGACTAGGCACGGGGGCGTCACTCTCAGTTGAGTCCTCATCTAGTTCTGGGTTAGCATTGGACCGAGCATTATCCATCCATTCTTTAATCTAATTATTAGTTTCATAGAATGATAGGTCCGCTAGTCTTTGAAGGGGATCGTCATCCTCCTTCCTAACTTGGGCATTTGCTTGCTGAATGCGCAGGCGAAGGTTGTAGTTCACATAAACTAGTTTGTTGAGCTTCTTGTGGGTAAGTTTATTACGGACCTTGGTATGTACGAATGCGAATGTGCTCCAGTTTCGTTCACATCCACTTGAAGAGCAGCATTGACCAACCATACGCAGCGCAAGCCTCTTCAAATTCGGCATGTCTGAGGCAAACATAGACCACCATTGTGCTGCACATGCCAATTTCCATGTCAATTTACAACACTGAATACGTGTAAAGTAGCAGGACATATGACATGTGCAAATGATTAAAAACATACCAGGGGAAGTTTTTCCACCGGTGGCCATCTTTCTTGCAAGGGCCCTCCCAAATTCACCAGTCTTACAACGATACATCTCAACCTCCAGCAAAGCGGTGGCGGCTGTATCGATGTCCGTCATCCACTCAAAGGCCTGACGGAGGTCTTGGAAGATGGAGGCACTTGGAGAATATTGGTAGTGAGTCATAGGGTTCAATGCCGCACCTACAAATCATGAAACAAGATCAATGAGTCATACAATACCAATTTTCTCATCATGTAATGTTGGCTACTTACTAGCATTGATTAGAGTTTCATTGGTGAGGTTGTGCATCCTTATGTTAACAATTTTCATGTATGCTTCGAATTTATCCATTTGACTCGAAAAAAGACTGTCGTACTCCATTTTCAACAACTGATATCTTAGAATAACCTCACTCAAATTGGGGTTCTTGTCCTCGTCAGCAAACCGAAAGAAGGAGTACATCGGCTGAACTGAATTGACTACTGCCTGCAAGTTCTCCCACCAAGTCATGCTAGATAGGCATGCGTGTGCATACCTGCCCTCAGTTGTGCCACTGAATTTGCTTTGCATGAACCCAGAGGAAGCCATCCACTGCATGAACTGATTTCGCCTCTTAAGGAAGCTCTCAAGGAACATGTAGTTTGTGCCGAACCTTGTAGCATTCCACTTAACCAGTTCACCACCTATAGCAGACACCATCATGACATGCAGCTTGGAATGGTTGTATAGCCATCTGCAAATTTTTCTCGCACTCGCAATCACCATTTCATGGTCCAACATTTTTCCAACCTCCTTAAGCATCAAGTTAATTGTGTGCGCCACACAAGATTGCCACACAATGGTTGGATACTCTTGCTGCAGCAGTCTGCAAGCCTTCTTGTAGTTAGACCCATTGTCAATGATAATCTGAACGACATGTTGGGGGCCTACTTCGCGTACCACCTTTCCTATCTCCTGCATGGGACAATCACAAAAATAAAACAAGACCTCAAACACTACACTTGATGTTATCAAATAAGGCTAAAGTGTTGAAGGAACGTCGTCACCTTTAGTACGAAGTTAGCATCTTGGCTTTGGCCCGTGGCATCAACGGAGTTGTGAAAAAACAGGATTCCATTGCAATATATCAAAAAGTTGATGACCGCCATACCCGTCGGTCCTATCCAAGAATCACACATTAAAGTAACACCGTACTCATTCCAATCATGCTGGAACCTGTCGAATTGCTTCTTGACGTCCTTCTCTGTAGCGTCAAGATACTTCCCATCAATCTCCTTACCGCTTGGAGAAGGTATGTTTTCACCTACAATGTACAAATGCCAAATAATTAGTGTGCGAACTGTTAGAACAATGTAAATCCATATGAAATGCATACGTACCCCACTTCTGTGTTTCTCGAACGGCGCTGACAAAGTATGGATTATCAGCATTTCTTGCAGGAATGCCGGAGGTGTAGAAGAACCTTGCCCGTGACTCACCAATAGCCTCCCTAGCTTGCCTCCCCTTCTTTGTGAAGAATCCTGTATCGATGCGTGTCTGCACAGGAGACTTGACAGATGCTAGGTTGTAATCTCTCACAGAAGGTGACTCCCTATGAGATGTAGCCTGTCGGTGACATGGGACCGGGGGTGTCATGACTAGAGGCTTGGGTAGCCGCGGTCCTCCACGTGTCCCGACCCCCTCGGGGGGGTCGGGCCCGGGGGTGACGTGGCCGCCCCTTCCTCTGTCTCCCCGAGGGGTCGGGCCGCTCCCGTTTCGGCCCCGAGGGCTGGGGCGCCCCGACCCCCCGTGATTCTGGCGCCACGTGGGCGGGTTAGGTGAGCACAACAGGGCTCACCTACCCGCATTTATAGCGGGTCAGGCGAGCGCACCACGCCGCCTTTAATGCGGCGCAGCACATGCTTATCCGGTCCGTGCCCGGTCGCGGTGTGTGACCGGTCACAGACCGGTCAGATCGCGGGTTAGGTGGCGACAGGCGGCCGATGGCACGCCTCGCCCCGTCCCGTCGGAATGATGAGAGCCTCCTGGCTCTCGTCCCTAGCCGGAGCCGACGTGCTGACTCCTGGAGTTGGTATGTCAGCCCCGGTCAGATCCAATCCAGATTTCAGTGCAGGCGTAGCAAGAAAGTCGCCGGCCATTGAATGAAGGTTGAAACGGGTGTCCACCGGGAGAGCTGGCGAGCGGGGCAGAAGGCATGCACCAAGCTCGTCAGAGGTCACTTCCGGCTGTAGACCAGCCCTGATTGTAAAAAGAATGTTTCTTTTCTTAGGCAACTTGAGGCCCATGTGGTGACCCCTGATCAGATAAAAGGAGGCCCAGGCCTAGGAAAAGGGGAGGACTCCAGCAAATGCGTTGGAGATAGAATTCCCTTTGTATTGTTGGAGACCCTCAGATCCACCAGAACACAGGAGTAGGGTGTTACGCTTCTCAGCGGCCCGAACCTGTCTACGTCACCCGCGTCTTGCGTGTTTTCACTCTTGCTGACGTCCTCTAGATCGAGGGCGAAGAAACTCACTTAGCACCCCCGGCCGAACCGGCAAAGGGGGGGCCCGCGCGGTCTCCCGGTAAGGAGTTTCACGCTCCGTCATAGCCATTCGCAACAAACTGACAATTTGGTTGCTTCTTCCTTTCCGTGCCTCAGGCTCAGCGGATCCACTGCCACCGCCATGCTCATATATGCCACCTCGTTGCTCCACACCCCTCCTAAATCTCGCCTCTTGCCATGAGGCTTGCATGGCTGCTTCCATTTGTTCCTCCTCGTCGGCATCACCTGTTAGGTCATAATAGTTGACCCCAGCCGTTTCAACCCTTCTTGCCCTCTCACTCTGACGAGTATCACCTGCATCTTTTATCCTGTCCAACTCGCACCTGAAGAATTCGCGGACATCTGGAGGTACTGAATTGCAATATGTAATCCCCTTCCCTTTTCCAGCTAAATGAATTTTAAGCCGAGTTGCTCCACCACCGGCCTTTCTCTGATGACAATACTTACAACACCATCCAGGTGCTATGCTCTCCCCGTGCTCCCACACTGGGTCCCTACTATCTGACATATCCACCCTGTATGTAACATACGCGAAAAGTATAGTATTAGAAATGAAATCACCAACGCTACATTTTTAATTCACTAATGACATACGTATAAAAATTCTACTTACACATAGTCTTTTATTACTAATAGACGTTTCGAAGCTAGCTAAAGAATTTTTTTGAAATCAAAATTACAAAGCGCATCTATATTTGTGGTTTACAAAATTACAAAATTACAAACCTAGCTATGCGGTTTACCGGCGATTTGTGCACGGTAACCACGGTTTTCGCGCGGTTACCGCACGCTATTGCTCCCGGAAAGCGCCAACAAATGCGACGGCAACCGGGCAAAACCGCGCGATAACCGTCGCAAATCGCGCGGTTACCGCAAGAAACTGTGCGGTAGGAGAAGACTTACCGTGGGCTCGCTGGCGTGGGAGGTTACCGTTGCTTACCGCGCGGTTACCGTGCCTTACCGTGCGGTTTCCCTTCCCGCCGACGCGGTGGCGACGGATCTGGCGCGGAATCGCTGCGTCTGGCGTCGCCGAGGGTGAAGACGGAGAGGGAGAGAGACCAGAGTGAGAGAGCACGGTAGAGATGGGGAGGAGATATTTTCTCCTCGGTTGGGCCTCTATGGGCCTTATGCACATCAACGGGCCGGCCCATTTTTTTTCTTTTTCCAATTTTTAAATTTATTCTCCATTTTGCTCTCAAATTTGAATAAATATTACTCTTTTTTGAGAAATTTCTTCACTATAAAACACTACAAATCAAGCACTACCTTCACCATTTTTTTTATTTTTTTTCCTTTTTTTTAAATTTTTGAATTCGGGCGAATTTCATTAAAACGTACCACGCGGTACGGGTAACTATACCCCCGCAGTACGGGCAGTAACCGCGGTAACCGCGCGGTTACCGCCGATAAGTCCAACCCTGCTACTGCTAGGGAAGAAAAAGAAGCGTGAATCTGCTCATCTCAACCAAATTTGTGAACCAGACCAACCAATCTCGTGAATCAGGGAAACGACGAGCGGCGGGTGCAAATGGAGCCTCCGCAGGGAGATGGCGAGCGGCGAGCGGTGGTCCATGGATAAAGCACTGGTCAAACACCACATGGGGAGATGAACTGAAAAAGGAAAAAAATGCAAAAAAGGGTGAACCAAACCTTTGATCGAGAACAAGAACGCGACGAGATGAGACGTAGTACAAGAGAGAAGAGAACATGTGCCGTTGTGTGCCGCCTTCTTGTGCCTGTCCTGCCTGGTGGCCTCGAGCTTGCTGGACATGACGGCTTCCTCGGTGACTGCTTAGGCTGTGGACTCCGTGACTATGTGTACATATAGGTGGCCAAGGGAGGCATAGGTGAGGGAGGAAGGGGCCGGCCTCCCGGAGGAAGGGAGAGAGGGACGAAGAGGGAGGGTGAGGGGGAGGCGAGGTGGCGGACGGAGAGGGAGGGGGAGGGATGGCGGAGGGAGAGGGAGGAAGGAGGAGCGATGGAGAGGGAGAAGGAGGGGGAGTGTTGTGCAAGAAAGAGAGACGGATGGAGAGGAGGAGGAGGAGCGGTTGCGAGAGCGATGTGGATAAGGCCGGATCTGGTGACCAACTAAAACTGATGCTCGGTTTTTTGGGTGTCGGTTTGTTCAAAAACCGATACCTATAGTATATTATAGCTACTAGTTTTTAATTAACCGACATCTATAATATACTATAGGTATCTTTTTTAAAAAACCGACATCTATAGTATTGGTGTCGGTTTTTATTTTAGAACCGGTATCTATAGTTGTCTAAAGGTGTCGGTTCTATATTTTTTTCATCCCGTGAAGATGCGAAAAAGTGCATAGGTGTCGGTTACTTATATGGGATTTTGTAGTACTGATACTTTAATAATGCCGAGTATACTAGGTGGATGAGTGCATGCATGGATGGATGAAAAGAAAAGCCATTTTCTTTTTTGCTTTAGCTAGGAAAAAAACTCGAAGGAATAAAATTTTAGCTAATTTCCACAATAATATTTTTTTTCTTGTATCAAGCTCCAAATTGCGTGCATTGTTGTCGGCCATAAATAATAGTACATGTGATCGATCCCGTGTGATGATTGGACAGCTAGGAAAGCAACAACAAATATATGGCATATATATTAGGCTCTATACATTGGCATCTCTCTCAGCCGCCGTCGATCGATCTGTAGAAATGGATAGGATTGGGACTTGGGAGGGGCTTCAATCTCATCATCATGATGCATGTTGCATGTAAAAGTTCTTACTCATGCATGCACTTTTGATAACATTCCTGTAGATCGATCGATGAAGAGACATACGGCGATCGAGAGGTGGACGTTCTGTTTGGCTGGATTATCTCATCACCCATGCTATTCTTTTTAGATAGGATAATGCAGCTGGACATTTTGAAGTGATATTGGGTAGCGAGGTATATATGCGAGGAAAATTGATAAATATAGGAGTTGACATCGTACGGTTTTGTCTTTAGTTGTTTAATTTGGCATTCACAATATGCAATCAAGTTAACAGTGGCCAATATTTCCAAATGGCCGTTTTTGCTCTTTTTTACATTTTGTAAAATCAAAGTGTGTTTGATTATTATTTTGTGATGAACAATTGGCATGTTAGATTATTGGTTTTGTTATTTGGAGATAACTGACGAAATGGACTTTATGGTGAATAGTGTTTTTGACGATGAACAAGAATTTTGTTTGAGAGTCGCGGTCGGACCGGCTAGGCTGGGTCGGTCACACCAACGTTCTGCGATCGGTCAGACCGACTAGCTTTATGTTGGTTTCGGTTTTGGGTTGTTTATTTGAATACTCATGATTAATTCATAATTATGACTTCTAGATGATTTTTATACATATGTAATACTGTTGTATCTAATGTTGAGTCAAGTTGGAGAGAACTTGTGCTCGAATATGGTTTCTTGTTTGATTCATGTGTAGGTGTGTCTTGATACCTCGGAAGAGTATTGTCGGTGATGGATCGGGAATCAACTTGAGAGAAAATGATGTCTGAACAATTAGGACATCATGCGGGATGCTTAGGCTAAAGAACAATGCACGTGGTTGGTGAAAATTCTATGCAGCATATGATAGGGAGATTGTGTGCTTATGGGTCAAATTTGGAAGGAGTCCAAATTTGATGTGATTGGAGTTTGTAAAGTTTTTTTCTTATACGGGAAGGTTTCCTAGGAGATTAGGATTTGTTGTATGAGTTGGATTCGTGGCTTTAGGCTGCCTATCCATGGATATAAATAGTAGAGGTGTTGAGGCCTCTAGATATCGATTTTGCGAGAGCTGAGTTTAGAGAAAAGTTAGGGTTTCGAGTTTAGTTGAGATTTGTGAGAAGGGTGTTGTTGTTTCACTTTGTAAACACGAATAGAAACAATAAAGTTCAATCTACTTTGAGAGATGTTCGATTTGTGTTTTGCTCAGGTTCGGCGATCACACTGGCAGGATGCCGGTGGTCAGATCGGCGGCTACTACACGGTCAGACCGGCGGCACCACTGCGGTTGGACCAACTATGGACAGGCGACGACAACAAGATTGCGCGGTTAGACCGGTGTGGCTACACCGGTCAGACCAGAGGTCATTGATCGGTCATACTGAAGATCCAACGCCGGTCAGATTGGATTCCATCGACTTTGAGGGTAACTTTTAATTCCGGTAAAAGTTTTCGGTTTTTGATACTCCAACCATTCACCACCCCCTCTCTGGTTGGCTTAGTTCTTATTATTCAATCCTACATATTTATCCCTCCTCTCTGCTCTCTTCATTCTCCATCGCATCGATGCATCCATTGTAGCTGACGGTCTTGCTAGTGACAAAGCCCATACCATCATCGAACCTAGGTGATGAAAAGAGTTTGCTAGAGATCGATAACTTTAACATGGGTTGCCGATAACAAGATAATGAGAATGCTGATGGTGGAGCCTAAGCAACCGCCCGACCAACCTAGGAGCTAGCTCCACCGCTAGGCCATGCCAGCTACCCTATTGCCCACATCTTCTGTCTTGTTCAAGAACACCATCATCCAAGCCTCCTCACCTTGTTTAACACCCATTCGAGAGCTCTTCACCGCCCACGCCCCTCCCTCAAGCTTGCTACTGTATAGTCTTCCTCACCTATTCAAACTCTCCACCGCTAGTGCATCTTCCTTCGCTTGAGGTTATGAGCTCCTTTTCCCCACCTTCTCTTCTGCTCGAGCTTACCACCACATGCTTCCTCTCCACCTCTATTTGTTCATGCCACCTATCCGACAATTGTGCGACTGCCTTTCGCTCATCGAAAGACTTAGCTCATCTTATTGGGTGTTGTCCTGCACATGCACCACTGTAACTACGAGAAAGAGCTAACGGGGTCACATCCTAACGGGTCGACAAGTTTGCTTGGTGTAGTTGCAACTGTTGATCAAGAGAAGCATAAAAAGGAGAAGGAAAAGACTACAACCTAGAATTACAGGATGGAGGCAAAATGTCTAAATGGATATATTGGCAAGGCAAATTGCTACAGGACATCCAAAAAACATGTAATTAGCTAGGAGACACCGCAAAAATGCGTATCTACTGTGGGACACCGTAAAAAACTGGTAATTAGTTGCTGGACACCCTTATTATTATTTTATATATCCAAGGAAAATGGAGAGAGAAACAATCACAAAAGTATGATTTTGCCCCTGCTTGCCAAGTCCAGCTCGCATACAGCTCTGATGCCGCCACCGCACCTACCGTCACTACCGCCGTCGTCGCCGGTGAGGCGGCTCTCTGTGGGGTTCGAGGGGGACCCACGCGCATGGGCCCATGGCTCCGCGTCACTCCTGTACTCGTCGCTGCTGTAGTGTGAGGGCCACGTGTTAACGCCAAAATTTGGTAAGACTTTTTAGTGGATTCGATTAAGGAAAGATCACAATCAACCGATGGAAAGCTTATCCAGAAGAAACCGAGTTTGAGAAGGAGTCACGAAGACCACAACATGGCAGCTTGAGTTTATCTATTAATTAGGCAAGTTTTGTATTTAGGATAGTTTGTGTCATGTCTAATGAGGACTTTATGTTTTTCCTTTTATCTTTCGAAAAGTTTGTGTCGTGTCCGATTATGACTTTGATCGGCTGTGGGTATAAATATGTACATCCAGGGTCCCTATAATATATCTCTCAATCAATACAACTACTCTCGACGCATCGCCACCCTTTTTTCCGAGGTTTTTATTTATCACCAATGAAACTTGGCACCTGACGCGGGGCTATATCAGCTTCGATCTCCGATGAAGAGGTAAGCCCTACGTTTCGCCGGCCCCGATGAATATATCGACTACATTGGTGTTGTTCAAGGCTGCATCGCTTCGACCTCTTGAATTGCTCTGGTTCGGTTGATATATTTACCTACTTGATATTTCAATTCTATTTTTAATAGCATTGTATTTAGAGATGCATCGGTTTTACTGGGACTGTCTCGGTTAGGTTTGATGATTTGTCTTAGCCGATATATCTCTACAATCATAATGATGCTTTAGATAGATTTGTTATATCCATCACATTAGACAGATTTATCGGCTCATCGAGTATTAGATTATTATATACAATCTCGTACTGCATCGGATAGGTTCGACCTACTAGATTGTTGTTAATAATCTAAGTTTTGTTAAGTCGATAAGTTCATGTTAATGTTTCATCGGAGGATTAGCCGATCTTATCCGATGTGTTAATTTCTCTTTGATGGTTTTACTATCTTGATTAAATTTAATATATGACCATCCTAAAAATCAATCAAAGGCTCGATTGTTTAGACCTTATACTTCCTTTCATACTTAGTGTTGTATCAATTGGGTTTGACTTACTAAGTCGTGCTTGGAGTTGTAAGAACTAACTTGCTTTTTGATTGTCGATAAGGGTATCATCGGGGTTTCAGCCGTTGAGTTATCTGGACGTTGCATTGGCTTATATGGATCATATGTAAGTTGGTGTTAATCGATTACAACAAAGGTTTTATTGATCATCTTATCATTTGGATTTAACGACATCGAATCTTCAGCCGATAAATGCTTTAACCATATAATCAATATTTATTCTATCATATCATTATTAGCCGATTGGTTTCTATTATTATCAGTCGATTACCTTTACATCATTATTTATATATCTTGTCAGTTACAGGATCAAACTGACTGGCACACCCGTATTCCATCAATATTTTAGGACCTTGTTGACACCAAATCCGTACCGCCGATGAGGATCCGGCGTGCAGACACACGAAGGCCTGGGAGATCTGCTTACTCCAGTGCAGGTCCTAAAATTGATGAAGCGCGGGCGTGCCAGTCAGTTTGATCCTGCCACTGACAAGATATGCAAAACGACATAACAGAAAGATTATCGGCCGATAGGCCGATAGGGCAAAAACGTATCGGCCGATAGGCCGATAGCCAAAACAACCGATCGGCCGATGAGCCGATGGCACAATTCCAGCCGATGTACTGAACAAATATCTATATAGAGACGATCGGCTGACGATAACATGATGATATAGCAATATGATATAGCGTAATCCAGATAAATATAAGATAAACATTTGATATGAAGATTAAAGCACACATCGGCCAGAAGTCCGATGGCATAAACTCTCAACAAGCAGATAAACAATATATACTCTGTTGTCATCGGCCAGATCCAATCTATACGTAAAACTCTTGGGCCGATGCAACGTCCAGATAACTCACCGGCTGAAACCCCGATGAAACCCTTATTGGCAATCAACAAGCAGGCTGGAGATTACGGTTCTAATCACGACTTAGTAGGTCAAACCGAACTGATGCAGCACTAAGTATGAGAAGAAACGCAAGACCTAGACAATCAAGCCCTTGACTGATTTTCAGGGTGGTGGATACCTTAGCCAATCTAATCTAGCAAGGCAATTTAGTCAATACCGGCATAAACCCTAAAGCGAATCTCGGCCGATAAGACTAAATCGAGAAGCCGAACCAGATTGACTAAGATATATGATAATAGGTGCTTACGTTGTTGAGATCAGAACGACGAAGCCCTAGCCCCGACAACGCAGGCAGCCATAACGAGACTTACCCCTCGTGAGAAGGGCATGAACTCGCCGAAGAAGACGAAAGTAAAAGGTTGGCGATGCGCCGAAGTTGTATTGATCGTGTGATGATAATTACATGAACTACGGGCTTACATATTTATACCCATAGGCTAACAAAAATCCTAACAGAATACAACTCAAACTTTCCTAAAGATAAAACAGAAAACTAACAAACTCTTCCTAATTAAGAGATACAAGCCGCATCCTCCTCAAATCCGGTCTTCTCTGGATAAGATTTTCCCGAATCTAACAAGAATCCGACTGCTATTGGTGGTTGGTTCGAGATAACCCCCATCGGCCGATGTAGAACTCTAGGCCGATATTAGCTTTGAGCCGATATAGATCCTGGGCCGATGAGGACTTCGGGGCTTACCAAATTCTGGTGTTAACAGACCTACACTAGAGCTAAGCAGATCTTTCATGTCTTCGTGTGTTTCGATATGATTCGCGTCAACATCAGATTTGGCACCATCGACCGGACGCAGATTTTTCGTCAACACCATGCCGACGCTAGTGCTCTGCCACACATCGTGCTTGCAAACGAGCACAACATGGACCACCTCCTGGTTCATGTCAAGCAAGGCGCCGGGAAGCGCAGGCGGTCGTAGTCGGTCTCACCGCGCCGCACCGTCGTACCCACCGTCACCGGCAAGGCGGCTCTCTGGGGTTTCGAGGGGGCCCGCATGCCTGGGCCCGTGGCTCTGCGTCATTCCCGCACTCGTCGTCGCTGCAGCGCGAGGACTGCTCCGGTGCCGAACATGTCGTGGCCACCGCGACATCGGAGCTATATGGGAGCCGCGCATGGCAGGTAGGGGCAAAATCGTATTGTCACAACTGTTTCTCTCTCCATTTGCTCTAGATATAAGAAAATAATACTGTAAGTTTTTAGCATCTAATTACCAGTTTTTTGTGTTGTCCCATAGCAAATATGCATTCTTGCAGTGTCTTTCGGCTAATTATATATTTTTTGAATGTCCTGTATCAAATTTTGTCTATTGGCAATGGATTCACTAACATGGTATAATATTGTTAAAAGTAATTTTACCATTTTAAGAAGATACATTGAGATCGATACCAGATTTTTTAATTGTAAAATCTGGTACATCTAATTACTAGTATCTCGAAGCACCTAAACTTTATATTAAAAATTTTTATATCTACCTACATGTACTTTTCTACCATAAAATTTATCTATGATGAAAGCCAGTCTGTCGGTCAAAAAAAACACAAAAGGTTAGCATACTCAGTAACATATTGTCAATTTTCCATGATACTACGTTATTCTAGTGCTCTTGTCAACAATGAGATTTTAATACGTCAGAGCAAGTTTTGGTAAAATTTGAACTCACAAATTTCAACATGTATACTATTTCGAGTTCTATAAGTTTCAATACATACATACTTCTTCCATATGCAAGATTAATCACTGTTTCTATGTATGGAGAAATTGTACGTTCCTATTACATGATCCGGGGACAAGTGATCAGTTCAAAGAAACACCATCGACGAACGTAAGTTAAACGAAATACCGTCGCACATTGGACTTTACATAACAAGAGCCTCTCGCGTCGAAGACCACAAATGAGCTTAGACTCGGAGTCTGTCAGCCATACCATCCGATAATCAATCAAACTGACAATGGGCCTCTAGCCATACCGGCCTTATATGCCACCGTCGGCCACACGGTTAGATCGCTGGAATGGTCCCCTGTGCACGGTCAGACTGACCTCTTAGTTGAAGCTCTGGTCATTTCAAATTGGGCTTGAATTAGTTCCAAATTTAAACTACTACAAAATTTGGTTGTTAACAGAAATTATGTTTTTCAATTAGGTGTTTGAATTAAGTTGGTTTGGGTCCAACCATCGATGCTTGCTTGCACCTACAGATTATTAGGCCCCAGATTAGCCATGTAAATAGTTACCGCGAAGATTAGAAAGAATGGCAAACCCATCGAAACTGTTGTGAAAATTTGTGCAGTTGTTTTCGGGCTTGGTGAAGGACAAAGCCACCGCCTCTGAAGGCGCTCATATATGATAGACCATGAGGAGAAGAAAATGACACATACAACATCTTTGGTGTTAAATACTCCTTCGTTCTATTTATATATTAAAGTAACTAATATCATATATAAATGAAAGGAGGAAGTATTGCTTAGTAAGACATATCTATACCTTCTTCTTCTTCTTCTGTATAGTTACAATCCACTGAGTCTAAAACTCAGCATACAAATATATCACCTCATCATCTATATAATCAAAGCGCGGAATATTATATTTTATCCACAATCTCCTATAGAGTCTACTAAATTTATTTTTCTTTAAATATAGTTTGGCTAACCAGTTTTATTTGTTGTAAATAACTAATACATTTTTACTCTTAACTCGATTATTGAAAAAACATATTAAAAATTTATTATTAATTCTCACAGCAAATCGTGGGGAATCACCTAGTATGTACAATTGTTTGGACCATGAAGGTATGATCAGGGCATCACGGTCATGTGCTCATCATGCAGGGAGAATCTTATAGATGATAAAGGATAGCATCACTTCCTTTGTAATTGACTTAATAGGTATTCTTGCTTGTCGTTAAACAAGTTCCATAAGCAACTAAAAGAAGCACATACCAACAATCAGAAGTGCAATATAATTGATGAGGGCATCACTTATATGGATATATATATACATGCACATATCAACTACTCAACAAGCTCAACAAGAAAAACCAACAGTGCAAGGTCAAATAACTCGCGCACGCATGTCAACTTGATCATCACGCGAATGTGTTCCTAAGTTTGCATGCAAATGTTTTTAAGAATGGCACAGTGTTTAGTTTTTTTTATGGTTTAATTGTCCTTAGCAACAGGAAGAAGATCATGTAGAAGAGCATATGACTCCAAGTGTAGAAGTAGAGCCATCTAATGCAAAACAATTTCTATTCACGGGTTCAAGCCGTCAGTGTCAAGGATAAGACATATCTTCTATACACGGATTAATGAAATACGGTAAAATCATATACCCAATAGTATACGAGAAAATATTCTTTAATTAAAAAAATACGGTGAATAGAGAAAGAAATTATCTTCTCAGAATAGAAGGTATTGGAGTCCTAATCGGGAAGGATAAGTTTTCTTTGAGTCGTATTTTGTTCTATTTGGAGAAGGAGGTAATCTCTGCTATTTAAACAAGGCCCCCGTGGTCAAGAGGGCATCGAGTTACAAGTCTAAGCAAAACCAACGCCCAAAAGCAATCCGGAGAAAGTCTTCACCGTATTCGCCGAATAAATCTCGCCGAACTGTTCCCGGTAGCCTCTAGTCAACGAAGTTCTATTCCTTAATGTATTCTGAGCGTTTTTCTCATCAATAATATATATAAACTGAAGTAGGTTTATTACTCACTTCGAGGACCCGAACCAGTATAAATCTCTCTGTCTTTTGTTTGCTTTATCAATTCTCGCAAATACCCTGGTTCCAACGATCGCCATACCATACAAATACCTTGGTCAGTGTATAATCCGTTGACACAAGCCTCTTGACAACATCAACTTCAAAGGACATATAGCCACTAATCTAAGGCTGTGTTCAGATGTTGGAGTTGGAAACTAATCCCTCACACATGAAAAACGGAGCGACTCATTAGCGTATGATTAATTAAGTATTAGTCTTTTTTAAAATGGATTAATATGATTTTTAAAACAACTTTTGTATATATTTTTTTGGCAAAAAATGTACTGTTTGATATTTGAAAAACGTGTGTGCGGAAAATAAGGGAGGTGAGTTGGGAAACTTAACAAATGAACTCAGCTTAAGAGATTGTGTGGAGCTTATGAGTACTTACTGAAAAGCTCTTGAGTCTACTTTCATATGATTTTGGCATCACATTATAATTTTAAATGAGTTGCTTGGAATCATAAAACAAGCTATATATCTCATCCAACCTAAGTTAGGTTTGGGATTTGGGTCTTGCAGGAAGGCAGGACCAGCATGCCGCCACCTTGGTCGCCAAGCGCACTGCCTTCAACATGGACCTATCACTGCTGTGACGCCATGTCACCGGTGACCTATCCGATGTCAAGACGGGTGTGGCATGCGTTGCCGTCATCCTGCCAGTGCGCTGCCCACCTAGCTCCTAGCCTTCTAGCGGATGGAGATGGACCTCGCCGCAGCACCGGCATGACAGGCGACAAAGGGTGGATTGCCCAGCATGGCTTGGGTGGATGGCATCCGCTCTGCCTCTTCACCTCCGACCCTATCTTGCTATCGCCTCCTCCTCGCCAGCCTGCTCTCCTCCCCGGCACCATGGTGGCCCCCACACCCATGTCGATCCTGGTGCTTCCTCCTTCTTTGCCGTAGTTTGACAAGTGGCATTGGACAACCTCCATGAGGCACACCGAGTGCTACTGCAGATCGCCAAGCTTGCAACGCCGTTCAGCACATCCAGGTAGTGCGTCGTCGCATACTTCCCGTAGACCATGTCGACGCGGCTCATCAGCTCTTGTTGAACGGAGACCTTCTTTGTCACACCCTGATTTTCGTTTCAGGGGTTTATAAATTATTTAATAAATTATTTCTAGAATTTATATTAAATGTTCATTAATTTACAAGTGAAGTTGATGTGCAAATGAAATTTCCTAAATTAAAAATGGCTGGATTTAATTTTTATTAAATTCTTCATGGTTAATTCTACTCTCTAGAATTTTCTCGGATTTTCGGAGCTCAAATACTAATTTTAATAATACAAAGAACATTTCAGTAATTATGTAAATAATAAATTAATCATTTAATGGTCTGGTTATAATTTTAGTAAATACTTTAAGTGTCCAAGTATTTTCAGGACTTTTCTTGGAATTATTTGAGCACTGAAAGTATTTTTAATAAACGAAAGATCATTTCAGCAATTATTTAATTGGAAAAAAATAATTTAAGCCTCCTTTCAGGTTTGGGCCGAATCTGTGAAAGTTTGGCTCTTCTCTGTTGCTGGTCCAGCCCGAAACCACAGCTCCTATCTTTACTTCAGAAAGTCTACTTTGCCTCCCTTCCTTTCTTTTCTTTTTCTTTTTCAGGCCGGCCCTTTTACCCATAAGTCTGTTTTACCTCCCTCACGCTACAGTGTCGTCTTCTAGCTCGGGACAGAGCTCCAGCCAAGCCCCAAGCCGCCATTTCCCCTCCAAATCCGGCGCATCCGTTCATCCCCGTGTTCAATTGGTTGAGGGGAAATATTTCCCTTATCTCCCTCTTCCGTTTCCCCCAAGAATTGGGCTTTGTCCCTTTGAATCCGACGCGGAATCGAGTTTGGTTTGAGCTTATCTCTCTCTAAACGAACCCTAATTTTGCCCGGCGACCTTGGGCTCGTTTAGGGCTCGATCTCTCTCTCCCATGGCTTTAAATAGAGTCCCCTCCCTCTCCTCTTTCGTTTGCCACCCCCGCCCGAGCTCGCCACCGCCGCGCAAACCCTAGGGCCGCCGCCGTAGCCGCTTCAGCTGCCTCGCGCCGTCGCCGTGGTGGTCGCCGCCGGTTGCCGTCGCTATCACCGGGTTCGCGAGGAGAAGCCGCACACTGTCCACCTCTTCACTGCCGCCGAAACCCGCCGGAGAGTCGTCGCTGTCGTGAACCCGAGCCGAGCCGCCATCGGACCTTGTCGTCGGACGTCGCCGATCGTCGTTCGTCGTAGTTCTTTGCATCGATGAGTTCGCCTCGTCGTCCTCTTCGCGTAGATGTCCTCGGTTTGGCCGGCCGAGCCCTCCATCACCGGCGGTTGTGTGGTCCAGAACCTTGTCCAGTGGTGATGTCATCATGACATCATTAATTCTTTATTTAAATCGTAATAATTTTCTGTATTAGTTGAAAAATGATTAAACTTCGAAAATTCATAACTAAATCATCGTAACTCGGATTCGAGTGGTTCAAATTTCTAAATTCATTTAAATTCAATAGCTACATGTTAAAAATATTCACATGTACTGTTTATGCTTGTTTTTGTACTGTTTTGTTGATTTTGTTCATTTGCTTTAGTTTCTAATGTTCTGGAGGAGAGCGTTTACGTTGAGGAAGGTTCAGAAGTGTTTGAAGAAGCTCAAGGCAAGTCACAAAGATCCCAAACAACCCTTTGAGCATGTTGAACCCGTTTAAAGCTGGTTTTATTTCAACTTATGCATTATTTTCGAATGTCATCGGGTGGTGAGCCTTTCCCATTTAATTATGGCCGAAGATGACTTTATTTTCCTATGGGTAATAAATTGATCAGTTTGAACCTTATATATTGGTTTGGTTCAGCTAGATGCTTATGTTAGAAGCTTAGCCACGCCTAGAAACATTAGCTCATTAATGGGATAAATCATGTTTCACTATCACTTATGGTTAAATTTAGTGGTAGCTTACGATGGTCAATTGTGTTATGATAATTGATAAGTAGAACTTGATTAATGGTGAGTTGTGAGCACGTAGTTTTGATGGTTGTGCTCATGACAATTAAGGATCGGTTCACGAGCTACTGTTGTGAAACATTAACCGTGCCAACCACAAGCTAGCGTGGGCAACGGCTTTACCTTTTGTATAGCATGGTTCATTGCGGGGTGCCAGACTGAGAAGCGGCGAGAAGTTCATGGGGGTCGATGGGGAGTCCATGCCTCTGGTTGTAGAGGGAGTGATTATGATCCAGGAATGGTGCGCTACAGTGAGTTATGTTGTGCGAGGGGTACTGTCACAGTTCCTTTCCGAGGTACCGTGGTGGTATTAAGGCGCATGGTGACATGTCGTGGAGCTGTGTCTTGTGGGTACAGTGATACATCTCTGGCCAGAGTAAAACTATTCGAATAGCCGTGCCCGCGGTTATGGGCGAGTCTAACAATGTTTTTCGTGATTATTCTCACACTGTTCATTAATGGAGGGAATGTGATAATGTGATGAATGATGATAATTTCTTAACTCCTGGTATGGAATGGTTAATTCCGGCTTGAAGGTTTGATTTGTACGACCAGGATTGGTTGTTCAAGTTTGGTTGGGCCTATGCAGCATTGGTGTGTTGTGCAACGATTGGTTAATATTGATATTTAGTAACTCAACTGTTTTACAATTCTCAAATATTTGCTAAATGCTGCCTTTGCAAATGAATCTTATTATTGCCATCCTTTGTATCCCGGTGCATTTGCATACTTGCTGTGTGTCTTGTTGAGTATTCCATGTACTCACCTGGTAATAATCATCAAACTTTAGTTGAAGAAAAAGGATTCCGAAGGAGAAGACGTTTGGCTTATACCCCAATTGAGCTGTCTGTGGGAGTGGAGTTGAAGCCATCGTTTGATCGTTTGTCCGTTGCTGTTTTCCTTACTTTTTTGTAAGTATGTATTGTTATTATTTTGATGATTCTGTATATTAAATTGTCGATTTGTGTACCTCGACTGATTTCTGGACGAGAATTGTATGTACAAATTAGTTCGAAAATTACTTGTGAATTTTCGGGCGTGACATTCTTTTCCTTCCTTCCTTCTCCTTCCTTTGGCTAGGAGACAGCCTCCTCTTCCTACCTAGAGATGTACGCACTGCTGCCGAACCCATTCCTCGCTGTCGCACTCTCCTGCACGCATATGTCGCTGCATCGTTCTAGGTGTTTAATGGCTGCCGCCTGCGCCATTGTCAGCTTGGCCAAAGAGAGGAGAGAAAAGAGGGACACAATGGATATTTCACAGGGCCAGAGTGGCAAAAACAATAGTAACAGTGATAAGAGTGGCATTTGAAGAGTCTGCTCATGCTTAGAGTGGCAAATAGTTATATTTCCCACCCTAGATCAAGCTAATTAGCTAAATATACGAGAAACAATTTAAGCGAGCATCTTCTTATATGCACACATGTACATTTAAAATGTAGAGGCACTAAAGTCATTGAGTTTAAAAGCATTCACATAACGATTGAGGCAGATAGAACTTTCTCCCAAGGCCAATGTATAGAGGATGTCGTAACAGACTTCCTTTGTAATGCTTTATCTTGTGATGAATTATGTGTTGAGGTGGGGAAGTTTTGTTGTCATATGGTTTTTCTAGATGTAACTGTCATGGTAACATCTATTCTGTTCCACTTATAGTATGTACACATAATAAAAGATATTAGATATTTTTCGCTAGTGTAATATTTGTCTACTATCAACGTCTTCTTAATTTGGAGGACCACTAACTAGATATTTATGATGACGAGAAAGTGCTCTTGGGCTGTGTTTTTCATCTCCGCGCACGCTTTTTAAACTACTACACGGTGTATTTTTTTGTAAAAAGTTTCTATACAAAAGTTGCTTAAAAAAAATCAAATTAATCCATTTTTTTTAAAAAAATTAGCTAATACTTAATTAATCACACGCTAATGGATGGTTCCGTTTTCCGTGTTACTGTAGTGCGTTGGGAACATGCTGTGTAGAACACAGCCTAAAAAACCATATGGACAAAGATACATTGTGCTAAGGAGAATTTGTGATCATATTTAGCAAATTGTATTTTCTATTCTTTCATTGCGTCTAAGCTTTGTGCCACATACTTACATAGTTCATGTATACTCATTGTGTGATTTTTTTTTACTACAAATATTCGTAAATTTGCACCAGTAGTTCTACTATTTAAATGTTCACAAGGAATATATTGATTTTGAGAAAATTTAAGAAAACCCATGTTTTAGGTCAAAGTTTAAAAAATGACACATGTAATGATTTGTGACTTATAACCACAGGTTTTATGGTCTAAATATTTCATAAAACTTCACTCTCAACTAATTAATTTCAGCATATCTAAAGCAGTGTTTTTTTAAAGAAGAGTTAAACGATCAACCTTAGTCAAGAACTCAACAATTTAAAAGTTCATAAACACACTATGTTTTAAAATTTTAAGTAAATTTATACTTCCCATGTATATAGTGGGCATTATGAAATTTTAGAATCATAATAATTTCAAACGAGATGCGGATGGTGCGCGGATATGGTGGATATTTTCTAATGCCAGAAATGATGTGGACTCAACCTGGAGATGGATTTAAATTGTCAGACGTTGCATGTATATGCAATTGATATAACATAAAATTGCTTGTCGCACACCACACAACGGAGATGTTTTAACAGAAATCATGACAAAGTAGCACACAATTCTAAATTTGAAAATGTTGGTGTGACATCCACCCGGATTTATAAAATAGTAATAGTAGAAATTTTGTAATGGATAAAAAACGTAACACAATTTGAAAAGAGTTGGTATGACATCCACCCGGATTTATAAAATAGTAATGGTAGAAATTTTGTAATGGATTGACAAAACGCAACACGATGACGTTGGATGTAATACACCATCCTCCACGCACACACATGACAGGACGGACCTTCAACAAAGCTTCTCCTCGCCTCCCTCCTATCGAAGATAGATAGAGCAATTACAAATTTGCCATCGGTTTAAATTGTTACTGTAAAAATTTCACTAAAAAGTTACAAAAATTCGAATAACATCCTTGCAAAATTGGGAAAAAAAATGAGAAAAGAAAGATCTCCCGGCGCGTCGTCCTCGTCACGCGCCGCACCACACTCCCCACTCCACCGCCACGCGCCCACTCCTTCCCGTTTCCCCCAACCGCGTGCGCCAACAGAATAAACACCCCCCCCGGAAAAAAATCCCTCCCCCGCGTTTTTATCCCCACCGAACCCATTAATAATCACAGTACTTATTATACTTCTAAATTACTCATAGCCAATTAATTAATACTAATTAATCAGCTAATGGAGATTCCAGACTAGTAACCGCATGGCGAGAGACCCTCGCACACCCGGAAAAATATCCATTTAAACCCCTCGGCAAAAAAAATCTCGATCCTCCCGAGACCAAAAAAAAAAAAAATCCACAGATACACCTCACAAACCACCTCCTCTCTCCTCTCTCTCTTTCTCTCTCTCTCTCATCTCTCTCTTCCCATCCGCCTCGCTTCCATCCCCATCCCCTCCTCTCCTCTCCCCCTCCCCACTCGCCTCCGCCGCCGCCGCCGCCGCCTCCGCCGCCTGCCCTCCCCGCGCGCGGCGGATCGCTGGATCCGCTCCACCCCCGCCCGCCCTCCGATCCGGAGGCGTCCGGGCGAGGGGGTCTCGATCTGATCCGGTCAGGTCGGCGCGATCCCACCCGCGGCGGCGGTGGTTTCCGGGGGGGCATGAGGGGTTCGGCGACGGGCGAGTTATTCGGATCCGTCTGCAGCGAGGGATTCCTCTCCTAATCCTACCCGGAGTCGGTAGTTCTTCTCGGGATTATTATATTGGAGGGTTTGGTATTGAGGGGATCGTGCTCGGTTCATTTCGTGGAGAGGATTTCAGTGTTTTTCCGAGTTTGAGGGGGAACCTCTTTTTTTCTTTTGGGGTTGCTGCCTTGCAGGCGCTGATCTGCGCTGGTTAGGGTTCCTGATCCCTTCTTTCGCTTAGGAGAGGAGAGAGGGTGTTGTTCTGTTGCGGAATCGGTTTTCGCGTTTTCTTGTGAGAGGATTCCATGGCAGGCTCTAACGCCGCCGAGCAGCCACAGAAGCAGTACGGAATAACGAAACCTATATCGTTGGCTGAGCCGGCGGAGGTTGACCTCCAGAAGACGGCGGAGTTGGAGAAGGTTTCTACAAAATCGTCTTGCCTTATTTGATTACTGCTTGTTTTGCCTTATTTCGTACTTAGATACGATGTTATTGTTTCGTTGATCATAATTGCAGTTCTTGGTTGAAGCCGGTCTATACGAGAGTCCGGACGAGTCGGCTAGGCGGGAGGAGGTGCTAGGGGAGCTCGATAAGGTATCTACTTCTGGTGCCATGCTATTTTAACTGTGTCCTGCTTTAATGGATAGAAAAAAAAGATGCATTTTGATGTGTACCTTAGAAGGTTGTTTTGTTGTTCTAAATGCACTATTAGCACTTGTCCCCTTGTACCAGGGGCAGAGCTAGAACAAAATGGAGAGGGGTGCCCCTCGCTTGCTTTACTCTGCTTTGGACCGAGTTTAAGCTGATGCAAGTGCCTAAGTTTGTCGACTTAAGAGGGGGGGGGTGCATATATGATGAAAATAGACTAACTATAGCTAAAAAAAATTTCTTAACCAGGTTCCTGGGCACCCCCCTCACAACGTAGCTCTGCCCATTCTTTCTATGGTATATTGTTGTAAGTTGAAAATCATTTGCTAAACATTTTTCTTGTTTGGATTTGCAGATTGTAAAAGATTGGGTGAAGCAGTTAACCAGCCAGAGAGGTTACACTGATCAGATGGTTGAAGAAGCAAATGCTGTACTCTTCACGTTTGGGTCATACCGTTTAGGGGTAACTATTATATTATATCCCGTGTTTCTGTTATTTTCCTACCACATACACCTCCATAGTTTTTTTTAGTATTGTTTGCCTTTTCTGACTCATCATTTTACACATTAGTGGGAGCTATTGATAGTGTCCTTTGCGGCCATTTAATAGAGGAATAGAAATTTCTTACATTTCCTTATGCCTTAATATTAATATAAACTTCCTATCATTTAACAGGGAAAGGGAGATTAGATTTCCCTGTGCATCAACATTAATATAAACTTTCTGTCATGTAACAGAGGAAGAGATTAAATTTCCTTGTGCCTCAGTAATATATGAATTTTCTCGGTCCACAATATAATCAGTGTTAATAGTAGGAGCAGGGTTAAATGACTATAATAAATCCACCTGCCATTTGGTTGCAACTGATGGCAGATAGGAGCAATTCTAATAGCAGAGGGATTTCATATCTAAGTGATTAAGTTCTGAGTTCAAAAGTAATTTTGTCCACTACCAACCTTTGACATGTCTGCCACAAATTATTTGATCATAGTTGGAATGAGGAACAGCTGCATTAGTAAAATTATTAGGTTGTGGGGGACACTAAGGGCCTGATTGGATGTTTTGGGGTTTTTTCTTGGTCGTAAATAAAATCACGGGTAACTTTGGTTAACCAAAAATACAGGTGAAAAGAAAATCCTCTGGCTGAGCTGTTTGGGAGAAGAAACAAAAACTTATCCAGCACTATGAACTGCAGAAGTGAAAGCTTTCTTTCTCATCAGAAAGTTAGCATGAACACTGAATAATACATGGAAATTTCAGATCCAAATCCCAATCTGAAGCTACAGAACTGGATAAACCAATAGTCAATTCAGATTCAGACATCACTCTTCATAAAAAATTAGAGCAGAACATCGAATAGGAACAAGAAAATCCAGATTGAGAAGAAGATATATGAGAATCATCTACATGGCACCTACAAAAATTGGAACCCGTAGTTGCACTGGAAGAGGATTTACACCCAAAAAATTGGAACCGAGTGATGGAGACACAATGCAACTCCAAGACGATGCTGGCAACTCAGAAGGAGATCGGAGAAGAGGGAAGTGCCTCCGGTGAGCTCCAAGACGATGCTGTCAACTCCAAGATGATGCGGTTCCGGTGAGCTCAAGAGAAAGTGGATGTCTCCGGTGGCAGCGGCGGCATCTGGGAGGAGAATGTGGTGGTGAAGTAGATCTCGGCGGTGGAGAAGGAAGCGGTTCCGGTTGGCTCGAGAGAAAACGGATCCTGACGGAGAAGGTGGCGGCGGCGGCATCTGTGAGAAGAAGATTAGGGCGAGGCGGAGTTCGGAGGTGGGGGCGTGGCCGGAGATGAGAACGGCGCAGGGCCTGTGCGGAGAGAAGTCCGTTTTTTATGTGTGGCCTCAAGAGCAGTTTTTTCTTTTCCTAGGGTAATGGGCTTTCCGGGCCAAGTTATAATCTGAGATACAGGCCATCCAAGCGCGATTTTATGGTCTGACTAAAAATAAGTTACAGGCCGGTATTTTACACTGGTTTTGGATTTAAAACATGTCTTCCAAGCAGGCCCTAAAGGTGCTTAGAGTACAGCTTGTGGTTGTGTGCAACCTGGATCCTGGGTCGTATGATCTTAGTATCATATATTGTGTGCCTCTTATTGTGTGGTCATGCTCCACCACTGTTAGTTATGAGCTTAGCATCATATCATTTGTTAAAATAATTAGGCCTATTTCTTATTTTCTTTGTCATTCTGTGCTATTTTTTTAGCTCAATGTTTATCTCATTGCTCCAAAAAGTAGGTGCTAGTAGCTAAGTTAGTTGATAACTTAATATAGGCATAAATAATACATGAGTTCTTTCAAGTAGACTCCCAACAGTTTTGAGCTCTAAAAGTAATCTTTAAAGTCAATATTTTGGTCATGCTTTGTCTAGCCCCTTTAACTTTTCTAGCTATGTGAATAGTTATATACTGTCCCTTATGTAGTTTGGCAAAGACGACGCATTCTGAGCTTGATAAATATAAATTTTTTCAGACCTAGTGATGGCATGAATATGATGCTGTTACAAGCTGAACTAATAGTATAAATAGTATAATCTAAATATTCTTGCAGAACAGTGATTGTAAATTATTTGTGGCTACTCCTAAAACATCAGTGTTGGTGCTAGGTTGCAAAGCTGTTTTTGTTTTTTTTCCTTTCTATGCTTCTATTCTACTTGGTGCACGTTTTTCTTATTTTCTATCAATGTCTTATGGTAGATTGGTTCAAATTTACATAATTTGATGTTTCTGCTTTTGTAGGTTCATGGCCCTGGAGCTGACATTGATACTTTATGTGTTGGGCCTTCATATGTGAATCGTGAGGTGACGACGCATTTGAATTCTATCATGTACTATCAGTTTAGAGATGTCATGAATGCCCTCTAACATAGATACTCTTTCTGCAGGAGGATTTCTTTATTGTACTACATGACATATTGGCACAAACAGATGAAGTTACTGAGCTGCAACCTGTACCTGATGCACATGTTCCTGTTATGAAATTTAAATTCCACGGAATATCAATTGACCTTCTTTATGCAAGTGTCTCTCTCTTAGTAGTACCACCAGTAAGTGTATAAAGTTTAAACTTGTAAATTAAATGTTTTCATATACTCACCTGTTTCTGTATGCATGCATAATAGTTCTAAGATTTTCTTTCGTCACATGCTATATATGGCATTTTACTTTGTATCTTTGTTAAGGGTTCTGTTCGGAGTAGTCATTTTCTGATATCTTGGATAATGGTACGAAGATCGCTATTGCTGCTCTTTGAATTTTATGCAATAGTTTTATGATAAAACCACAAGTTCTATGTTGAAGTTATCCATACTGCATTATTGTTTGTACCTTGGTGGTCTCCTGCCATCCATAGGAAATTAGTTCAGGCAATGAAGGGATCTTTCTCTCTGCTATGCCTTTTGTATAAAATCATTTCATTTACCCTATATTTTTATTTGCAACATTCTGGATTTTTAAGATGATAATTTGAACTTCTTGGTGTTGAGCTTTAGCAGAGTGGTTAGCACTTGAATATTCTTGTCACAAGTCTATTGATTCTTATCTCCATGTTCTTTTTTTTTTTACAGTTTCAGTTTCTTCTCCAGTTGCCCTTTCTTACAAATATGAAAAGAAGAAAGTTTTCTAGGGATCCATTTTGCCCCTTACGCTAGCTTTTCAAGAATCAAGATATACATTGTGTCTAATGTATTGCTGCAGGACTTGGATATCTCGCAAGGATCAGTACTGTATGATGTTGATGAAGTAACTGTTCGCAGTCTTAATGGGTGTAGAGTAGCTGACCGGATTCTTAGGCTTGTTCCAAATGTTGAGGTTGGCCTAAGCAATCTACCATATATGCTTTTTTTTTTGGTTCTTCTAGGATAGTAGTCTAATGATGTCCATATGCTTATGGTAGAACTTTCGAACAACGCTAAGGTGTTTGAAGTATTGGGCGAAAAAAAGAGGAGTTTACTCTAATGTAAGTATATTCTTGTCACTATTGTCAGTAACATTTCCTTTTGAGTTAGGTTATTGACTTGTCTTCATTGCTAGGTTACTGGTTTTCTTGGCGGTGTCAATTGGGCTTTACTTGTTGCACGTGTCTGCCAGCTCTACCCTAATGCCGTACCAAGTATGCTGGTCTCAAGATTCTTTAGAGTTTTTACTCAATGGCAATGGCCAAATCCCGTGATGCTTTGTTCTATTGAGGAGGATGAACTTGGTTTTCCTGTGTGGGATCCACGCAAATATCACCGTGACAGATCTCATCATATGCCCATAATAACTCCAGCTTACCCGTGCATGAACTCCAGCTATAATGTTTCAACAAGCACACTTAGGGTTATGATGGAGCAATTCCATTTTGGTAACAAAATTTGCCAGGTAGTTTTCTGTCACTACATAAGTTACTATTTTAGTGAGTGCTTTCTGTTTTGACTATGCATTCTTTGCTCTTCAATGCAGGAAATCGATATCAGTAAGGCTAATTGGTCTGCTCTTTTTGAGCCTTTCCAATTTTTTGAAGCATATAAGAATTATCTCCAGGTTGACATCATCGCTGAAGATGGAGAAGATCTTAGACTTTGGAAGGGATGGGTTGAATCTCGGTTGAGACAACTTACTTTAAAGGTAATTTGTTGCTTAAGCTCTTTATTGTGTACTACAGTAGCTTATAAGATCATTCATTGCCTTTGGAGCTATTGCCTCGAAGGGTCAGTGGTATGAGGACTGTTCATTAGGCTATGTGGAGTCAGTCAGTTGGAATGTTTCGATTGTGACAGTTGATTTGGTATTGTATATTCAGTACTAGTACAAAATATCAACCAATTCCATGGGGAAGCTTAGGGTAGTTATTGCAGATTGGCTTGAGAACTAGTAGGGCGATAGTTTTCATGCCTTTTGTTACCACTAAACAGGCTCTTTATTATTGACTGTTAAGATTACTAATTATTATTGTTATTTTTGATGTGGTTGATTGTCGAGCATTTTTCTTTTTTGTTGACAAGTGCAGATTGAAAGAGACACATATGGAATGTTACAATGCCATCCTTACCCGCATGAGTATGCTGACCCTTCCAGACAATGTGCTCATTGTGCTTTTTTCATGGGTTTATCAAGGAAAGAAGGTGCAAAAATACAGGAGGGTCAACAGTTTGATATTCGTGGAACAGTAGATGAATTTAGGCATGATATCAGCATGTATGGGTACTGGAGACCTGGGATGGAGTTGGCTGTATCTCATGTTCGGAGGAAGCAGATTCCATCATATGTGTTTCCAGAGGGCTACAAGAGATCTCGCCCTTCGAGGCATATAAATCATCCCCAGCAGTCTAATAAAAATGACGTTGAAGATGGCACATCGAATAGATCCCCAGATGGGCAGCCCAAGCGGAAGCATGATACAGCTGGGGTTTATGATAGTGAACCTGGTAGATCTGTTAAGAGGGCCTCAATTAGCCCCTCAATTAGCCCAGTTCACCAGAAAACTTCATCGCCTCCATCAGGCAATATTGCTGATGCTTCTGGTGCAAGTGGTGGAAGTCCGGTTTCACTTGCCAATGGCAATCTAGAACAAGCAAATCGCTTGAATTCACCACTGGCATCTGAAAAAAGTTTGGACTCTGTTACATCATGCTCCAAGTGTGTGGCAGTGGAAGCGGCTTGTCCTGATGATGCTACTAAAGAGCGTGATAACTGTGGTTCCAATATGAAGAACTGCACCAGTACAACTGTAGCTGTATCTTTGAAGCTTGTGGCAGAAAAGGTTGTGTCAGAGCTTGTTGGAAGTGAAAGCTTGGGAAGCAACAAAAGTGGGGAGCTATTGGAGAGAGCCGAAAAGGACATGGGAAGTGCCCTGGTTGAAAATGTGCATTTCAGTGGAAATGGAGTCGTTCAAACTGGCCTTCCCGAAGAGTTAGAGGTCTTTTCTGGTTCTCTCCTTTTTGAAATTAAGATTTCCTTAGATATGATCTGAACCTTTTTATTTGTTCACTTCATTTTCATTTTTGATATATAAAGCCAAACAATGGGATTGAAGTGGTTTCTAAAGCTCATGCAGGTGTGAACTCGGATGTGCCCCAGAAGGCATCATTGAGGCATGACCCTGAACTCAATCCTTGTGCGTTCAGTATCTCAATTGCTCTGTTTTCTTTATACCCTGCTGTTTGGTACTTGTTTGTTACTTTATCGCAGGGTTAGTCTGACATCAACTGCATGAGGTTGGAAAACGGTGTAAAAAGGACAAAAAGATAGAGCATCTGCTGGAGGAGTCTATGGTAAGTTTCTCGACTCACAAAGTTTCCTTTTCGACACAGATCTGCAAGCAAGGGGGACTGTTAAGGGAAGATGGCGATAAGATCATCATGTCAAGCAATGATAAGGGCAGCAATCAAGGGAGCTTTATTACAGGGAAGATCGTAGGATTGTGTGCTGAGAACCCCCTAGATCTATGGCAAGTTTTACAGAGCTTTGCTTGTGCTCCATAACGACATGTGTCGTTTTTGTCATAACCGTGGAGCATCTAGCTTCTGGCTTCATTGTATGGGTGCTGAATTGAACTTGTGTATGGCATCCCTGGGTCGAACTGTGTGCTTCTCAGAGATGCCCTTGCCCTGCTGTAGGTCTAGATTATAGAGATAGCTGCTCTGCTGCTCGTTTCTTGATGCTCTTGTGTACTCGGATCTTCCCCTGTAATATAAGATATTTGCAGACTGGTCCTTACATTTTGTGGCCATTGTACTTTTTCTTGCATTATGTTGTGTTGTTTCTAGTTATTCCTTAAATAAATGTGGCTGTTATTGCTTCCTGTTAGCGGTAATGATCGAACTGTTGGCAACTAAGGACCCTGTTGAGTTCTTTTGCAAGGACGTAAGGGCATCCACAACTTAATAGAAAAGCAGGTAATAGGCAATAAGCATTAAGGTATTTCTATGGTAAATAACTATTATAAAGTCATAATCTTATTATCAGGTTATAAACATTTTATAATGGGTTTTACCTATTTTTTTAATTATGAGATGGCTTATGTTTGAGGAATTTTTAGGTGGTCTCATCTTACAACCTAGAGCCTATCGGTTAAACTAAAAAGTTAAAGCAAAAACCAAAATTTGAATTTTTAAATTTAATTTTAAAATATTTTTAACGTAGTTTTTTTAAGACATTGGCTTTTAAATCGTTAACATATACATACAAAAGTTTTACCTATAAATTAATTTTATTTTCTAATAAATCGTTTTGACTTATTAGAAAATATGAACAATCAATGAGGCCTATAATATACTATTATCATCTGACATAAACTCATCTTACTATCTAATTTTATAACAAACATTGAGAATGCCCTAAAAGAAAGCTAAATAATCTGACACTGTGGGGCTCCTAGGCATATACTGCGGCGTTGATTCGTGTTCCCAATACATCGATGATATGGTTGCATTTGTCGTAGTAGTAAAGCTCAGCTCCCAGCCGCTTGGTACTGACGAGAGCTGCAGTGCAGAGTAGAACCAACTAGAAATGGCAACGAGAAATTCACCATGAAGGGTCACATTCGTGTTTTCGTTCTTGTTCTTACGGTATTAAAATTTTATCATCCCTGTCCCCACCTATTGCGACGAGGTTACATTTTATCAATTCTCGTCCTTCGCGCAATGAATTTATCCTCACGGTTACCTTCGTATCCGCTTAAACATCAGATCCATATTCAAATCATATATAATGAAACACAAATAAGCAAGACATCATATCAATATATATCCAATACTTCATTGAACAAAACATTTTCATTTAAGAGAATGGGTTGACTTGGTCTGGGCTAGGAACTTATATACTTAGTTATTGGGCCTTAATTTTATGAGCTTGCTAAGTTATTTCGACTGAAAAAGTTTAAAATTGATTTCTGTGTACAGTGAACGCGGGTGACCACAAGGGGCGGGGACAAGGGTGAAGCGTCGTCCCTGTCCCCACCATCCTTGATGGTGATGATTTTTGGACCATTTGATTATCTATAGATGATAGATTTTAACCATTTCTATTTTTTAATATGTGAATTTATCACGAGAAATCGATGTTTGGGTCCCATTGTCAACTCTAAATTCTAACCCAACCCAATTCAACCCCTGTGTTAGTATTGCAAAATGGTCTCTTGAGATGGTTGAAACGGCAAGGAGCAGCATTGCACCAGGTGTCAAATCTCCCGCTCGCCTTCCAATGGCATGGAAACAAAAAGCTCCATGCTGATTCACCCAGCCTAAACTTGTTTTCCTCCTCCGGTATCTACGTGCGAACTTTGGCAAGAACAACAACAAAAAAAAGAAACAAACAAAAAAAAAACAAAACGGAACAGGTGACCCTGGAAAGACGGCGGTCGAACCAGATGGAGCGACCACCTCACTGCCAGGGTGCCTTTCTGCCCAACCATCTACCCCTACTAGTATACTAGTACAAGTACTAACTATTTTTCATCCATGATTCCTCTAATTAAACAATAAAACCTCCATGCATGTAATGCGTTCCAAATCTGCAATGCCGATGCAATGAGTCTCGGCTTGTGTAGCTAGCTTGGCGTCTCTTTTCCCTTTTTTTTTTTCATCGGTAATCACCCACTTCTATCTCTGCAGATAGATTGAGAGAGAGAGATTGCTATTTAATTGGTGGCTTTTAACAATTAGACCATGCATGTCCCGTGCAGATCGCTGATCGATAGGTTGCCCAGCTCAGCTGATCGAGCCACCTGAGGCTTTCCACGTTCACTGTCTCGTACGGCTCTTAGCTTGACCTATTGATATACTAAGTATTTACATGCACCCTAGCTAAGTTAGATGACTGGCAACCCGTGCAAGTACAGTTAACATGTTAATCCCTCCGTTTTAAAATATAACAACTTTTAGCAACTTCCACACCTACGTTCTTTTGTCTATCAATCATAATCTTTCACCATTTAAATTCTCTACCTACCTTTTCTTTTTAATCCATCACAATCTTTTCCTATTAGTTTAATCCCATCAATTTTTTTAATATCCATGTTTAACCTAAAATTTTTTATATTTTAGAACCGATGTAGTATTGGTTAGCCGAATGCAAAAAAATTCTGGTATTAACGCTCATTTTCGGTTCTATTCTCCCCTGTTTCCACATCATGCAGTGTACGCTAATGCATTGCGTTATTACACCATATAGGAGTATATTAATTAGTTCATATATCCCTAAAATAAAATTAGTAATATCATATAATCATCTTCCACACTTCACCAGTGCTAGTTAGACAGTAATTTGGAGCTCGATGTGGCACTATCGTCTAATCATGTGTACTTCATGGAGGTGGGGGCCAATCGGCCGGAGGACATCGGTAGCTGCATGCTTGGCTTAATTAATCTTATCTAAAAGAACCCTTCTGGGGAACTTTACTCCTGTCATCTGTAAACTATAGACCTGGATATATACTTTCTACTAGATTCTATCTCATTCCCAGTTTAGTAGGTTTTCATAAGGATTGATCAATATGTATCTATGTGCATTTATGTACTAGCATAACTAGTGTTGACTGTATTAAGTACTTTTTTGTTTCATATTATATTATAAGACGCTTGATCTTTTTTCTAATCAAACTTTATTAAGTTTGATTAAGTTTATAAAAAATTTTAGCAACATCTAAAATATCAAATTAGTTTCATTAAATTTAATATTGAATATATTTTGATAATATATTTGTTTTGGGTAGAAAATATTACTATATTTTTTATAAACTTGATTAAACTTTAAAAAATTTGATTAGAAAAAACAAACAACTTATAATATAAAATGAAGGAAGTATAAGTTTATTGGCCAGCCTCTCATTTGTCTCATCAGCTTAAGCTTTTCGGCGAGATTGGCATGTGCATTTGCATGCAACTGAATATGGTATTAGAGTCGGATTTTGAGTTTGAACCCTATCTAAGCAATTGATACAAAACAAATAAATTTATGTCCGACTTCTACTCCGACAAAACTAGTTATTACTCCTAATCACCTGTTTCGCTTCTCTTATGGTTTATAATGGTAATCATGCATTAGACTTGTTTTCTACTTAGTTCCTTCCATACAAATTAGCTATGATTGTACCGGAATCTATTGTCCATGCATGCATGATGCATATACATGTTAGGTCAGCGTATATATTTGAGTGCTACTTCCTTAGTGCGCCATTACGGTTTAAACATGTTTGGAACAAAATGTGCTTTCTACTTGCGGGAAGAGTAGATAAGCACTCCCCATTTTAGCTGGTATAGTGCACCTGTGGTCCAAAGTAATTATCGCCCATGCCCTTTTCCAAATCTAAGACGATATATGCATATCATTTACATGGTCATTAATTAATTTTTGGAGCCAAACTCCAGTAGCTAGCTAGCTAGCTAATTGATGGTGATTATACACATCAATATCAAGTGGATCATATTGATGCAAGCTGGAACACGATATCGAATGATCAAACATCTTTAGTTAACCTTTTTTTGTTGATGGGACTAAGCAATGTTGACGATCAAGAGAGCTTGACGTAATAATTATCTGAACCCCCCTGAAACGTAGTTGTCGCGGCCGGCAAGGCAGGGATAGAATCGAATCAAATCAAGGATGCACGTCAGTGCGCAGAAATTCCAAAGAAACCAGACGACTTCGTGCACTGCATCTATATGTGCTCACGTAAGCCATTTCTATCATCAGGTCTACCTGAATTTTCCAAGCTAGCTGAAGATAGTACTGCTTGCAGACGGCGGTACGGTGGAACCCGGTCCTTTTAGACATACTAGCATAATGCATGTTTGTTACAACGAATATTTAAGAAAAAACAGTACCTATAGCATATTGTGTATATTATAAAGCTCACAAAGAAAGTTAATCCTACTCTCAAATATATTACTGTCATGCTACTTTTTTTTTCTCTTTCTATGTGCCTATTAAACTAAAGGTATATGACATATAGGACTAAAAAGTAAGAAAAAAATTGTCTTGGTGTGTTGTGGGCCTTGCGTGGTAGTTGGGTGGTGACAAGATTCACCATCACCACTACCATCTTTCATATTAGTAGAGATAAAAGGAGACAATTTACTTTGTATAAGGCATGCATTCGACCATTCATTATTACTATAAATTAGAATGACTTAACCTAATTAACGGCTAGTTTTTTGGCATTGATATACTCTCTTTTTTTCATTTATACTATTTTGTCAAATCTAGTCAATTTGCTAATTATGAAAATTATTGGACTGGTGGGGATTTTAGTTTAATTTATCTCCCCATATAGTAGTTGGTCCACTTAATAATATGAAGGAGAGGAACTTGACCAACTGTTGTCACCAATTATAACTTTTTACGGACGTGTTGTGGTGCAATGAATTTACACTCCCACCTAAAGTTAAAGTATGATTTCTTATTTGTGCAAGCTCGTGTGATTCGTCTTTTACCCCTAATGTTTCACTAACACATTGGCTCAAAAGCTCATGTGTAACTGAGAGAATAAGGGGCGAACCAGGAAACATAACTAAACTTTTAGAAACAAATAAGGATTTTTATACAATTAGTAATTTGTAAGTGCGTTATATGGACTGGACAATGACAAGGATAATGACATGGCAAGCCCATATTTAGACACATTCAGGATGGGCGATGGCACAAGCTCCCCTAAAATTTAATGGGCCTTAATATTTTTGTTTTTTAGTTAGTCAGTATATTTCAATATGTTTCAAACATCCTTATTTTATAAAGTTCCCCTCGTTCTCCTCCACCTATTTGACCAGAACAAAAGTTTGTTTTTCTCGACCCAACAAATAATGTTTGATGATAATCATCGCTAGAAAAGAATTTTATCTCATGACGATAATGTGAACACTTGGTGCCGGCATAAAAAAGTTGTATGAGAACGTCTCTTTTTTATTCATCATGGGGTCTCAAATTCTTGGGTATACCCTTGTGATATGTTCAAATATTTGATCCGTTAATTAATTTCTTATCTCCAGCTTCTCCAGATAGAGAATAAATAAATATAGCTCAACCATAACCCGTTCAGTAGTGCACCATATTTTACGAAGTGAGCGTAATTCAACTGGTTAGGTTCCTTGTGATGAAACCAGTCCACCTGGGTTCAAGTTATAGACTTGACACGAGTGCTCGCATTTACGACAAATTATTTTTTTAGTGATAGGCGACGTACCCGTCGACAGAGAGACGTCCGTGATGGCTTCATCAATTCTTAGATATGCTGGTCCAGTTTTTCAGAGGTGTTCATGAAAACAAGGTGTGCGTGTATGCGTTCAAAGGGATGAGTGTGCGTGTATTGCGAGCATCTGCGTTTATATATTGTGTGCTTTTTTTAAAAAATAAGTAGTGCACCAAATTTTTTTTGAGTGTGGGGATGCACCACCCCATACCGTGGGCTGGCTGCACCGGAGAGATATGCTCCTAAAGTGCATGTATGTATATAGCTTTGCCTTCCTTTATTTGGTGTACATGTATATCTTCACGAGAGCAAGCTATAGTCGCCCATGCACGTGCTATGGTCACACTTTGATATATGCTAATCGCGATATTGGAGAGATCGGTGGTCAAGTGTGCATTTAATTGTCGGAGAAAAGGAAGAAGTAGTTAGCTATAATTCGTGGACGACAGCACGCGACGTACGTCTAGTCCAAGCTACGAATATCATCAGCTTCTTCTTCGATATCGATCGATCGGTTTGGTCACGGCCTTCTCATGCATATGTATGGACCAAGAAAAGGACGACACACATACACATGCAGGCATATATCATATCAGATATGTGTGGTGGATTGATGTTAACATGCAAACACACACATGTTGCAAACTAATTAAGTGGCACAGTTAGTTGAGATATACTATGACCAAGGAAAAAACATTTACTTTCAATTAATCCTATATTATCTAAAAAAGGAATGCAATAATTTATTGTGAACTTTATTCTGTTGGGTATAAATATTAAATAATTTTATTTAAAAAAAATACAATTTTGGAAAATTAGATAATTAATTTGTTTTTGATCCTTAAAATAAATAATGCTCCTATGTCAAAATTGGAAATGAATGTTTTTTTTCTGAGGTGGAAATGAATATGGATGTTGTTGTGTAACCTAAATTTGCATGGTATAAATGCAATATATTGCACTTGTACAAAAGTACCTAACTTGTTTTTCGTTAAAAAGATTTTCCATGAAGAGCCTCTTTCTAAATATTGCTAAAAAAATTGAAGGGAGGTTTGCACTACAAGATGTGTGCTTAATTACTGTTGCAACCCTTATTATACATATCTTGATCTGAACTTGCCTTTTTTTTTCTCTTTCTTTTTTTTTTGAGATAGATAGAAAGCTAGCTCACGAGTGATGTCATCTTGGTCGTGTGGGTGAGAACACAAACTACTCAGCCGAAATTAATTTCTGCACCCTTTCCGGCCATTTTGTTGCCACCCGGCCGACACTCCAGAACTTCACTGTCAAAAGAATTTCGGCTACGAATCCAAGATCAAGTCGAAAACCATTCACTAAGACATGACCAAAGTTATATTAATATATATATATATATATATATGCACATATAAATTTGCATGCGTCAAGCCGGCCCACCATATATATGCATGCATGACCAATTTGCTTTGTCCCCGAGAATAAACTAATACTGTTTAACCATCGTTAGTTGCTTTCGATCTACTGCTACACCTGAAATCATTCTCTCAGGCTATGTTTGAAAGGAGAGGAAACCCTGCTCTCAGAGACGTAAAACGATATATGTATTAACACATGATTAGTTAAGTTTAACTAAATTTTTTTGAAAAATGGATTAATATAATTTTTTTAAATAACTTTTGTATAAACTTTTTTCAAAACATAAACCGTTTAGCAATTTAAAAAGCGTACGTGCAAAAAACGAGAGTTGAGTTAGAAAAGTGAAAAAAACCTCAGCCTTAAGCTAAGCCTCCTTTTTAACCATGCTAAGATTGCTTGTATTTTCTGTATAGTTCGGCACACACCATGATTGCGATGTTGAGATTAATAATTATGCAGTTTGATCATGTATTTTATTTGCTCTGTTTCAAAGTGTAGGGACATACATATTTGATATTCCCAAAGGCTTAGCTAGCTTTTCATATATAGTGGAAAACGATATATGATGGAGAGAACAATTGGCATCTCTACCTAGCTTTATTAATTGTAAAAATATGCCACTCATTGCTTCCATTGACAATTGCTGATACCCATGTACAAATAGGAAAATGTATACAAGATCAATTGAGTACAAGCACTACCATAGACAAAGGTCGTCAGAGACTAGGGGTGGGTGCGTGGGACAGTCCATGGTTACTTGTATTCATTTTAATTTAACTAAATGAACTAGAATAATTATGGATTGACCTCATGCTCATTCTTATAAAAGACTACGGATCAAAAACAACGTTATCTAGTGTTTCTTCATGCTAATTAAACTGGTATAACCATATATAGCTTTGTTATGCAAGGGGCCAGATTGTGTGTAGCACAGATAGAGCACTTCATGATAGAAAAAATGTACTACGACTACATATGCAAAAGAATGAGTCATGGCATGCATGCTTGAAAATTAAAAGAAGATCCTTTGAAGAGAATGGTGGTGTACAAATTAAATTAAAAGGATATGGCATATGGGTCGTTATACCAATGAAGGGCACAGTAGAGCTTATTACCACCTTTCCCTTTTTGAACTCCTTCTCAACATGATTTTCCTTTTTCTTCGTCTCCATGTCGTACATATATATCGATATTGATTCGACGCCAATTGATGTTTTAAAATTTCTAAATTGATCCTAACCATTTAGATATACATATATTTTATTTAATTTGGTGATTTCAATTTCTAGCCTAGCTAGCTGTAGCACATGCATGTTGCATGGAGCAGGAACAGATTTCACAGTGTGCATGCATTACTACTGTAGGAAGCACAGCATGCAGCTAGCAGCGCAGATCTGGATCGGCGATCGAACATTAATTAACCAGGTATATATAGCTAGCTAATTAAGCTAGCGAATTGAACGCCACCTAATATAATGGCGCTCATAACTAATTTTTGCAGTGATGAATACGTGATATATAGTATCATATCACGTGCATATATTCACGGACACTCATCAATCACTCGAAGGTGCAAATAAATGGGGATTGTGTCAATGTCAAACGACACCTTTAATTTAGCTGCGCCACATGTATATAATTGCACGTGGATATATAGAGAACACATCTAGCGAGAGGATCGGAGGAGAGGGCCAAGTTAACTACACCTTTGTCTCGCTTGAAAATTAAAACTTGCTTTTAATTTAGTGGAGTGCTCCACGGTAATCCAAACTGAATCTGACAGAGAGAGAGGCTGCTAGAGAAACCATTTTCCCGTATGGGCGGAACATATTTTCAGTTTTTTCACATCAGGTGTCTACAAAAATTGGTATTTTCTTAGGCAGGAAGCACAACCGCTTGCAAAAACAGGATTTTCGCATGTGGGTACGTTATGCCGCCATCTGAAAAAAGAATTTTGGTGGAAAAAATAAAAATTCCCCTGAAAACAATAATCCAAAAACCCTAACTAGTATTCCTAGCAAAAAAGAATAGTCATTGCCACTCCCGAAGCCGCCACCGTTACAATCGTTGCTCCCGAGGTCGTCGCAGCCATCGTCGCCATAGCTCCCAAAACCTCCGGCGGTGGATCCACATCCCTAGAGGCCAGCGGTGGCGGATCTATAGCTTTGGAGGCCGCCGACAATGGATTTGCCAGTCCAGGAGCCACCGTCACTAGATCCGTCAGTCAACGTCGAGGTCGAGGTCTAGGCCCTCTCGAGAATTGCGGTGCCCGATCCGATGCCTTCATCGCCACCCCTCCCATCCCCTTCGTTACCATTGGATCTGCTACCAAGCAATGCTGCACCATATCCAACGCCACCACTGCCGTCACCCTCTATTTTGCCGCTACCGCTGCCCCTCTGGTCCCCTTCATAGTCGCAACTACATCTAGCGCTCCCAAGAAACACTACGCCAGATCCGGTGCCTCCATCGCCTCCCCTTCTCTCCACATTGCCGCCTTCATCACGACCCCTCAGTTTGCCGCTATCACCACCATCGCATTTTTGCTGGAGCTTCTCGTGGAGGAGGATAAAAAAGTGGGATAGGGAGGAGACAGAGATGGAAGAAGGAGTAAAATAGGAATAGTGTTGTGGGGAGAGATAGGAGAGAGAGTAAAATAGCATCGAGACTTCTCGAGTCATGGACGACTAAAATTGCGGGCGTTGGTGTTTTAATTTATTTTTCAAGAGTTAAGTTATAGGACCACATAAGAGAAACATAGTTTTACATGCGCTACCTAATATATCCATATGTGAAAATAACCTTATTTTCACAAGTGAACCTTCTAAGACAACCGCATGTAAAAATCTATTTTCGCATGTGGGTCTTTGACCTGAGGAGCCCTATGTATTTTTGTAGATGGATTTTATTTTAGCCTATTTGTAAAAATAAAAATGTGGTGTCTGCAAAACTGATTTTTTTTATAGGGAGAAAGAGAGCGCGAGCGTGCAAGCTAGAGCTTTCACAAAGGGGAACGTATAAATATTACTTTGTCCGCTCCTGAATACTTTTCAATACATACTAATCAGTACTATTTTAACTTTTATCTAACTTGAAAGTATTATATATATTTAGATTAACAGAAGTTGTATAATAATATATAATCCCTCCGACTAAAATATAAGCATTTTGGATTTTAATGCAGTCTTCAAAATGCTACAGATAGGATGTTTTAAATAAAAAGAGTTGCATATTATGATAGTTTTTTAATAATAAATTTAGTAACGTTATTCTTGCTTAATCGATTTTTTTTATTAATAGTCAAGGTTAAAAATATTTAATTAATTTATTTTAATTTTTTTTTATATTTTGAGACAGAGGAAGTATTTAACATACGACATACTTCCATTGGATTGATCAATGTTTAAATACGAAATCTCTCTAGGGACAAGAATGGGAGAAATATAGATGATGATGTAGTACCTAATGTGTAGAGAAAGTCAAGCAAGATGTGCTATATCCATGCATTATGGTTTCTTACTGAATCTGCCTCTTTGGAGAAAACAGCATGCAATGCTTGCACGCATGAAAGGGATCAGAAAGGAGGAGAGAAAGACGGGCAATTTTGATCATAGTGATCATTAATTGCCTTTCAAGCTCCGAATTAGGCTTGTTCTAAGCTAGCTAGCCGCGCGTGCAAGCATGCGTGCGTTTATATGCACACGAGTGCTGCGCTTTATCAATCAAAATTTCAACGGTCATATTTAAGACTCTTTTTGGTCAAGGAGAATTAATGCCACACTTTAGTTAGTGCTGGAGTTAATTAAGTGTACGGCTATCCAGCATGAACGCACGAGAGTCGTTAGTGCTCATATATATATATGCATGCTGCAGCATGTCTTTATGTATGCCATACGTCTTGTTTACGTAATTTACGTTTATGTCCATCCCCTCTGCATCTTATTCATGAATATATATGTGCTACTGGGTTATTTTCTAGCCAATTAATATACATATGATGTCCGTATATACTCCATTCCAAAATTGTTCATGTGAAATCAACAAGAAAATTAAACGACCAATGATATATCCAGAGTATTAATTTAATTTGTATATTTGCCATATGATTTTTAGGGACGTTTTTCATATGAAATTAACTAGTACTAATTATGGTATCGGTTATAAAAGATACGAAATAGTAGTGGTGGCCTACCACCATCACCTCCAACTTTGACTTTTTTCTAGTCCTCAAGGTCAGACCTTACATAAAAAAAATGATAATCAAATACCGTATTATGAAATTTTTTTAGCACTCTAGACAATAGAAATTACGTCTTTTAGAGGCTTTAAAAATATATACAATAAATTATTTTTATAAAAAAAATCTGTTGCAACACGCACGGATATTATGCTAGTTATCTTAATATTAATATTGTTGACACCACATTCCAGTATTCTAACCCATGTTCCCTTTTATATGTTTTTCTAGAACCAAACACAGGAAAGGGACACATTGGGAGAGACAACCCCTCAATATATCCTATAGTTATATGGGGGATATATTCGATGAAAACCATCAAATAAGTGAAAACTCACGAAAACTAGACCTAAAAGTTTTAAAAATTTATAAAAAATTATTAGAGATAGGTGCAAACATGAAATACATTCTCACCAAATTTAAAATTCAAACTCAACTTTATTATGGAGTAAAAAAGACAAGTTCCGTCAGGTGAATAGTATAATAGAACACTATTCACCTGAATTTTTTTCTCTCAAATGAAGAAGTTGAGTTTGGACTTAAAATTTAGTATGAATATATTTCATGCCTATACCTATCTTTAACAGTTTTTTTGATGAATTTATAAAACTTTTAGATGTGATTTTCATGGGTTTTTAATTTTTTAATGGTTTTCACTGGATATTTTCCATAGTTATATAGTTCATCCCCCTAAGTGCATTAATACTATTTCTCTCTACTTTTATTGACCCACATCACCTTAATCATTTTTGTTGTTTAGATGATTTATTGTATGGTCCAAATCTTCTCTATAACACTACTATAAAAAGGGATTTTCCATAAGGCTAGATCACATTTTCGCTGGCAGAGGTGGCAACCGCCTGCCCCTATAAAAATAGCAATTTTCGCAAGCGGATAGCACAGCCACATGCAAAAATAGATTTTCAAAAGCGGGGTGTTATGCCATCCGCCTAAAAAAGGAAAATTTGGCGCAAAAAAAAAATAAAAATTCTAAAACCCTAGTAGCTCCGGTGCCCGGCGGCTGTTGCCGCCGCCACCACTCCCATGCCAGGGTTTGTCATCGCCATCGTCATCTCCCTCCCCATTGCCGCCACCAAAGCCATGCGCGAGGAAGGGGAGGCAACGGGATCCGCGCGGGAGGGGGAGAGCCCATCGGATCTGCCCCTCTCGTCGTTGTCGAAGCTGCCGCTGTCATCGTCATCGTCTCAGCCGAAATCGCCGCCACCGCTCCTACCGTCCCCGGGCAAACTAGGCGGATCTGCCACTCCCGAGGGCGCCGGTGGTGGATCCGCCTAATCCGAGGTCATTCCCGTAGCCCGAGGTTGCTACCGCCGTCCCCGAATAGAGCGGATCTGCCGCTCCCGTGGGCACCGGCGATGGATTCACCTAGTCCGAGGCCATCTTTGCCACCCAAAATTGCATCCGTCGCCTGAGCTCGCCGCTGCCGCTCTTGCCGTCCCCGCGCCAGTTCCGCCGTGGCTAAGCTCCCTGCCGCTCCATCCCGGTGCTAGCCACTCCAGCTCGCCATCGATCACCGACCCACCCACCGCTCTAGCCCACCGCCGAAGGCTTGGTTGGTTGCCAGCCGCGCGCACGAGAGGGAGAGTGAGACAGAGAGAGAGAGAGGGGGGGGGGAGAGGAGAGGATAAGAGAGGATAGGTGGAGGAGTGGAGGGGAGGATTTGGTTTTTATATTTAGTTCTCATTGATTTTTTTAGGGAAAACTGCCAGGCATTTTCCCAACAGTATATATTTCAAAAAATAATGGTATGCATAGGGGAGATTACAAAAATGGAACCAATCAAATTACAAAGGTTGTACCCAATCAAAAACTATTTGTTTCAGTGGATCTTTCATTCTATACATATGCAGAAGAATTTCCCTCTTGAACTGAACTCTCCAGGCATCAAAAGAAGCAGGCACATTCTGAAAAAATTCTCCATTTCTTTGCTTCCATATATGCCAGCAGGCAATAAAGATAATCTCCAAAAAACCTTTTCGGCCAAATTCACTCGAGCCAGAACTATCATTTGGAAGAAATTGATATTTGTATTCCATCCAATTCCTAAGTACTGCCAACATCTCATGCTGAAAGGGCAAGTGAAGAAAAGATGAAGCCTGGTTTCTCTCTGCCTCCCTGAACAAAGGACACATGTGAGATCGTCATTTCTCTTGCACAGTGACGACGATCAAGCATGTCTCTTGTATTAAGCCAATCATTGAGAAGGAGCCATGCAAACACTTTGATCTTTATCACACAACGAGTCTTCCATAGCCAAACAAAAGGCCTTGGTGGCTGTAAAGACAAGTAATTTAGGTTATAAGACCTTTTGGCCGAGTACACCTCTGAGTTCCAAATGAAACTCTATCTGTCACCAATAGAGTTTTGTAAGGTGAGATCTGAAATCTCAGCCTCCAAGTTGATGAATTCCTCAAAGGCCTCAGCTGATAGAGGTAAGAAAAAAGAATCTTCCAGAGGTCTGGAACACATCAACTGGATAGACTGAACCTTGTAGTTGGCTATGTTGTACAGGTTTGGATATTTGGAACTTCTGCTCTCTCCATTCCAAAAATCATCCCAAAACAATGCTAGCCACCTGAAACTACAGAGCATCTTGCTATTCCTCTGAAGAAATCTGAGAGCTACTATAGTTCTCAGTGATTTTCGCAAGTGGACCTCTTAAGGAGACGCGTGCGAAAATCTTAAGAGATCCACTTGTGAAAATAGCTCTATTTTCACATACGGTCCTCATAAGATAACCACCTGCAAAAATTGATTTTGACAAGCGGGCCTTGACCAATCCCAGGGAACCGATTATTACATGCAGACATCATTATAGTCTGTCTGGAACCTGTAGGGGTCTCGTCCGTAAAAATCAATTCTGTAGTAGAATAAAGCCACATCACCTTATTTTTCGCCTTTTAGATGATCATATATGATCTAAACTGTGATAAATCACACCATCTTAGTTATTATTTATAGAATTTTACTGATATCGATTAAATATGCAAATTGTACCAAGTGTATAAGTTATGTCGTCTAGCTAAAAGCAGATCTATCTTATACTTTATTTTGCTCCATAGTGAAGCTTCCGCTTATAAGCCGTAGTCAAAATTTAAAATTTAAAATTTAATTTTAAAGTTGATTTTGGGTTTTTTACATAGTTGTTTATTATTGACTTTTAGTTGCTAAGGTTAAATATAAAAAAATTATTCACAATTTTTTCTAATAAGCCATAGCTGTAGACCAAACAATGGGGTAGACAATATTCCTGCAGCAATGTACATGTTTCATCTAGTTTTTTTTAATAAGAGAAAGGATTTAAATTTAGGTGGGCTTGGACACTAATCAACTTGTTAGCCACTAGACCCTAAGAGTCTTAAAAAAGGGACTTAGGGAAGAGACACCCCCTCAATATTATTTATAGCCCTCAATATGGTTTATAGGAGGGGTGATTTAAGCCTGGGTAAGATAACCCACCAACTATGTATGCTGTTAGCCACTGGACCCCTATGAATCTACTCACTCTTTTTATGTGTCGTCGATTGACTCATCAATTTGTTGTTTTCATGTTCATATATATTTCACTTTTAGTTTTAGGTTAATCTTATTTGAAGTGGAGGAATTAATTCAATATGTTTTATATAATTTAACACAAATCAGTTTGATTTCTGCGAGAACTTTTTAAAAAAGACTTTGTGTTACTAATTAAGGCATTGGAACTGTACTAAAACTATATATAATGATATGAAGTTATATATTTTGTTAAAATTACAAGAAAACATAAATACTTCCGTATATGTGTGAGAATTTTACAATATTAATTACGATTATTCTAAAATGACAGGATAGAAACTCTCTTTTAACCTGTCACCGCATACGATATCTGACGCGAGAAGCGTTCATGCGCTCGTGCATTCACGGTGTGTTTGGATGGGACTAAATTTTTTTTAGTCCCCGTCACATCGAGTATTTCTACACTAATTAGAAGTATTAAACGTAAACTAAAAATGAAATCCATTTCATAACCCTGGACTAATTTGCGAGATGAATCTATTGAGCCTAATTAATCCATGATTAATCGATGTGATGCTACAGTAAACATGTGCTAATTATGGATTAATTAGGCTTAAAAATTTTGTCTCGCGAATTAGCTCTCATTTATGCAATTAGTTTTATTATTAGTCTATGTTTAATACTCTTAATTAGCGCCCAAACATCCAATGTGATCAGGACTAAAATTTAGTCCCTGGATCCAAACACCCCCTCATTCTTATCCGCCGGAATCAGCTCGGCAGAGCAGGTACACTATCTTCTGTCCTTTCCAAACTGCCTGCCTGCCTGCATTCTCCCTATCGATCTCTGTTTCACGTGATGATCGATGCTAAACACGGACACTTGTAAACTCGACATAGTGAACAACCTATTCGTATTGGAGGCTCAGGAACTTATATATCGGTGTCACCTTTGATGGACCGGATTAAACACGGACACAAAAATACCTGGTAAGACAATTTTCATAGGTCATTAGGCCGGGCTCGTGATGGGGATAGATTGTTGCCCGACAAAGATAATCAGTGACGGGCCGTAACCTAACCCCGTCACCGATGAGTATCATCGGTAACGGGTCTAGCCTAAAGGCCCGACAAAGATATGTGTTAAACCCCGTTACCAATGAGTACGGTTTTTGACGATCTCCATTTATTAACCATTACCAATATTTCGCACTGTAAATACCTCAACCATTTCGTGAAATGGTTATCCCATCTAAATGTACTGGTCACATTTGTGGTGGAAGGTGTAGGGGGCAAATTTTGTCTTTTTTAAAAAAAACAGAAAAAGTCTATTTAGGTACTTGGAAAAACAAATCATTGCTACAAATATTGTAATACATATCTTAAAAAAAATTATCTAACATTTGTTCACTTTTGCAGCCATGGATCAAAGTTGGATATACAAAACTGATCGACATAGCAAAAAGTATAGAAGTGGCGTTGCAATTTTTATGAACATCACGAAGAATGAAAGGAAAAGAAGGAACAACGATTACATGACTTGTCCATGTGCAGATTTTAAAAATAAGAAGATGTTTGATAGCAGATTGTAGAAATGAGAAGATGTCCGGACATGAATCCTCTGCAGTAATGTATAATATGTATATTTTCTCCGTTACAAAATAAACAAATCAAAATGTAACATATCCTCCTAGTATTATAAATCCGGACAAGTTGTGTCATCATATCTCCTATTAGATTTTTTTTATTTTACAACGAAGGGAATATGTAGTAACAGAAACTAACATATATCTATGTCCAGGTCCACATGTAAGTAAATTAAACTACTTGTATGGCAGTATATATACTGCATAACATATATCTATGTCCAGGTCCACATGTAAGTAAATTAAACTACTTGTATGGCAGTATATATACTGCAGAGAATCCCCACCAGTAAACACGTATGACTTATTAAACATTATTCATTTTCTCTCATCTCTTTAATTTACATACTTCTTATTAAAATTTAATACAAAATCACGAACAACCTATTCTTTGAAACTAATAAGTTAAATCGCATATGAAAGTGGCAATGGCAAAACATGAACATGATAGTGTTTTTGTTCCACAATGATAGAGCCGTGGGTAACTTCAATTCATTTATTAGGGTTTAGATTTCAGTGCTTGAATGACATGCATGGAGTTGTGCTTTCAATATTACTTTAGCGACGTCATATATTAGACCGATGTTTCTGAATGTGTGCGCATGATATTTTTTATAATGGAATTCATTCTGGCATTTCCTTCGAAGAAGATGCAACCAATTATTATAGAGGTTGCACGATGAGTGAATGTGAATTACAAAATCATAGGTTAATTAAAAACAAGAAACCATTTAGAATACCACCTCAATGACAAATATTTTCTATGTATAATTGGTGAGAATATGTATAACCATTATATCATCCCAACGGCTTATGAGCACTGGCGGAGCCAGGAATCTATGGCTGGGTATGCCAAGTGTAAAAAAAATTAAAGCAAATATACAATATAATGAACGAAGTTATAATAGCCATAACATTAATCTCAACCAAAGTACAAGTTCGAAACATAAATATTATAAAATAGTAAAGAACTACAATATAACTCTACGATCCCCTTGTTGGAAGAGATTGATGATATCCTCATCTTTCACTTGACTGAAGAATTCCCTCTCATTAAATGTAACCAAGCAATTGTTCAAATATTCATCACCCATTTTGTTCAAATATGCTGCTTGTTTGTGGGCCGATGGGAAGTTTGCTTGCTTTTGCCTCTTCCTCTAATTAAAAAATAGCATATACATGTATACTAGTATATGAATTAATTTTTTTTGACAAAATCTTGGGTATTCCAAGGAATAGCCAGGAATACACTTAACGCCGCCGGTGCTTATGAGTTGTATGCAGTACTTGTCTTCCTTAAACAAAAATAGGATCTCCGAAATTAGCGGCCGATCATTGTGACGATTGAAATTTGAACACATCACCATTGGCGACATACGTGAAACCAAAGTGCAAGATATTGTCGTAGAGTAATCGAGTTATGAATCAGTCGTCCACCCAAATCTAGCCACTGCCATAGGCATGTGTTAACGTCAAAATTTGGCAATTTCCATTAGTCAGTCAATGGATGGAATTCACGCCGTGATTTTAGAAGGTTTGGTTGAAAAGTTTTATCCAAAATTTGGCAAGCTTCTAAGTTAAGGAAGGTGTATCTTAGTTTCTATTCTCATTGGTGGAGTCTTTAGCCGATGTAGTTGTATCAGAATCAGATTCAGATATGGTTGGTTGTGATTAGCCGATATGAGTCGTATATGAGCCGGAGTCTGTAATATAAGTTTTCTTAGTTAGAAATAGATTACTAGAATAAACCGATCGCCATAGAATCAGACTTGGTATAACCTGTGGGTATAAATATGTACACTCAGAGTCTTTGTAAATTAACAATAGTTCAATACAACTTTCGGCGCATCGCCACCCTTTTACTCTCGGCGAGTTCTTAGTTTCAAGCAGGGCTGCATCGGTTTCGATCTCCGGCAAGAAAATAAGTATCATCACCTTCACTTGTATCGTCGGAATTGGTACTTCCTTGATTAGGTTCGATACACTAATTCAGTCTTTGCATGCATTGCTCATCTGATATATCGGCTCTTTTTTAGATTACTTTTGCTGTCTTAGTTAGATCTAATATATGGACCACTTTGAATAACATCAATCGGCTATACTAAATCTAACCAGCTTGTTATTAATCTCGAACTGTCTTGGTTGAGTCCAATCTTCTAGGTTATAATTTGTTGGTTAAATTTACTTAAATCGATAGGTGCCAATCATCGTTTCATTGGAGTTCCAGCCGATGAGTTATCTGCTTATTATAAAGTAATTTGCTATATTGGCTAAGCTTACAAGATTAATATAATCGGCTAGTTTCTGTAATTATTGTTCTCAGACTATGATAAATAATTATAGATTGCTTGTAGTTTATATTTTAGCTTGTCTTAACTGATATCGGCTTACTTGCTTCATACAGAGTTCTTGATAATCCTTAATCTTTAACACATCAGGTTATATTCAAAGATACGTATATTTGCCTAAACCTTTAATTTATTACTTTCAATCTTATACTATCGGTTGGGTCTAATCTATCAAGATTGATTATAATAAGATTAAGGGAGTTAGCAAATATATTATGTCCTTGTTTCAGCGGATGATGTTTTATCCTTCTTATATATAAATTCTATTGGTTATAGCCCATTGATCCGAAATTCCATTGGCATCAGCTTGGGCAAACTAAACTATATCGGCCCCTTGACCGATTATCCCATTGCTTTAATATTTCTTGTTTATTCTTGTTAGTTGCAGGACTAAACTAACTGGTATGCTCTGAATCCGAACTTGATAGGACCTGCACTAGAGTAAACAAATCTCTTAGTCCTTCGTATATGCGACGAATTTTGCGTCAACAGCATAGATGCCGATCTGATGGGGACAAAGCCATCAAGAATGTCACATCAACATGGAACCTCCAATGTAATGCCTTAAAGAAGGTCATGGCGATTAGGATGTCGCCGTCGCTATTCCGGAGATCCGAAACTAGATTTCACCCGGAGAGTACACCTCAAGGCTTAGGAGGCGCCAATGACATTTCCTCTATGAAAGGTGTGTGGTGCCCACCGGCGTCACCGATGTTTACATTACTAAAGTTGACGACCCCTACCTCAGATCTACGGTAATCAGAGTTCGACCTCTTCCTTAGCGTCAAGTGGTAGCAGCGCCTTTCCCAAGCCAAACGGCGGTTGGACCCGCCAAAGTAGACGGACAGCGGTGGCTCCATGGCTTGGAGCGATGACACACTAGTCCCATAACGAGACCTGCGCAAGATCAAGGGTATTGTCGGCCTTACTGCGCTACTACCGTCGTTGTAAAGCTGCTGCAGCTCGGCCCATGGGACCCGCCATCCAGCCAAGTCGTTTCTGGTGGCGATTGTCGCCTAACATGCATGATGTTAGGCATGTTGTTGTCGCCCTCATAGTCAAATGAATGCTAGTAATCACCGGATGCAGGATCCGGCCATGAAGACCCTGCCACCGCCTTCCTCGAGGGCCGTCTATGGCACTCCCCTCCGGCGACGGCAAGGAAAGTGGGAGGACTACAAAATAAGGCGCATGATTTTCCTCCAAAATTGGGCGTTGTTTCACCGCTACCAGAAAAATATTTCACCACTAGACCAAAAATGCTTCAACTGATTGAAATGTTGAAACACATTCGAAGCACGAGTGAAACATTTTGTTCACACAAATGAAACATTGAAATTCAATTGTTGAAACATCAACAGATCCGTATACATCGAGTACCGAGTTATGAAACACCATCTAAAATCCCACTGCAACACTTTAATCCAACACAAAGAAACATCAAATTAATTACCAGCTGAAACAATGAAAAAAATATCAACACACCCGTTCTTGTACTCCTTTCCTACATGCTCCCGGTGGTGAGGCGCCGGTGTCCATTCCGACACCTTGAACGCGAGAGGAGAACGGCTACCACCGCCTGGTCCATTAGCTCGACGCTAGGGTCACGTCATGCCGCCACCTCACACAACGTCTTCCTTAACGCTGGCCACCACACTGCTGTCGCATGTTGCCCTGGCTTGGCGCTAAACCTCCCTCTCCTTGGAGCTTGCAGCAACCCAAGTGCTTGGACTTGCATGTAGCTCAGGTGCTTGGGTAAGAGAGAGTGGGAGAGAGATGAGTGGAACAAGTAGATGAGAATGATTGATGAAGATAGAAGGTGGGCTGCCATGTTGTAGTCACATGTCCCTCTGTACAGCGCAGAGGTAAAGGAGTCAGGTTTGTTAGATTCAAGTCGGCAATATCTGATGGCTAGGACACGTGCGAGCACGAGCGGCTGATATTTGCGCTCGGATCGAACGCCCTCACTAGAGCATTTTCATAAGGAAGGCGCTCGCTTCCACAACAAGAAAACCAGATCGAGCTGTTGCGCTTGCACCGAGTTGTTGCATATATGAGCATAGTTGTGTATATGCAGATATGCACATGTCTTTTTTAATTATGAAAATACTTAATGTAGCATCTTGTAAAACGTTTGAATTTCTTATTAATGATCTAAAAGCTTGAAATAACCTATTTACCTTTAAAAGGATTTTTTTTTTGCTGATTTGGGTGCTAACTAGTGATGAAGCTAGTGACCGTTACAAAATAAATGTAATCTTATGCGCATTGTCCTTTTTATTTCTGTTATTTATCTTGCATGAACGTAGAAGTAATTATTTATTTCTGTTATTTATCTTGCATTAACGTAGAAGTAATTATACATGTTAAGCTTTGGATTCCTTGCATGTTTCGGCTAGGAAGTAAGCAGAACTAGAAGCGATGGCGGGAACTAAAAGGAGAAAACCAAAAAGCTGTAGAAAGGTTGAACGCAGCACAAAAAAAACTCTCGATCTCTCGAGCTCTGCTCTGTCTCGTTCTTCAGATATTCATTCCACTGTTCACAAACGTTCAAGCGTCAGGCTGTGTGAGTTGAGCGCGCGATTCCTTCAGAGTTCAATCTTGTGTGTTTCATTGACATTGACGTCAAGCCTAGGCGATAGATAACTTTTTCTTTTCACCGACAAAGTTCTTATAAATTTCAAATAGTTTATGATAAAGCACATAAGTATTTAGTCCGAGCTGACTCCCCGACCAATAGGGAGCTGGCTAAGCTAGCGTGATGTATTTGTACTGTTCATGGGAGGTGAGCGCACAGGTAAACGGGAATTTTGTTTTTTTATACCAGCATACACAATCGTGTTACGTACGAATGCATGGTCGTTGGGTTGGTTCTTGATTTTGTCTCAAGCAATTACTGTCTTCGTCCTTAAAAAACTACTACTCTTAAAGGTAATTTATTTTGAGACGAAAAAATATATATTAAACTAGTCCTTAATTAGTTTGTCACTGCAGAAATTAGACACGTGCGGCGGATCGAGTAGCTAGCTGCACCTGCTACAAGGACAATGTTTGCAACTTGGTTGGAATTAATTGATGCTACCAAATCAGCATTCACATACATGACTTAAACGCTCCCATCGTTTTTGTCGTTTAGCTTAAAATTGCAGCTAAATTTTAAAAAAACTCAATTTTAGTGTTGATTATGGTGGCTTTTTAATAGTAATTTATTTTTTAGCATTTGCTTTTAAATTTGCATGTAAGCAAAACTGATCATGACATCAAATGGAGGAGTTCTCTCAAATATAATCAGCCCTTACTGATCATCACTGGACCCCAAAACTCCAGTGATACTTCAAAAAAATTAACCAAACACAATTACTAAGTAATTACTACAGATTAAGCCTGTCAAGGTTGTGCAAACTACAGGCTGTGTTTGAGAGGTGAGGTTGAGAACTTACCTCCCACGCACACAAAACGAAGCGACGCATTTTCTTATGATTAATTAAGTATTTGCTAATTTTTTTAAAAAATAAATTAATATAATTTTTTAAAGCAATTTTCTTATAAATTTTTTTTAAAAAAACACATCGTTTAACAGTTTAAAAACCATACTGTAAAAAATAAGAAAAACAAAATGAGAACTTACCTAGAAAAACACAGCCTTAGTAGAGCCTTAGTAGCAGTTGACCTTTTCACCCATGATCCGTGCAGAGCCAAACAACAAGGGTCCTGCACTGCACCCATGTGAGGAAAGCCAGTCAGACAGCCCAGCCGCGGGCCCACCGCTCAGTGGCAGACCCCACTTCCAGCATGGGTCCCCCACGTGTGGCCTTTTTACCATTTCGGGACAACGCAAACGCAGCCGCGGCGGATTCCGTTCAGTCTGGAGCCGAATGACGTGGCAGCGCACACGTGGCGGCCACTGCCTTTCCGGGTGGTTTCCTACGTGCCGTACAGGTGGCTGCGTCTGACTGGTCTGACAGTGGGCCAGCCTCCCGCGTACAGAGGATTTGCAGGCTGAATAATACTGTTAGATCCTGCCTGCCAGTAGTACAAGTACAAGCTGGAGTAGATGAAAGCGAAACACGAGATTACCATCCACATTGTTTCGTTTATTTATATATTTATTCAAATCACTTATTAATAAATAAAAAAATATTTACAAGTAAAACTTTTATATACGTATCTTTAGCGGCTAAAAAGCAAATGTTGTAAAATAAACCATGATGAAAAAACAAAAAAATCAAGCTCTAAAATTTAAATTTTGGCTTATAAGCATTAGCATAAGCCAACAATGAGACCCGTATACAATAAAACGATTCATGCATTGCTGGCAACCTTTTTTTCTCCTATTATCACATGGAATTTAATGAACATTCGACTCCACGGAATTCAATGAATATTTAGGGCTCTTTCAAAACATCTATATCTATAGATCTATACATAATTAAATAAATGCGTAAGGTTTCCAGGCCGATTTTCGTCCGTCCACCTTCCCATCCCGCATGGCCGCACTCCTCCCTCCTCGCGCGACTCCTCCCTCCCTCCCGCACGCACCTCCGCTTCCGCCTCCCTCTCTCTCCTGTTCGCTATTGCCGTTTCTCTCTCTGTCAAGACCACGTCATTGCCGATAGTGTTCCCACTGTTCTGGTTTTTTTTGTTGCTAACAACCACCATCTATGAACGAGTCACATCATGGGACATGTCCGACCACTTTTCTTACCGTCGTTTGGTCGCTGGAGCACCGGTACCCATCTTCCCTTCTCTTATGTTTCTCGTTTCGGCTAGGGAAGACAATGAACAGTGTTAGTCGTTTTTTCTTCATCTCGTTCTTCCTATGTTCAAGGAAAACGAACTCCCTCGTCCGGGAATGCGTTTTGACACAATTATCCGGTCGTGTTCACTACCAGAGCTCGACGTTACCGTTTCTTTCTCTATTGGGACCATGTCGTTGCCGATTGTGTTCCTATTGTTCTGGTTTTCTTTATTGCCAACCTCAACCATCTATGGATGAGTCACATCGTGGGACACGTCCTATCACCTTTCTCACCACCGTTTGGTCTTCAGAGCACCGACGCACATCTTCACTCCTTTTCTGTTTCTCACCTTATGCTATGGAAGACGATGAACATTACCTATTGGGTACTACTCCTTCTTGGTTCAACCCAACTATACTCCTGGACCACTCGCGTAATATTGAGACCATAGGAATATGAATAGAACAAGAAAATTCTAATTTATGTCAATGAAACGAGTACTCGTTCAGAATTACTGGATCAGAATTTCATCGATGGGCTAAAAATAAGTTTCTTGAATTTCTAGCTAATTTAAGTTGTTTTTCTATTTATAGTATTAGTTTTAGCACTATTTGATCCATTAAAAATTGTTGTAACTTATAATTTTCCTCTGCATTGAATTATTTATAGCTAAATAAAAAAAAGGGATTTAGTCATATAATTTTCCTGATATTGAATTATCGTCGTTCTAATCAAAGTTAGTTGTAGTTTTATGTTGTTATTTCTATGATTATATTTTCTTCATCATTTATGCCTAATTGTGATATATGGTTTAGGATTTTAATTTATGTCAATAAATAACAAATGAATGTTATTTAGAATCCGTTGTAACATACGGGTATTATGCTAGTAAAAATAGAAAAACATAGAAATAGAATAAAAAATGCATAAAATTAACAAAGGATTCAAAAACACAAGAATCCAACGCGAAGGAAATGAAATAAAGAGGTTGGTGTGGATAGAAATTTCCCTTTGTCTCTCACTAAAATCTACACGAAAAGAAATATTCCTCGATTCCTGCTAAACGAAGGGTTGCTATAGTCATTGAATTCTTAGGAATCCAAATTATCATTTTTTCTCCCTTGGTCTTCCTCCAATCCGAATGAGCCCTAGGAGGTGAAGAATAAATCCATAATCTCATTAAATTCCTAATACAAACATATTCATATGTACTCAGTGGCGGATTCAAGAATTTTCATAAGCCTAGGCAAGCCTAGCGACAAGTGAAGCATAAACAAGTTTATATATGTAGTTCATAGATCATTTTAGCCGGAGTATTTGCTTTACAAGTTTGTGTTAAGCACGTTTGCTGCTGTGGTGTTGCTTCATACGGCCTTGCCGGTCACTAAGAAAGGTATCCGTTGGTAAATTGTTGCATGCGTCTGGTGGAGCCTAGGCCACTGCTCGTAGTATCCGGGCTTTGGCTTCGCCACTGTATGTACTCCTGTGAAATTCTTGAGCCGAAAGATGGATTCCCAAATCAAAGTGTAGTAAAGACAAAAAAAACACTTGATAGAAAAGTGGTTGTGGATTGTAAGAGTTTCCATAACGAATATTTTTCTTCTTTTATATTTACATGGTAATGACATGCAACTCTTTTACGCGTACTCAAATGATAATACATATTTCAATTATGTCTAGTTTATATATTCTACAGTTTATCTTATTGTCGTTTTAGGTATTCAAATAATCACAAAAGTGCCACTATGTTTCAGCACCACATATATATCACCTATGCCAATAATGTGCATGGAGAGCATGGATCTCAACTCTCAATGCAACTTGGTTGTACTGTGTCCTGAGTAGTTGCAATTGTAAAGCTAGCTAAGTGCATGCACTGCAAAAGAAAGTAGAACACACACGCACACACAAAAACATAGGGATATGGTGCAGAAGCAATGGCATGTTAGCCAACCATAGGCATAGCAACTTGTGTTGTGTTAATACCTTTTGTAACATAGTACTACATAAAAAACAAATATACATGACTGTGGCTTAACTAGTGCAGTACTACATAATACTTAATTAATCATATGCTAATGAGTCATCCCGTTTTTCGTGTAGGAGACGAAGGTTCTGAACTTCCTGGTTCAAACACAGCTTAATAGCTAAAAACATAAAAAAATGCATTAATATGATTTTTAATGCCTTTTTTATAGAGAACTTTTGCAAAAAAAACACACCAATTAACTATTTAGGAAGCATGTTCTCATAGAAAACGAGAGAGTAGAAGATGGTAAGATGCAGTACAGCCCAGTTGTGTGATCATTGATGATCTTCCACAAACCATGCACAATTGGCAAATAATAAAAAGCCCAAAAGTTATCTGTAATTGTAGTATTGTACCCACAGTTTCCCCAATCCCAGCCAGGTTTAAGAGTTGATTACTGTATAAATATATGACTCGTTAGTAGGATGCATGCTTGCTTTATCTTAGGGTTGTACCATGTTGCAACACTTGTCACTTTTTGAAAGGGCCCTGATCCGATCTTCTGTAAGATCGTTGGTTCTTGCAAAGAATTTCTTCACCCTCCACTTAAGACCACATTATCCTTTTGCTCAACTTGTTCATAGGAAAACAGTGGAATTAATTCATAAAGAGTCAGCCCTATTTGCAAATAATGTAACTAAATGCAAGTGCACTACTTGAAAACTACACTTCCTCATGATCAGGAAACGAACACGTCACTTAAAATCGTTTTGGATTAGCCAAAGGTCACCTAAAACATAGTTCGATCCTGAACATCAGTGAGTCTATTAGTGGGCACTTGGAAAGGGGATGGGAGAAGATTAGTCAACCTAGTTTCTCTATGGTACATCAATAACGGATGCAAGATATAAAACAACATCAATTGGACGACAATGGTATAGTTTGTGCACTAGAAATGAAGCTGATGACAAATCGGCCGGTTTTCCTCCCTAGTTTCCCGGACAATGATTAAGGTAGGAAGGTATATGAGTATTCCATATATTATCTGCTCGTTAGCTTATCAGTTATAACCAAAATTTAAATTTCAAAGTTTATTTTTAAATTAATCTAGATGTTAATTATTTTTATCATTGTCTATTTTCTAGGCTTTTTTTTAAGCCGCTAACTAAAAGTACAAGTGTAAAATTCCTACCCTAGGATTATTTTTTAACGGATTATCACCCGTAGGTCAACAATCAGTTTGTTACGAATCAAGGACTAAGTTGGCATTACGGTTATATGTTGCTTATAATAAATAGTGCTACAAACTTGGTTATGGGAACATATCTTAGTTGGAATAGTGGTAACATGTTTCTTTGAGTTAAAATAATTGTGTTTTGAGTTTGGAAAATTTCGAAACAAAAGTTTCAGCTAGAATGACCAAACTTGGAACGATTGAGTTCCTTCAAGTTCAGATCAAGGGTGTCCTTTTGAACAACTGCGTGACAAGGTTTTGAATTGGTGGATGGCCCTTTTTTAGTCTTTAAATATTGTAAAAAGGTGCTATAAATTATTTCTTAGGTATAATTCTAACTTTGGAAACCTTAACACTTGTGTGATGGGAGCCAAAATTTGAGACTGGTGGACATATGTTTCACTACCCTTTTTTAAAAAATTAAAAACTAATCTTGAATACTCGTTGAAGTGAATAAACTATATTTTAGCTGCAATAATAGCGTGCATTACCATGAGAGGTGACTACACTATACCTATGCAAATCACTGTCAGCACATTAGAGAAATACTTTTGTCCATCATTAATATTATTCATGGTTACGTGGACTAACGTCCTTCCTCAATTTCCATCAAAGAGGTGATGCGCATTGTCGATCCCTAATCCGACAATACCAAATTAATGAACACTGAACCACTAATCCTACAGAACAACTAACAAAGATGCAGGGCATGTTTGATTCAATGCCATTATTAGCCTTGCCAATATTTTCTTGGAGCAATGGTAAGATTTGGCCATTGCAATTTTTCATTGGCAAAATTGTTGTTTGGATTGGTGCCAAAATATTTCGCAGGATTGACAAGGCTTTTAACTTGTATCAGAATATGTGCCAAACAATAATGTGATTAAACCAAATAAGTGATAGAGAAAATTCCTAATGTGCACAAGCGTTTTTGCTCAATCCCTTACATCTCCTGAATTTTGCATCATCCACTACATGCTCTCAAGACTACGAATTTCGATATCTCTATATCCATTGTGTTAGTTGACCATGACTTGACCATTAATATTTCAAAATGAATATATCACCCCTCTCTCATATTTACGTGCTAGCTTCCTCAGAAAAACAATCTCAACATGAAAAAAAGATTCATTTATAAGAAAATGGTGATAGAAATTTTTGACCACAAATTTGAAAACTGGAATTTAAAAATTTTAAATAAATTTCAAATCAAATTCAATGAAATCCGCATAACATTTTAAAAAAATTTTAAAGCCAAAAAAATAATTTTTATTATCAATTTCTCAATGAAACTGTTGTAATCAATTTCTTGTTTTTTTTTCAAAATATTTTAAAATTTGGCATTTGATTTTTTATAAATTATTTTTTCCACATTGAGGTTCATGTTTAAGTAGGTAGAATATAAGTAAAAGAAATGAGCAATGTAGTCATTTTAATAAAATCAGACGACCAACTAACCCAATTGGTATATAGGGGACTAAAATAAAAATTCATGGATATATACGTGATGAGATGAAGTTCGGTAGCACATAAGTACGTGTTTGGTTAGAGGGACGGGATGGGTCAGATTGGGCCGAACCCATTTGTTAAGGTGTTTGTTTTGAGGACAGTTGGGATGGGATATTCCATGAAAAGGATTAGCTTGGTTAAAATGATCGTATTTTTTAGGGTTGGGAGAGTGTGGTCCACGTGTTAATGAGAAAGATAAAATGGGTTGAATTAGTATGTCATTTTAACCATTATACCAAACACATAGATGTAATAATCCCTTTTCAGAAACTAGGATGAATCTAACCCATCTTACTTTATCTCAAACCAAACATATGCTAAAAATTAGAAAAAATTTAAGGACACAGATAAGCAACAACATATTTAGCATGCCAATTATTTGACATGGTTGAATTGGATTGCTATTGAAATAGACCCATAGTACCCAGTTGCGCAAAGTTTACCGTGTCATGCATTGTGTCGCTGCAATAAGGCGAAAAGCCATTTTCCCACAATGTGTACTTGATAAAAAAGAAATAGAAAAATATAACTAAATTCCACACACTCCAACCACCTTCAAAAAGGTTAATCTAAGCTGGCAATAGCAGCTTCCTCCCCTTATAAAAAGCCCATGCACTCACTCCCCACCCTCCACAGGGTGTGTCCCAACTGGCCAACCCAAGTACACCTCTCCAACCTCTGCTCTTGCTCCTGCCTCGCTAGCCAACTGCATCTCCTCGCAATCGTCATCAAGGTGCTCGATCGATGTGCACTACCACGTCGGCGCCGTCCGTGCCAGAGGTGGCGACTCCGGCAGACGGCGGTGGTCGCCACGTCTATGCGTCGCTGCCTCAGTGCGCGGACGGCGGTGACGTGGAAGGCGGGCATTGTCGTCGCGTCGTCCACCAGGTCAAGTGTCGTGGGGGTGATGACGATGGTGGAGGAGGAGGAGGGGGAGGTGTGCTCATGCCGGCGGCGGGGGAGACCGTGCGCGAGGCGGCGGCGTTGTGCCGGCTGGCGTGCCCGATCGCGCTGACGGCGCTGATGCTCTACTCCCGGTCGGCGCTGTCGATGCTGTTCCTCGGCTCCCTCGGCGACCTCCCGCTGGCGGCGGGTTCGCTCGCCGTGGCGTTCGCCAACATCACCGGCTACTCGGTGCTCTCCGGCTTGTCGCTCGGCATGGACCCGCTCTGCTCGCAGGCGTTCGGCGCAAGGCAGCCGCGCCTGCTCGGCCTCACGCTCTACCGCTCCGTCCTCTTCCTCCTCTGCTGCTCGCTGCCGCTCTCCGCGCTCTGGCTCAACATGGCCAAGATCCTCGTCTTCCTCGGCCAGGACCGCGAGATCACGGCGATGGCGCAGGAGTACCTCCTCTTTTCGCTCCCCGACCTCTTCTCCTTCTCCCTCATCCACCCGCTCCGGGTGTACCTCCGGTCGCAGGGGATCACCCAGCCACTCGCCGTTGCCGCGGGCGCCGCCATGATGTTCCACGTGCCGGCGAACTACGTGCTGGTGGGGCATCTCCGGCTGGGTGCTCCCGGCGTGGCGGCCGCGGCGTCGGCGTCCAACTTCGTGCTCCTCGGCGTCCTGCTTGCGTACGTGGCGCGGCGAGACGCGGCTCTGAAAGAGGCTGGGGGACCCACGGCGGAGTGGCTCGCCGGCTGGGGCCCGCTCGCGCGGCTCGCCGCGCCGAGCTGCGTGTCGGTGTGCCTCGAGTGGTGGTGGTACGAGGTGATGATCCTGCTGTGCGGCCTCCTGCCGGAGCCGAAGCCGGCGGTGGCGTCGATGGGCGTGCTCATGCAGACGACGGCGCTGGTGTACGTGTTCCCGTCGTCGCTGGGGTTCGGAGTCTCGACGCGGGTGGGGAACGAGCTTGGCGCGAACCGGCCCAGCCGCGCGCGCGCTGCGGCGCACGTGGCCGTGGCGGGGGCCGCCGCGATGGGGCTCGCCGCCATGACGTTCGCGGCGGGGATGCGGCACGCGTGGGGGCGGCTGTTCACCGCCGACGCCGACATCCTCCGCCTCACCGCGGCGGCACTCCCCGTCGTGGGGCTCTGCGAGCTCGGCAACTGCCCGCAGACCGTCGGCTGCGGCGTGCTCCGCGGGACCGCCCGGCCGGCGCGCGCAGCACACGTCAACCTCGGCGCGTTCTACCTGGTGGGCATGCCAGTGGCGGTGGTGCTTGCGTTCGGCCTCGGCGTGGGCTTCGTCGGGCTCTGGGTGGGTCTCCTCGCCGCCCAGGTGTGCTGCGCCGGCCTCATGCTCTGCGTCGTCGGCTCCACCGACTGGGAGGCGCAGGCGCGCCGCGCCCAGGCGCTGACGTCATCCACCGCCGTCTCCGGCAAGGCCGACGTGGAGGTGGGCGCGGCGGTGGCGGCGGCGGCCGCGGCGGAGGGAGGCGGGAGTTGGCCGGAGAAAGGGGAGCAGGGGGAGAAGAGGCGGTACGTGGCGTTGATCTCGAGCGAGGAGGCCGAGCCCGAGACGGCCCAGTTGCTTTGAGATTGGTGAAAGGACACGTAGCCATCGTAATTTTCCCCCTGTTTTTACCTCTGATTAATTGGACTGCCTCCAAACTGCAACTGAGAACTGCTAATACAACCTCTCTCCTTTCTCATCTCATTGTGTATTATCGATGCTATCAATTCATCCTCCAACTTCTCAAAATTACTCAAAATGTATCCCTAATTTCGACCAATAACACTACGACAAGCACAAACAAAACCTACATTTTTCTCTCACCGTGACTAGCAGATAAAAATAAATTACAACAAACGTACGATAATATAAGAGAAATATATAAAACTGCACCGTATAATATAATATATAAGACACATGATAGCTTTTTGTCGAAACAAATCGTAATCATATGACCGCGAAACAATAACTCTAAAAATACTAGTAAAAGTTAGTAGAGGTGGAAAAAGGAAAGAATCCAAGAGGCCATAATTATCAAAACAACGTGTTGGAGAAGGTGGATGATGGATGGATGGGGAGGGAGGGAGCCGTGCCTCCTGGGAGGGAAACACAAAAAGCTTGACTACTCCAACACATTATTTCATCATCGATATCATCAGGGCTAAAAGGGACACATGCTCTATTATTTTCTTTCTTTCTCCTTTTCACCTGTCTAATACACCATTGGTTCTTAAACGAATTAAATCTTGATATATGATATATGCATGTCAAGATTCATAGTCAAGATTTATTTTTTTTCGAAGATGAAGGAAGTACATTATGAATGCAGCATTGCAGCTGCAGCTGCAAACATGAAACACCCTGGATGAGTGAAGTGCACTGGTTGGTCACAGGGATGTGCAGGGTGCGTACGGGGGTAGCTCCATGGATGGATCTGTCGAGGCTGTGGGCTTTACATTCAGGGAGCCCACCACAGAGAAACACATGCATATCTGAATGCCGCCTATTGTCTCAAAGAAAGATCTGAATGTTGGCTACCTTAGCTACCAACCTGACCACTTTCTTTCGTTATTTATCTCTGTCTCTCTGTTTGTGTGAAACAAAATTAGCCATCTCATTCTTTCTTTAGCAACTTTAAAGAAGTACCTACTCCGTCTTTACTATTTTTATAAAAAATTGGCTAGAATTTGATATTAATAAGAGCATTCAATGTGGATTGGGAGGGTAATTAAACGGCCTTACTGGCAAACAAGGCCTTTTTTTCAAATGAAGAAATTTTATAACTTCATATAAAATCGGGAATGGATTACCACGTTTGAAAGGGCCTCAAGGTATTGGCATTTTTTCTATATTTATGGAAAGTAACTATGCAATATTCGATAGAAAAACTTTCAAAATGTAAGAATAATTAGGGTGTAGTTACATTATAAACAATAGTTACAGTGTATTATATATATATATATATATATATATATATATATATATATATATATATATATATATATATATAGATGCATATATAGTCACATTTTATATGGACAACATAATTTTAACTTTGATGCATGCGTGGAATCACACGGTTCCACCACATCATCAATGGTGTTTCTCGGTTCATATATATGCTGCATATTTGTATTAGTATCAATCTTTAAATTTTAACATATATATTTGTCTCTTAATTGCAAGGCTTTATACGATTTACTCCAGTACTACTCTCCAAGGCGGAAGGGATTAATTCGTCAAACGGTTCAACAGTTTTTGGAATCAGTTTTGAAATACTTTTTATCACTATTAGAAAAATGATTCTCACAGGTGGTAAAACATGTTTTCGCAAACAGTCAGACACACCGCCTGAAATAAAGGCCTATGAAAATTAGGTATTTTCGCAGACGGTCGTTCGGGCCGCTTACGAAAATCAATTTTTCCGACAGCCAAGTTATACCGTCCGCCTGAAAAAAATAATTTTAGCAGGTGGGTCCGTTATGCCGTCCGCTTGAAAAAATTATTTTCAGCGACAAAAAAAAAATCGACAGCAGACGCTGCTCCTCATCCAGCCACCAAATGTCAATCAAACCCCAAATTCAATTACAAAACCTACATAGCATTCACATTTACAAAATCAATTTCAAATTCATATAGCATTCTCAAATTCATAAATTACATAGCATTCACACATTGGATTTGGGAGAGGGAAGGGTGGAGGATTGGAGGAGCTAGCTCGTCCCATCGAGAGACCAATAGGAGAGGAAAGATGTGAGCCGAACCTAACCATGGCTGCCGCCCGTCGTCATCGTTGTGCGCTCAACGTCTCTGTCATCTTCGTGCACTCAAGGTCATCGTCGTTGTCCCTCTATCGTCAACGCCATTGCGCGCTTGGGAAGAGCTCCGCCGGTGCCGAATCCGACGCTCTCAAGCACCGCCGGCGCTAGATCCGGAGCTCTTGAGCACAGCCGGCCCCAGATCCGCAACCGCCGCCAACGCCGTCGCACCGCCTGCCGTATTTGGATCAAACCTCCCAGTCGGCGCCCCGCCACCTCACTGTCGCACCCCCCGTTGGATCGAATCTCCCCGCCGGCGCCCTGTCGCCTCACCGTCCCACCCCCCGCCAGATCCGGATCGAACCTTCCTGTCGGCGCCTCGCCGCCACTTCTTCTTCTCGATGAGCCGTCGCCGCTGCACTCTTTTCCTCCACCGAAACCCCACCGCCGTTCCTCCCCGTCGCCTAGCGGCCGCTCTTCCTAGTTGCGGAGCCACCGCAGTTGCTCCTTGTTCCCATCACCGACCCACTGCCACCGCCGCACCCTCTTTCTTTGCCAAGCCCCGCCGCCACTCCTCTCCGCCAAGCCACACCACCGCCGCTTCTCCTCCTCCGCGTCGCCGAGCCGTTGTCGCCGCTCCACTCTGCGCCTGGTGAGCCTGTGAAAGAGGGAGAGGGAGAGGGAGAGAGAGGGGGGAAGGGGATAAGGAATGGGTTGTGGAGGAGTGTCCCAGACATTTAGATTTATACGGGAGTACTAGCTCAGATGCTAATTTTTCAGGCGGTCTACTTAAGTCGTTTGTATGCGATAATTCATACATCTTCGCATGCGGACGACCATCGCATCCTCCTCATTCGCAGGCAGGCATTTGTGGCTAAAAATATGGTCCGGCTGCATAGTGATATGGGTTTTATTGGGAAAAATTATTTTTCTAGTAGTGTATAGTCATTTGACAAAGGACGAGAAGGATCAAGAAATATTAAACACTGAAAAATAAGTGGATATTAAGTGAACTAATCCATGAGAACATGACAAGAGAAGATCGATCGATAAATAAAGGTGATTAAGTGCCTGCTCGTTTATACGATATTCAATGGAACACATGTGAAAGTAGATATATACATTATTAATTCTTGCTAGACTTATCAAACCCAAATTTTCTTGATAGATGAGCTCGTCACGAGTAACCTGGGAGAGCAAACCCTTACTTTTCGTAAAAGCAATAGTGGCCCAACAGATTTAGATATTATAATTAATCTAGCTAGGAAAGTGTGTCAAGCATCTTTATTTTCCACTGCTTGCATGTTAAGAAGGCACAGAAGTAGAATTCATATTTTGTTTTGACAGCCACACATCTTGCATATATCCATGCCTGCCTCCACTGAAAGGGAAAAGTATAGCGTGCATTTATCCTCTAAGTTAGGAGAAAGTAGCCAGATTATCCTATTTAGCTAATTAGGTAGTCCCTCTTGTTTTAATTATACGACACTGTTCTTTTTTAAAAATATATTTAATTATTTGTTTATTAAAAAACTGTGTATTATGTATTTTTTTGTTGTAACTTTTTTAATTGTTAGAGGTACTTTAAGCATCACTAATTATTTCATATTTATACTAAATCTTTTAACAATAGAAATAGTCAAACATATATCAAGAATTAACAATGTCATATATTTAAAAACAAGTAAATATGTGGTGGAAACTCAACTTAGGTGAATACTCATGTAAACCTCAATAAAAAGTTATCTAAATTCATCGAAAAAATCACACACATAAATAAGATAATGTTACACGACCATGTAATAAATCTCATCCAAACTTAACTTCACAAATCATTTGTGAGATATAAAATAACAAATTTCAACCCAGAAAGCTGTCCTTGCAATTTCTTCAAAATTTGTTATTTCTATATCTCACTAATATATTTAAATGAAGTCTAGTTAGTTTGGACAAGATATTTTATAACATCATCTCATCTACATGCATGTGTGATTCTTTTATAAATTCAGACGACTAGCTTTTTTAAGGGTTTATACGAGTTTTCATCTAGGTTGGGTTTTCACCGTATATGTTTACGGTTTATAAAAATGGAGGTATACATGCTTGGTTATATCTTATGAAAATGCGATTCAGGGATTTGCTACTTCCCAATAGTGGTGACGGAGGATTGTCACTGAATTTTGCTATATGAGGGGCTGAAATCTTCTGTGCTGTGTGCGGTCCTAGCTAGCTAGTACGTAGTATTATATTTTCGTGCTCGTGGCACGCACGTGATTTTCTTTCATCCTCACTCCTTGGCGTTGACAGAGGGATTTGAAGCAACTTTTCTATCAATATTCCCTCCGGTCTGATTTTTGCATGATCTTGGATTTATAACTTGAATATATATAATTTTATATTATAGTAAGTTTACAAAAATCTAATAAGTTTAAGAAATTATGGAAGTATATATTTTTCAAGACAAATCTATAAATATTACTTTTTATATCTACCATGTATTTTAAAAGTTATCGATGGTTCGCAATACGAAGGTTTGCAAAGTATGATACACAAGGTTCCAATACGACCAAGGGCTTGGTTTTTCTTGAGGCAAAATTTACTACATGTCACTCAAAGTTTGTGGCTTTTGCTGTAAGACACCCAAAAAACGTGTATTTTCTTGTGGACGCTGTAAAAATGTGGTAATTAGCTACTGGACACCCGAGACATTATTTTATTATATTTGGAAAAAGTGTGGAGAGAGAAATTTAAAAAGGACAAGTTTGCCCCTGCCGGCTCTTTCTCCACCCGATCCCCATCCAAAACCGGCGACGATGAGAGGCTTTGGTGGCGGCTGGGTCAGCTGTTGCTGTGGTGGGCGTCGGCCATGTCGTGGTGGAGGCTGCAGAGGACGCGACGAACGCCTCCACGGGCCCCTGTGGCGGACGAGCTCATGGGCGCGCCGTCACGGGCGCGGCCGAGGCGGCATCGAACGCTCCCACGGCCCCCTGCAACGGACGAGCTGACCACCACGTTGGACTGCCTCCGCCCTCTGGCGATGACCCTCGGAATCGGCGCTGATGGCAGCTGTCGACGTGACACGGGTTGGGTCGAAGCATTGGGCAAGCTAGAGCTAGCAGCGATGAAGGACGACGCCGACGGGATGCCGTTGCAGAAAGAAAGGGGGACGCCACCCCCTGCCTGCTTCGCAGCCGTCGCTCCGCCCGCTGCCGCCCTGCCCGACGTCTACTCCCTCTGCCACCCGCTGCTGCACTCGCTCGCCGTCGCTTCACCCTCTGCCGCCGACGGCCTCCCAGGCTCGCTGAAGAAGAGAAGAGAAGAGAAGAGAGGAGAAGAAAGAAAAGAGAAGAGAAAAGAGAGCTGACGCAAGAAGAAAAAAAGTCTCCAGGTGTATTTCAGTTCTTTCAACGCTTTTTCTCTCTCCGTTTTCATCGAAAATAATAAAATAATGTCTCAGGTGTCCAGCAGCTAATTACTACATTTTTGTAGTGTCCACGAGAAGTACACGTTTTTTGGATGTCTCGCAGTAAAGACCACAAATTTTAAGTGTCCTGTAGCAAATATTGTCTTATCTTAAACAGTTGGAGATCGATTTGTGAAAACTGAGCGGATTCAGCTGAATTTTGTATGGAGTTAACCAATGGTCGTCAGTTTTTACTAGATTTTGGCAAACTGGTCATTAACAATTTTCACCTAAAATGGTAATGTAAACTCTCGTCAACTACTTTTTACCAAAAGGAGTAAGAAATTAAGTCATGAGTAATATATGTATGACAGAAAGGTTAGTTGTCTCTCTGTGTGTAGTGATTTCAACTTATTGTCCATCTCTTTTAATTTTGATCTTCTAAAACAAATTAACTACTCCACTTCCTCAAGATTCTTTCTTTTGATCGACGCTTCCTCCGATCCTCTCATTTTGTTTTAACCAAGAGAACGCAACCATCGTCACCTATAATTTGTTGTCTCACTATTAAGAGTAGGGATAAAAACGAAGCGGATTCGAATAGATATTGGTCATACCATATCCTAAACCATATTTTTAAGCAGATTTCAAGCAGGTGTGTATAGTGTGCGGATGCGGAAGTAGAGCGGATTGTTTCGAAAGTCGAAAATGGTGCGGAGTTGGTACAGACTTGGTTCAGAAACATATTAAATTTGTCAGATGTTATGTGTATATGCAATCAATACAACACCGAATTAGCAATACAAGCGACAACAATATAATAATCAATGAATACATGAATACATTAAATAGACCGTTGGATGAGTTAAGCAACATAAATACATGATGTGAACTAAGCAAGTGTGATATGAGACGATGAAAGCCTCGAACTAAGGAATCTAGGTTAATGATGAAATAGGCCATAGAATGAGCAAGCTCATATTATATGCAATAAATAGAGTGGTTACATAAGTTAATAATTTCGGATGATCTGACAAACGGTCTATCGGATAATCAGCATATGCCAGATTTTAGAGATACATATCCGCATTCATATCCACCGGATTTCCAGAAACCCATACCATATTCTCGTTTCGAACGGATTCAGAGCATGTCGGATCGGATAATATCTGATCTGTTTTCGCCCCTAATTGAGAGTATAGACGTCACAAGCGATGTGGTGCCATGACGATGTGGTTTTGAAGCAAGGCATGGCTAACCTGAGCCCAAATATTCTATTAATGCTGCCTGAATTAATGTGCGGGTTTAGGTTGTTGATATTTCAAGTATAGCAATATAATGAACAAACACTAAACAAACTATATTAAAACTGTTGAAGCACAAGTGATTTATGTACCTTTCCCTATTATCTTAAGCTCTTGGGTTGAATTCACTGGTGTATGGAACTAATCAATATTATATCAAGAGTTAGAGGTGTTAGTTCAAATACGTACTAACCAAAACAGTTAAAAGAAAAAATATACCACACTTCTAACCGGAATACGTACTAACCAAAACAGTTAGATAGAAAAATTATACCGCACTTCTAACCGGAACATGTTCGTGCTTTCTCATCTGCTATTTTAACTCTAGTTAAATTGATTGGTGCATACAACCAAATAAAAAATTATTTTGATTGATTAGGGGACTCTCTAATCTAAGAAAAAAATGATTATGAAATTATTTTTCCTTTTTTAAACTTAAATTGGAGTCATGTGTAAACAAGTAAAATAACATGCATATATGCTCCCAGAAAACTGAACAAAAATATGGATGGCCTGTTGATAAGAAAAGGAGTTTGTAAGTTAATTTATTAAGGTATGGTGCTGTTTGGCTTGGGGTTCGCAAAACGCAAATGGTAGGAGAAAATAGAAATCGGTGTGATCGAATATGTGAAATTTTATTTAACCAAAAGCTGAGTCTGTTAATTGTGATTGTCATTTCCATTACACGTACTGGACCACCCAGTTGGGATGCATGAAAAAAGGCCGGTTATAAGTTGCAAATAATTGAATGCATGCTAGCTAATAGATGTACAAATAATTGCAGTGAGTTGAGTCAATGAGTGCTCCTTGAGTGCAAGTGAGAGTGCACTTTCACGGCCTGGTGTGCCCATGTGCTGATGGAACTATGAAACAGACCCCTCGTTTGATGCAACCTGCTGCTTCAATTCCTCCAACGAGATATTCCATCTGTTCTTAAACTACCTAGTTACAACGGGTTCAGGAGATAAATAAAAATGATTCAGTTTTTATTCATGCCGGTTGTTGGTTTTTTTTAATCTTTTTTAGAGCGAATTTTTTGAAGGAGAGAAAGGACGACGACTGTGATTTTAATGTAGTTAAAATAATTATCACTTTGACTACAGTTGTCTTGTTTTGAATATAAAAAAATACTTTTAAATGATTATATTATGAATAACGAAAGTTGTATGGTTATATTTATGAGGCTGCGCACATCGATAATATAATATACTTTTAAGTATTTATATTTTTTGAAAAAAAACAAGTAGCAAAGCTTAAACTAAATAGTGCCAGCATCACTTATTCGAAAATGAAGGGAGTGCATGCAATCTCTGCAGCACATGGGTGTGCAGGAATAAGTAGCTGCATTTTTCATCTGTGCAAATTTACCTTTCTATTATGTGATATATTAAAGCAAAGTTTAATTTGATACCACATAAAGAGGTTCAATATCATTGTCAGACTTATACTATAAGGTTGTTGAGAGTAGTATAGCATAAATTACGAGTATTACCATCCATTATACTGAAAACATGGGAAATATATAATTGAATGGAAATTTGTAGGATTTGATGAATCCTATAGGAAATTTCCTATTTGGTCATTTGAAAGGAACTCCAACAATGCCATGAATTCTTATAGATGAAATGGCACAAGAAAGGATAATTTTGGAGGAAAGTCACCAACCTCATGGAAACTTTCCATTGAGTCTCTCTCCCCTGGTTTTCCTATGATCTATTCAAATGATCATTCTTATTTTTTTGTTTTATAATTATTCATTTTACACTTGTATACTTATTAAAATCATACATTCTCAATCCTGAGCTTCAAAGAGCCCCTATATTGGATTTATGGCAATCTTATTTTTAAACTAATATATTAATAAAGTATTTAGCATCTGTATGCCTGTTCCTTGTATTATTAAAACTAGATGAAAACTCCTTGCATTATAATGTAGAAATTTTGTATGAAGAAATGCTAAACATAAGATAACTAATAGCCATGCCTATGTACAATATGCACATTTGATTTACATCAACCATACGCATCCAAACAAAAGAATTTAATAATTCGGATAACATGGCTTCACAAGCGAAAGGAGAATTAACAATAACTACACTACTTTCATGTAACAATATAACATATGAGACAAACTCCATATCTATAATCAATTAAAATTATAAATATCTATATATGTAAAATCAATAGACCATCCATGGAGACCTTACCAATTAGTACTGTAAAATAATTTGGTTACAGGTCGACAGCTCGGGGTTTCTATTGATTCTAAGTTCTAATTATAGCCCCAGTACTGAAGTTATTTTTAGTAAGTAAACGAAGATTGAGAAAATAATTAATGCTATTATAGATATATATATCTATAGTTAAGAGATGGTTGGCACTCAATTTTGTCAAGTGTCCATATGCATGCCAACGTCTTCTTCGGACACAGAACAACCCTAGATGCATCGAATGAAAGCCTACTACCTACACCTCAACTCTATCGATTGCATTCAATCAAATTTCTGTTCACTTCGAATTGCCCAGAGCTATATATATCTACATATATATGCTAGCCGGCAACTAACTACAATCACAACATGCAGCACATAAAAGCTAGGGAATCTTTGTTTGGGACAGCGATAGCGTTTCTCGATCTATTGCCATGCTGATCCAAGATCCCAACTTAATTCCAACATATTAATTGTCACATCCATTTTGCACCATGACGTTCGTAATATTTTTTATTTTTATCTGCAAAGATGTAAAAGAATATATATATAGTGCATTCTCGATCGGCCCACAAATAGATAAGAATCTTAAATCACTAATATTTGTAAAACATATTATATTTGTTTGATCCGTAAAAATGATATTACTATATCACTATATTTGTCATGTAAAAGGGATGCAACTATATCTGTAATTGGAAAACAATTTGAAAGCGTTACATTTTTATCTTTTTACTAAAAATACAATGAAATATATTATTAAAAATTGTGTATTAATTAGAGACTAAACCAGGAGTAGAAGAAAAAAAACTCTCTCCATCTAAAAAATATAAAAAATTCTACTATTATGCACGGCGATTATTAAAAAGTATGTGAAATTAAATGAAGTCTAATTGTGATTAGTTGAGATGAGAAAGTAAGTGGAGAAATGAAATGAGAGACAACTATGATCGTTTGAAATAAGAAAAATCTGGTATATTCTAAAATAAAATTTTAAAGTGGTTACTCCCTTCATCCAAAAATAAATTTATTTTTTTACCCTTTCCACACATATCAATAAAAAAAGACTAGAATTTCTCCTCACTCCTTTTATCTACTCCTAGTACATTTGTTTCATACTTTTATGAACTTCGACGCAATGATTACTTAAAAAAATAAACTTATTTTGAATAAACAGGAGGATCCTAAAATGTAATTATTTTGATACGAAGGGGGTATATTTTAAGACGGATGGGGGAGCAATTTACAAAAGAGAGGGCAATGCCGCATGCGTATGCATGTGCCAGGTGAGGGGGAGGCTAGCTAGGACGTCCATTTCGGGAAAGGGGAGAGCAGTCTATGGAGGGCGATGGGTGCACGTGGCATGGCTTCCCCTCCTACCGGCAAAGACCCCCCCAGCCCCAACCTTCTCCTAGCTAATTAATCAGGTCACCTCCTACCTTACACCCGTCTCCATCTCCAATCCTTCCATCTCTCTACCGGCTGCAACTGCACACCCACTGCATGCACCAGCATATAACAAAAGTGCCAGCAGTCTCCTCACCTGGCTCTAGCTAGCCACTGATCTTGTTGTTTGCTCTACGATTGATAAGTCATCCAAAAAATTAAAAATATCATTAATGTTTTTATATATGTATTGTTAGAGATTTATAGGCTAATGTTAAAAGATAAAATATGAGGAAAATGTCTTAAAACTAACTACAAAGTCAAGTTTTCAAATTTAAATTTTAACTAAGTGTGATATATAAGCCAACAAGCTAGTCCATAAATGTTTCACAGCTACTTCTTTCATCTCATAGTATATAACATATGATTGGATGAGAGATTTTATAGTATAACAAATCTAAATAAACTCTTGTCCAGATTTATTATACTATAAAATGCTCTATTCGATAATAGATTGCTATATTATAGGACGAGAAGAGTAGCACCTAGCAGCCTCTCGGCAAACATGTACAACTGGGATGATGGTCGATCGACTTGTCTTTAGTTAGCTCAGCATGTTTGGTTTCGATCAGAACATCACATGCGTGCGGCCCTTTTACTGTACTTTCGCAAAAACGTAATGATAAGATCGAGTTGATCGATCTGTCTAACTAATTAAGCTTTTATGTTATGGAGAAGTGTTAATTAATTAATTAGGACCAGTTTGGTCTGCTGCCATATATATGTTGCCACACTTTTTTTTTGCTTTAATTTGCCTCGTATATAGGGGCATAAAAAGTTCTGTACATGACTTTTACAACGGCAAAAGTCCCAAAAAAAGGCATATTACGGGACTTCCGCAAAAGAAAGCATATTACGGGACTTCTTTCGAAACAGTGAACGCTTGCAGGCTGTACGCTCTTGCCTGGACCCAAGCGGTCACTTTTTCTTTAATTTTTGCAGTCACCGTCATTAAGAGCTTGTCGTTGTTTTAAAAGATTCTTGCATTGCGCTTATACCATAGATCCCAAGAGATGAGAATTATCAAGGGTTTTACAGCCTTTGTCAGGTTTTGTATGCTGCGCGAGAGTAGGTTAATTACCATCATTCCTTCATGAAGGTGCATCTATCCCAAGTTTGCATATTAAGTTGCAGCCCTGTCCATCTCTGGATGTCCTACTTGAGCTAGTCAAATTTGGTTATGTGTTTATTACCTCCATCCGTGAAACAATTAATGTCCTTTTTAGCCACTTAACTGCTGAGTACGTGCGCCTAGTAGTGGTTCTATTATAAAAATCAATCATTTGTAGTAGTTGGTTGGTCCGATGCTACAGTTGTATTTTCTTTGTTTTATATTATAAGTTGTTTAAACTTTTTAGTCAAATTTTTTTTAGATTTGACTAAATTTATAGAAAAAATAAAAATATCTCCAACACCAAATTAATTTAATTAAATTTAACAATAAATATATTTTGATAATATTTTTTTATTAAAAATGTTAGTGTATTTTTTTATAAATTTGATCAAATTTAAAGAAGTTTGACTAAAAAAAATCAAACAACTTATAATATGAAATGTAGGGAGTAGTTGACTTGGACCGCAGACGGCTTCCCTGCGAGTAGTTGACTTGGACCGCAGACGGCTTCCCTGCCGTAGACTGAGAAGCTTGCTCTAGTTGATAGCGCTAGATGCCAACGGGAGACGGCCTTGGATCTACAACAACGTGGAGGCTTGAAGTCTTGGTGGCGGTGGAGAGGAGCTTGACGCATATATCGATTAGTCGATGACATATCCAGCTCACCGGCTAGCCGGTGAGGTTAGAGAAGCCCGCGGACCTCGTTGGCTCTAGGGCTTCCTTCGTTTCCCTTTGTTCGATCGGGCCACAATTGCCATTATGGAGATAGCGTGGATCGGTACAACCAAATATGGGGACGACAGTGTTTGACCGACATCGGTGAACATGTGGATGCTACATATCTTCTTGAAGGCGATGCCACGATACTCACTACTACAAAACCCCTCATAGATACCGGCTTATAGGTTGTGGTTAATTTGAAACTAGCACTTATTCTAACTCATAGGTACCCGTTAGCAAAAAAAACTGGTACCTATACTATAGTCCTCACTTTGTACGTGCTTAGGGGTGGACTCTCTAGGCGGAAACACAGTCCCTGATGTTCGAAATAGCAACAATGATATACTAGATGGTGTGAACTTCTTGAAGTCATCCCATTAGAGATTTCTGTTGGTGCAGTATCCTTGATGGTGTCCCTACTAGATTGGCTTCGATAATTATGGTGGTAGCAAGATCTGGGTGAATGAATGAACTATAGCTTATTAGTTACTCTCTGACATTGTGTTTTGTCGTGGTTTTAATGTTTATCGCCGACGGTGATGTGAGCGAATATTGATCGGCACAATAATCAACCGTTGATTTTAGAGATTTTATTTCCACAAGGACTACATGCAACTTACCCGTCGCTAGATAAACAACGATTATAAGATTCTCATCAGCAATAGATAGAGGGTTTAGCAATGTGTTATAGGCTGGTTTTCTAAGTAGTCAAGCCGTGATTTTGTGATTCATAGCCGTTCGGTATGAAATTCAGCAAAAATTGGTTGTAATTTCTTTGAAGCCAATACCAGAATGAATTCTACTATATATATATATCTTTTTTTAAAATAAGTATTATGCAGGGTGCTGGCTGGCTTGGCGACAATGGTACTTGACTGCACTGGAGGCTACACATGTGTTTCTCGCTGGAGAAAAAACACATCTGATCTAGCTAGCTGTGCATCCAGTGATGATCGATCGGATCGACCATCATTCACCGTCGTCGATCGATCGGTGCATGCTAATTGCTAGCTGCATATGCATGCATATATGCTAACTCATAGGTCGTCCCTGCGTTCCCCAGCTAGGCACTGCACGTACGTACGGACAGGGATGACAAGGACTTCAATTCATTCATCAGGCATCCCTGCCTTTCACGCATGCATCATCGATCTATCTAGCCTAGATCGATCGTGATTGGCATATCAATGCATGAAACACGACGACATTGATCGTGCATGCGTACGTACGTACGTACTCCCTTTATTTCGAAATATAACAAATGTTAGTTTCAATTTTGTTTCAAATATAACCTAGTATTATCTTTTACCATGGAAACTACACATCCTACGTATACCCCTTGGCTTTATTATAATCTCAACTACTCTGAACCTATAACCCACCAATCTTAAAGAGATAATCATGTTTTTTTATCTCTATCCACCAGTACAAACATCGTTTTTCGGATGGATAAAACGGGTTCTCGCATGTGGCTGGGCGACCTGTCTATATCTAGGTGTCTACGAAAATCAATATTTTTTCATATATGCGTGCAGCGCAACCGCATGCGGAAACAGGATTTTTGCATGCGGTCACTTATGACGACTGCCTGCGAAAATAATTTTTGAGAAAAACATAAAAATTCAAAAAAAAGGCCCAAAACCCTAGCTTCCTGATTCTCCCGAAACTCTAGCTCGTCATCGTTGTCGTAGGAACCACCACCGCCGTCGTTGTCGTCACAGCTGCCACCACCATCGTGGTTGCTTGCTCCTACCGCCGCTGTTCCCGAGGATGGGGGCGGCGGATCCACCCTGAGGCAGCTGGATCAGCACACTGGCGTCGCTCTCGAGGGTGGGGCAGCGGATCTGTGCGTCATTGCTCCCAAGGGCGGGGCGGCGGATCCATCCCGAGGCCACCGGATCAGCGCGCCAACGTCGCTCTCGAGGGTGAGGGCAGCGGATCCGCGCGCCATTGTCACTCCTAAGGGTAGGGGCGATAGATCCACCCCCGAGTCCACCGTATCCGTGCACCGGCATCGCTCCCGATGGCGGGGACAATGGATCCGCCCCGAGGCCGCTGGGTCTGCGCGTCAGCGTCGCTTTCGAGGAAGGGGTTGATGGATCCGCGCATCGTCGTTTCTCCCAAGGGCGAGGGCGACGGATCCACCCGGAGGCCCTCGGATCCACGAGCTGGCGCTGCTCGCCCTAGAGGCCGTTGTCTTCGCTGGGAAGTGGAGGAAGGAGGAGGGGAACATGGAGGAAGAGGAGGAGGAAATGTGAAAGGAGGAGAGGAAAGTGGAGAAGAAAACAGAGAGAAAGGAGAAGATGCACGGACGAGAGAAAGAAAAAGGGGAGAGGAGGAAAAAGGGCAGGCGGAGAGGCTGGATGCATGGACGAAGAAAAAATTAAGTGGAGGGGTAGCGGTTATGTGAACTGTAGATGGAGAAGAGAAATGTCCGCATGGAAATATTAATTTTTGCATACGGATTTCTTAACAGTCCCGACTGCACGGTTATTGGAGCACCCTCGGGAGAGCGATTTTCGCATGCCGGAGCAGTTATAGTCCGCTTGCAACATAAAAGAGGTCTTGTTTGAAAAAAAACCAATTCTGTAGCAGTGATCCTTAATACCTATGCCCAAAACTATAAGCTTAGTGTTTTTTAGACGGAGAAAGTAACACGTTACCTCCGTCCCATAAAAAACAAACGTAGAACAGGATGTGACATATCGTACCACTATAAACCTGAACAAATGGTTGTTCAGATTCGTTGTAGTAGAACATGTCATATCATGTCTTAGGTTTGTTTTTTTTTTGGGAAAAAGGAGTATATGGTACACGTAAGCTATCTAGCCTATTGGGCTAACACACTGCATCCAAGTACTAATGCACCAATAATTATGCTAGCTATCTAGGCTAGTTAAGGTTGGGAGTAGCTAGGGCTAGTACTCGTACGAGCAGCGAACCACGTGCAGGAATTTTGTACGATATTCCTTCGTTTCTTATTATTCACAATTTTCTATAATAAATTTATAAATATTTGAAACAACACGGAATGCAGATACATGAATTGAATAGAATATAGGACATTTTATCAACATGGACTTCATAACTTGAGCATATCAAACTGGTAATGTGAAGCACCATTACAACGGTTATGGTGGATGGCGCCACCAACAATGGGCTTAAAACAATAGTCTACACCTTCATTCTATTATCTGTATGAAAAATTTGAAATAAGAGAAACTAGATAGTGTTCGAACATAAGGAACTTTTGGCAATAGCTCTGTCCACAGCGAAAATCCAGGAGGAGGCCAAAACCTGTACCCTAACAGAAGCAAAACGACTCGAAGTTTATCCCTTAGCCTTGTTATTTCTTGTGTACACCACTGAGGAATCCATCTTTAGTCCCGGTTTGCAACCCTCTTTATTCTCGGGTAGCAAACCGGGACACCGATTCCGAGACTAAAGATACCTATCTTTAGCCCTGGTTGATAACATCAACCGGGGCTAAAGATGTTTTTATATTTTTTTAAATTGCATATGCTGCTTGCTGCTTGTTTATATATTATGCATATATATATGTATAAATACATACATATATATATATATAAATATAAATATATAACCAAAATATGTAGAGACACATAAGTGAATATATACATATATAGATTACCAAAATATATACAGACATATAACTAATTACATATACACATAAAATCTATGGTATGTATATATATATTACAATCCTACTATTCTAATCTAATCATGGGTGGGGTTGACGAATAGGTTTTCCATCGTGGTGAAATTTTCCCGTGGGATTAATAACCTGATCCATGATAAATTCTATCAGTTGTTCTTGAACGGCCTGTATAAATGCATCGTAGGGGAGTTGCTCCATCATCCAAATAACCTATCATTTCAAAAAATAAGATATAAATATATGAAATAAATTTGAAATCGAGACATAATGTATGAATGATGTTTACGTACATCGAGATCCTTGTCACTGTTGATTCCATGTGTTATGGTATGAATATAGTTGCAAACGTAGTATTCACATAAGTTCATCCCTTGCTTCTGTTTTGGACACTAAAGGAGATCGAAACGACAGATTTAATATATATTTTTTATTTTAGAACAAATTAAATGATTCAATATAATTTTGGAGCATGTACTCACTGGAAAGTTCATCCTGACATCTAGTCGTGAAAGTCGTTCAGTCCTTAAACTCGTTAAAGTCGTTAAACTCGTTCGGTCGTAAAAATCGTTAAACTGAAAGTCGTTCGGTCCTTAAACTTGTTAAAGTCATGAAAGTCGTTTGGTCGTAAAAGTCGTTCGGTCCTTAAACTTGTTAAAGTCGGTAAACTCGTTCGGTCGTGAAAGTCGCTAAAGTCGTTAAAGTCGTTCGGTCGTGAAAGTCACTAAAGTCGTTAAAGTCGTGAACGTCGTGAAAGTCGTGATAATCGTTAAAGTCGTTTGGTCGTGAAAGTCGTTAAACTCGTTCGCTCCTTAAACTCGTTCGGTCGTGAAACTCGTCAAAGTCGTTCGTTTGTTCACGTTTAGTCGTTCATGTTCGGTCGTTCGGTCATTCACGTTTGGCTTGCGGCGGCAGTGGCGGCGGTGACACCTTTCTTGGCGTGCGGCGGCCGGCGTCAGTCATGGCGGTAGTGGCGCGGCGGCGTCGGTAGTGGCGCCGACGGTGGTGGTGTGCGGCGGCGACGACGGCGACGACGGTGCGACAGAAGATCGGTGGCGGGAAAGATGGCCGGGATATCGGGCCTAACCTTGAAGCGAATGCGGTGGCGAGGGCGGCGACGCACCACGTCGGAGGCGGCGGCGACGACGACGACGACGACGACATGGCGAGATGACGGCGACGGCGATGGCGAAAACCCTAGCCGGTGAAGCTGCTTACCGAAGATATCGGTGAAAACGGCTAAGTGTGGGATCATGTCGGAGAAGACGATGCGCCTTACTATATATACCCCGGGAGCTTTAGTCTCGGTTGGTAGAAACAACCGGGACTAAAGATGGGAGCTTTAGTCCTGGTTGTGCCCAACAACCGGGACTAAAGATATCTTTAGTCCCGGTTGTTTCCACCAACTGGGTCTAAAGATATTTTTTCGCTATTTCCCAAATTTTCTTTTGTCCCGGTTAGAGTTAACAACCGGGACTAAAAATTAAATAATTACAAACTATAATAACAAAACATTTCAAATAGTTAAAATTGCTATTACATTTTAAAAATCATACATAAATAACATATGCTGGATTTAAATAGTTTAAAATTGTTATTAAATTTTAAAAATCATATATAAATAACATATGCTCGATTTAAATTGTTTAAAATTGTTATTAAATTTTAAAAATGATATATAAATAACATATGCCCGATTTAAATAGTTTAAAATTGACAGTTTAAATTTAAATAATCATATATAAACAATTCATGCTCGATTTAAATAATTCAATACATTCAAAACAATTTACATCGTCCATACAACAACCTAGGTCATTACATTAAAAATAATTTACAGCGTGATGGTTGACCTCACGTACTTTCTCCTCATGAATGTTCCTTCGCTATGATCGTTGCGTGAGTAAGGGGTGTCCTTATTTGATAGGAGGATGCTCGGGTCAACCGTCACCACGAACGGTAGTTGCCCGTCAAACTGATCATAATCTTCATCAATCTTGTCCTTGACTCTGACAATTTTCTTTTTGCCTGAGAGAACCACGTGGCGCTTTGGCTCGTCGGGCCCTTTCTCCTTCTTTGGTTTGCTAGACATGTCCTCCACATAGAAAACTTGCGTTACATCATTGGCTAGGATGAATGGTTCGTCTGAGTATCCAACCTTATTAAAGTCAATCGTTGTCATCCCACTGTCATCAATCGTTACGCCTCCACCAGTTAGCGTAACCCATTGGCACCGAAACAGAGGCACCTTCAAAGGTCCATAGTCGAGTTCTCATATCTCGTCAATGCCACTGTAATACCCTAAGCATACATTTATCCACTTGTTTCTAATTTTAAAAATTAACCTCATTTTTCCTAAACAAATTTTCTCTCTCATCATTTCCATAAAGCTTTTTAGAGACAATAATATACAGAAACATAGCTATAAATGTAATATGCTAAGCATAGATCATTTTTGGATGAAGTTGCTAACCTTTTAGAACACTCTGATTTATATATTATCACCAAAACACTTTCACAAAAAAATTTGGCACCACCTCCCTTCTTTCTCCCAACATTTGCAGTAATGGCTCGAGCTGAAGGAAGAAGAAGGAGTATATAAAGGTATTTGATCTTTAGTCCCGGTTGATAACATTAACCAAGACTAAAAATGCCCGGCGGCCTGACACGGCTTGACAAAATGTGAACCGGGACTACTGGGACTAAAAATGCCCAGCAGCCTGATACAGCCTGACAAAAAGTGAACCGGGACTAAAGATTATAAAGTCCCGGCACACTTTGTAACCGGGACTAAAAATGATCTATAGTCTCGATTCCTATTCAAACTGGGACTAATGTGATTTTTGCCATCCGAATAAAGATCATTTCTCCAGCAGTGATAGTTTTTTTCATACTTGCACATTTCGTTTTGCTCTTACTATATTGAATAAAATTGACAGTTAGATGGCAAAAATCTAACAAGACGATCTTCAGCGTATAAAACGTAATAGTATAAAAGAGTAACAACGTCGGTCAAAGTTGAAATACAGAGTCAAGAACGACAGTTCAAATAAACAAAATGAATACATATATTTCTAGAGATGCTGCATGCACGCAGTGTACATATATCGATTATTTATTACTCTCTACATGCCGATTTGATTATCGCCTAAGCAAAGAGTGTAGAGACCAAAGACAATAAAATTTTCATCACTCTATAATTAATTCTCATCGATTAAGGTGTTACGTTGCTTCGTATCCCATGGATTACATTAAATTTTACATATTGCATGTAGTTGCACCAATAGAAATTAATCTCGGTTAGTTGCATGTAGCACATTCAATGATATTCATTTACTCTTTTCACAAAAAAATTAAAAAAACATTTTTTAGAGGATGATCATTTTGGAAAGACCTCAAAAATTTTAGGTGATTGTCAAATTAGGATAGAGAAATTATTATTATTATTATTATATTTATATAAGAGAGTGTAGGTGAAGAAATTATTATATTATGTGACAAATTCAATGAGGAAATAAGAGACGTCCCGAGATCCATCCAGCACTTCGATGCTGATACCTGTGTCTCAGTGTCTGCACTAATGGATCGGAAAGATAGGAGTACATATCAAGCATGACATAGCTATCTAGCTGCATATGCTATGTTCCTTCGTCCTTAAAGTTGAATGTACGTGCAACAGAAATGACGGTACATCGTGCCCACTGGTACGTGCAGTCGCGGATCGTGTACATGCAAGCAGTGTGTTGGACTAAGTACTCCTAGCCTCGGGCGACGACCTGAGCCTTGACTCGACGAAGGGGAATAGTACCAGCTCGATCTATATATTATCTCAAATGGTTTTCAAATACAAAATTTTCGAAACCTTTTGATACGGTCTATGTCGGAAGCTGTCTTGTTCGTGCAACGAGCTTGACAACGGTGACTTTTAACGACTCTTAGTGATCTCTCAGTGATTGTCTCGCTGTAGGATTTTTTTCCTATCTGTGTGAGAGTACCGGCAGAAGACCTCCTCGGCGGCGGCGATTGCAACCCTAGGGACAGCGGCGGCTTGAGTGCCGTGCAAGGTTCTCGGCGAGGAGGAGGCAGATCCTGTCCACGGCGACGGCCCTAAGGGCGGCAGAGGCCTAGGAGTCCGAGCGGAAGAGGATTTCCTTGGTGGCGGTGGTGGCAGAGGACTCTGGCAGGGGTGACGGTGAGCTAGGACTCCGAGAGGTAGAGGAGGATCCCGAGGACGACAGCAACCTTATGGGCAGCGGAGGCCTAGGAATCCGGCGAAACGGAAGTGAATCCTGTCGGCTCGCGCCTGGTCGGCTAGTTCTGACTGGATGACGATGGATGAAGGTGGGCTAACCAGCGGTGTGTGGTGTCAACTCACTTGAAGCTGATGAAGATGGCACCAACAGAGGTTCGTAGCGACGACGCACTAGGGGCGACGGCAATTAGATGACTTTCACTTGCTGAATCTGGCCATTTCAGGAGAGGATGTCGATAAGTAGGGATGTGCCGAGGTCGTAGATCTTTCTTTTTTTGGTTGTGTGTTCTCCTCTTTGTTGAGGTGTGAGTCTAAGTGCTTATATATCCTTTTGGCTGTATATATCCTTCGTAGATATAGAAGTCAGATTAATGAAAATCTATTATCTAAAAAAATAACCATGCAAGCATAAGGTTTTCAGGCCTGATTTTCCTTATAAACTGAACCAACCCCTTTTTAATCTTAATATAATGGAGGAACCCCTAGCATTGATCTTTCATTAGGTTTACCTAGAAAAATTCAATTTGAACTAGTAAATTTGATTAGAAACTACTCCCTCAGTCCCAAAATATAGCAGCCTAGTACTAATAGTAAACTAGACACCATCTAGTACTAGGTTTATCTAGATTCATAGTACTAAGTGGTCTCTAATATAATACTAGGTTACTATATTTTGAGACAGATAGAGTAATACATAGCAGCATATTTATTCCACATATGACATATAAGCAGTGATCATATAAAAATTCTAACATACAGAAATAGTTTTATGAATAAGTCACATACTTAATGATCAATAAGTTATCTATTTCAAGAAATATTTTATTATAAAATCCATAAACATAGTGCGTGATACAATCATCCCTATGATTGCTACTAGGGCATATCACTAATAGCAAGCCAGTGACAAAGGTGGCGACGCTGGTGATAGATTCTCCTTACCCAGTGCCGGAGCGAAGAGGTAGCGGCAATGGAACGAGGTAAGTTCTCATCTCTCTGGTGCTCCTCCTCCTCCTAACTCTCTCTCTCTAAGGTTGTTGTGTTCGTTTTGGGGATTGGGAAACCTTCCCCTGAAACGCAAAATAGAGCGGTAGACCGGTGAATGATTAATTAAGTATTAGCTTATAAAAACTTGAAAATGGATTAATATAATTTTTTAAAGCTTCTTTCCTATAAACTTTTTTTGTAAAAAAATACATCGTTTAGCAGATCCGGAAGCATGTGCACGAAAAACAAGGAGTAGAAGTTGGGAAAGTGTATATGAGAATACACCCTAAGCTACTCTTTGTAATGACCATACAGATTTGGAGACCGCATCTAGTGGCAGAAGGATTGTTGTTGTTGTTTTTGGGTTTGGGCCTAGATGTGTTCTAATGTTGTTAATGATGTTAGTTGATAATTAAATCAGTGTGACTAGTTTGCTCTTGATCAGTGATGTGGATTCTTTTGCTTGATCCGTGGATGTTGATGTTCTTGTTCTTCATCTATTTGTTGGTGTGAATCTTGGGGTTGAGAGAACGCCCAAAGCATCGGCTTGATTCATTGAGCTAATGCCTCCTTTTTTTTACTCGAGGAAATACATATGTGCTGGTTTGAAAACTGGTACTAACGACTCCCCCCCCGCGCAATAATCATGACATAAAGTTTAGTACCAGTGTGATAACTAGCACCAATCAAGCTTTCCAACCGGCAGTAATGGCATTCTTGTTAGTGGTGGCAATATTTAGTCAAAATTTCTCGATTTGTTTTACGTGTTCGGAGTTGAAATTCATTCTCCCATCTGTATTGTGAGCCTAACAATTATGATGTCCTATTGATTTTTACCATACATATTGTTTTAAGGGTTCCATTGAAACACATGATTGAAAAAGAAAACATAGGAATAGAAAAACATTGAATTCTAATAGGAATGCAAGTGCAAAATGAATGAATAATCATTTGAATATAAATCACGGGAATCAAATGAGATATATATGCTCAAAGAAAAAACTTTCCAAAAGTTAGACCATGGCATTGACCATTAAAGAAAGTAATAAGATTCAATCATATATTTCAGCCCATGGTCAAAGGCCTGGCCAAAACAACATGAAACAACCCAGGTGACCAAGCCTTAACTCATGAGTTAAGGCCTTAACACGTAAGGACAAACCAGGCCTTAACACACAAGGTAGATGATTGAATCTTAGCATACCAGCCATCTACCAATATAACTCTTGCTCACAACTAGATCTACCCTGTAGCATACCACCATTAGTGATGGATCAACACATAAGGTATGAGGTCAACTGACCCTTACAACCTTTTGAAATCATAATTCTAGTTTGTCCTTTTCCATCAAATGTTTGAACTCAATATTATATTGGTAAAAAATCAATGTTGCTCTTGAAAAGAACTCATTTATTTTGCAATAGAAAAGAAAAAAAATCATTTGTTATTGCCTTATGTATTGTTTTTATTTGGCTTGCACATAAGTCGTTTGGCTGCTTGCTTTAATTGAGCACGAATATCTCTAAAATTCTATACCTGAATCTCAATTGAATGGTTGAAATAATCGACTAATTCCGGAGGAATAAAAAAAATTATGATATATTCCCGAAAAAAGTTATGATATATATGCGAGACATAAATATTAGAGTATGTATTTATTATCTTCTGATATAATAATTGTAGTAAAACCTCTATACCAATGAACACATAAAGTGAGAAAAAGTGAGAACATGCATGACCTATCTTTACTTTTCTTCTAATAGAGGAGAGTTTTATGTCCAAAAATAACTTTGTGCTCAATCTATATACCATATACTGATACATCTCTAGTCATATTTGTTCGCGCAACTATATTTTCTTATGATGATGGAAGCTTCGTTGAACTTAGCAAATTACATTAAGGTGATACAATTGTACTGAGAACACATCCGGCCTCTTCATAACTAAAATGCATACAACCAAAACACACACCCACTCTAGTTTAGAAACTAATTAAAGAAAACATTAAACATATGGAGAATTAAGGGCCATCAATCTGAAGATTAGATCGCCACTCATGCTCCTTGATAGAAAACTCCATGGCTAGCCGCTCTAATCTCTAACATGCCGTAGCAATAAATTCCCGTGAACCCACATTTTGAAGGATAGCTCAAGAATATGGAGCCAATGAGTAATCAAAGAGATAACATGCAAAGGGGAAAAGAATATTTCTGTTGTCAAAAACCACATTATTCCTATATAAACATAACGAACATCATATAGCAGCCGCTACTAGTAGGACCAAAGACCTTAACTCTTTTGGCAACCGCAATAGCCAACTCCCAAATATATGTAAAACATTATGCGGATTGACGTGAGTTTGTATCTATTTGGATGAAATACAAAACCGAACGAGATAACTGACATTGGAAAAATAAATGTTTGATTGTCTCTTCTTTTTGACAAATGCAGCATATCTGCTACCTTTGCCAATTTCGCTTGACAAGATTATCCTTTGTAACTACTATCCCACGGTGCAAGTGATCTTGACTTTTAGGGGCACTTTTAATTTCCAAAGTCGCTTATTTAGATTGGGGACACCACTATGAACTTAAAGTAAGATAATGAGATTTAACCATGAATTCCCCATTTACGATGAGATTCTACCTAAATTCATCTTGCTCATATATTAGCACAATATTAGCGATACGAAACAACAGGTTGTTCCATACCACTAATTTTGAGCCAATAAACTCCCGTTTCCATGAGAAGTTGAGAGGTCACGTTTGGAAGACCTTTGAAATGGCCTTGTTTGTACCTAACAATGTTGTATAAGCAGGGATATTGGTCCCGTAGTGTTGCATTGCCCAAACATTTGTCTTCCTAAAATCGAATTTGAGAGCCATCCTTAATTGTGAAAAACCCATAACAGAGAAAATCATGTTTGGCCTTCATAAGACTAACCCAAAAATGTGAATCCCCATCTTTCCATTGAACTTGTGATAGAGGTTGTCATCCCAAATATTAGTTGCGTATCATTTGTTGCCACATACCATCTGTTGTAACCAACTTATGGAACCATTTGCTAAGTAAGGCAACATTTTTTACTTCCAAATCATGAATTCATAATCTCCCTTGATCGTTAGGTCGGCACATGCATGATGTCCCATTTTGCATGCCAATACTTCTTTTTGTGACCGTCACTTTGCCAATAAAATCTAAAGCAGCAGTAATCGAGCTTCTTGAGAACCCCTCTAGGTATATATAGCAAAGAAATACATCATATACATTGGGAGACTGCTAAGTACTAAATTACAAGTGTAAGTCAACCCCCAAGTGATAGATGTTTTTCTTTCCAGCTGCTAAGTCGTTTCTCACACCATTCTATCACTCCTTTTCAATCCGAATTTCTTAATTTCCTATACTGTATAGGAATACCTAGATATTGGAAACGAAATTCACATGTTTTACATTTGAAAAGTTTGGCGTACCAAGCTTGAAAGGCTTGCACTTCACCAAAACAATATAATTCACTTTTATGAAAATTAACTTTTAAGACCCAATAGCTGTTAAAAAATATTTCAAATTTCGAGCATGTTCCATAAAAAAAAACCGTGTCATTGGCGTATTGTACAATAGACAAACCCCCATTAATTAGATGTGGTACAACTCCCTCAATCTGTCCATCAGCCTTATCATAACGATGAGCATGTCAGCTGCGATATTAAAGAGTACTGAAGATAGGGGGTCGCCTTGTTATGCAATATTAATTCGATTCAATCTCTTGTTTATTAGATATGATGCACCCTTCAGTGACACTGTCAGTTTAGGTACTTAATTAAAGACATGCATATCTATCGTTATTCGTATGGTGTTATGTTCATGTCAGTTCGATTCACACATAATTAAGCATGATGTGATGCCTCAACATGTTCCCTGACAAGGCACGCACTTGGGACCATCCATGCATGTCGATCACCCAATTGGCAACGACGACGAAGCAAATCAATCTACCTCTCGACATATGCAGTTGCACGCACCGGAGGCTGGCTTTTGTTGTCTCCATTAATATTTTTGCATGTTTGGAAGGATGCTTGACTACATCTGGAAAAGGAGTATAATTAAACATATACAATATTATCCCCTACTTATCAATGTTATACAACTAGTTAATCATATATATAGTACATCCGTGTGCATGCATATACATACATAGCATCTGTGACTGCTAAATCATGCATGAAAACGCAAACATGGCTTGCCATACCTCGTAAACTATCCTTTTCGTTGGACCCTTGAACAGCTCAGGTTTTAGCTAATATCAGTATATATATATAGCTAGTGACAAACATATAGTGTGTAAACAAACAATATACAAATCAATCATAATGGTCACCACAAGAAAGTGCTTTTAAATATGAATAGAATGGTTTTTGTTTTGGGTGAGTAAGTTGACAATATTAATTGCTGGATTATGTATTGGTCAAATATCACAAAGTTTGAATCTTGAAATGTACATAAATCAACAAAGGGAGTATACGTAATGTTGCTAGCATATATTTCCACCGTTCCAAAATATAGATATTTTTGCACGTTTTTCAAAATATATCTGTCTAAATACATTTTGAAAAGCGTGCAGAAATCCTTACATTTTGGATTTTGGAATGGAGAGGGTATTGTATAAGAGCATCATCAAGAGATAGCCAAAAATCTATCCTCAAAATTTTGTTTTCGAGAGTCCTAAATTTGAGGCGTGAAAATATTCATCTTTTTAACAAATGGCTTAATACTGACTTCAAAAAGACAAAAAGGGCCACAATAAACTAACAGAAGCCCATGGTGATCGCGATCACCCCTCCCTGCAGACGATCCTATGTGCTCCCCCCTTGAATCCGCAAATTGAGGACGACGAGGACTCCCAACTTGTGAAGAGCAAGATATATGGAGATGGTTTTCAAATTTTGGGCACCTCTATACGATAACTGTTGGAGCCACTTCTTTTCATGAAAATCCAAATTTCTAGGATTGGAAGTATAGTACAGGATTGCTATTGAGCATGCTCTAACAAGCCCTCAGTATTACTATAGAAAGGTGAGTTGCCTGTGAAAATGATTTTTCACATGCGTGCGCCCGTGGAAATTGCTATTTCCCCAGACACTTAGTCCCATGAAAATACTCTTTGGCCTTATGCAAAAATTCATTCATTTTGTAGTAGTCTGTAATACTCCATCTGGTCACAAGAATGTTGTAAGAGAGGCATCAACGCAGACTCATGGCACAATTTTTTAATTGACCTCTAATTTCCATTTCTTTAAATCTAAAATATTTGTAGAACCTAATAAAAATTGTTAAAGTAATGCTATGATGACAACTCTACCCACATCTTTTGACGTTCTCTGCATAATACACTGAATTCCACTATTTTGTGATCGACGGCATATAGTAGTAGGCTTGTTGAGACACTTTTGCTATATCTCTCTCTGCATGGGAATTAAACCACAGAAGTTAATCTTTTCTTCAGTTTATGCATGGTTGGTGATGCATGGTGGTCCTGTGTCTCCTTAATTGAGCTAGCCCTTTTGATGGGTGTCAAACTGTCAACTGTTCAAGTCTAGCTAGCTCAACCAACTCTACATCATGTCAAGTTATGTCGCTATGGAAAGAGTAGAAAAGATCAGAGCTAGAGGTGACCACCCTGGTGCATACTAGACCGTTGATGATCATGCCAATGGACAACTGTACACAATTTTTTTCATCACTAGAAATTAACCTCTGTAATATAGGGAAATTTGAAGGAGGATTAATTAATTATGGCCTTTTATACATGGTATGCATGCCAGATCATGCTTTAACTTGGGTGGCTATGTACATGTATGTATTTATGCATGGAGAGACTTTGGCAGAGGGCAAGTGAGCTACCTGACTGAGACAGATTCATGTTTGCATAATGATTATGAGTGTTAGTTGTATACAAGAGGAAGAGGTGGTAGAGACTAACTTGCTGCGGCTCTGGGGTGGCAGACACACAAGGAAATAGTGCATGCATGCTTTGCACTGTGTTAGCTAGGCTGGCAACTGATGAGCAATGCAAGCTGATCATATATATGATGTGCAGTGTAGACTGTAGTAGTAGCCTCAACTAACCAAGCAACCGACTCAAAGGTTTTTCGGTATATATGTCGTGTGGACTGGGGAGTCAAGTAATTGCTAGAATTTTTTTTATTTTTTGAACTTTTTTATTTTTAATTTTAAAAATAAACCCAACCAAAACTTATTTTTAGAGGTTTAACCTTTTGACCACACTAGCCTGTCTAGCGTGACAAAACAACACTAACACATCACACATAGTGGGCGTGACAGTTTTGTCCTGCCACACCAGTGAGAGAGAGTGGTGTGGTCAAATAACGACTGACGCGACTAAATAACGCTGCCATGCCAGCCATACCGGCGTGACAGTGTTGTTTTGCCACGCCAGCCAGACCGGCGTGACAGTGTTGTTTTGCCACGCTAGCCTGACTGACATAGTCAAAAAGTTCAGATCTCAAAAATAAGTTTTGAAAGGGTTTATTTTTAAAATTAAAAATTAAAAAAAGTTCAAAAAATGAAAAAAAAATCTAATTCCTACATCATGATCAGGTTATAGATCAGGTTATTTAGCAAAGACTAAGCATCTATTTAGTAGAGTTTCACCTTTAACTTAATTCACGGAAGCACAACCAATATGTTTTAGCTACATCTTTTTTAAAAAGAAAGTAGAACAGACTGAAATGATCGAAAAAGTAAACTAGAGCCGTGGATTGGGGTTCACATTGCTCCATAGCTCCACTCAAGACTTTGCTTTTGGAGTTAGATTTACGAATTGAAGCACTCCTTAAGTTGGCTAAATTTTAAATTGCTTGGTTCTCCTGCTAAGCACATGATTAGCTAGAAATACTTGGATTTGCATTGCGATCAGTGTTTTGAAGAAAAATCAATCTTTTGTAACTTTTAACTAATGGAGTAATTAAATTAACAATATATGTGTTAAGTTTTATGCACATATTATCTTTTAATTCATATTTAAAATACTTCCATATTATGTTAATTTTAATTTTGTAGTCATTGATAATATAACATGAAAAAAATTGATAATCAAAGCTTTATATTGGAGACCGTGCAAATAAAAATTTAGGATGGAGGAAGTATGTTTTTTTAAGATTATTTATATACATATATGCTATAACGAGCATATATAGCAATATGGATCAGTATTTTCCCAGCAATAAATTTCCTTCCACTTACAACTGTCCATCATCTTTGAGAGTGCGGTACGAAATGAATTATTATTATTAGCCCACGAAATAAAACACATATATAGCGACTAGTGAGTGGTGATCCGTTTTATATAAACCAGTGATCGATTTCGGCTAGTTTTAGTGATGCAATATATATATGGGCCGAGAAGTGTTGCATTCCGGGCCCATGGCCCAAATTATGCTTTTGAACAAGGCCATCGCAGAGCTCATCCGGACTTTTAGGCCCAGTTCTAAAGTGGTATTTGAGCTTAACTACTACTCATTTTTCATTAATACACTTCAAACTGCTAAATTGTATGTGTTTGGTGTAAAAATTTTCTATAGCGAGACAGGCAAGCGAGCTTTTTTTTATCCGTTTATCCTATTTCTAGTTTATTTTTTTTCTAGATTTTGTACTATCATGTGAAATATGAATAGCAAGCAAGTTTTTATGCGGATAGTGGGACTACCCACTTACATCCCTAATTGCTGGCCCTCGCTGTTTTTCCTCCACCGGCAACGGTTTATGGTGAGGAGGCTCCTTTCCGATAAACCGCAAACATCTTTTCAACTGGTGCTTGGTTGTCTATGTTGTCATCTCCGGCCATCCCGCCAACTAAGGAAACCTCAAGGCACGACTAGTACATTTATGTTGGTACAATGGTACTACATTAAAATAAGGAAAATTGGTTCCATTTCCATACCATCGATTGGTTCGATACCACCGAAATTGGTTCCATGCCTGAATAATAATGTGATTTTTTTGGGGTGCAATTTCTTATGTCCTCTCCTCTGTTATCGATATGAGTATGGTTTGGTTTATCATGTTATCCTGACTACTAGAATCCACACTTTCGGTTCGAGTAACATCCTTTGAAACTAAAAAGATCAAACACGTTAATGTTGTGCAGAACTCATTTTTAACTTTTGTTTCATTACAAGTATTCAACAGTTCTAACTATGTATACAGCCCAATTCTACTTGATTCTTCCAATTGGGAAATAGTTGGCGCGGTGAAACCCTCTGTTTTAATTGCAAGTTTGTAACTGCTGCAGAAAACTTTAGGCTTTGTAGTTCATCAGCTATCGATAACTTGGAAACATGTAGTACCTCTTGAATAAAACATAGAACATGTTAAGCATTTCAGAACTTTGTGTCAAATATGTCTTTCTTCATATTTCTCTTGATCTCTAGCATTTGACAACATTCTAAATTCAGATAACTTGTGAGCTGCATGCGTGGTTGTTATTCAGCGTTGTAGCACCTCCCTGCGCAAATTAGTCCTAGCTTGAACACCAATTCCACCTCGCACAACCAGGCTGGATCACGTACATCTTCATCAATAACATCAATTAACGGAAAGCCCTGATCTTGAAATTGTCTCCATGCAAATTGTGCCAAATTCTCATATATACTGCCCCCACCATTCGCGCACCTCCCAGTTGTCAGCTCCAGGAGAACCACCCCAAAACTGTATACATCAACCTTCTCATTGATATTTTTCAAGTTTATGAACTCTGAAAGTAAAAGAGAATCAGACGGCATATGATATATCTATACTAGTAAATTCAAAATAAATGGAGAACAGATAATTTACCCAGAGCCATGTCTCCAAGGATCCAACTATAGCTCACCAGCTTTGGCAATTGCACGGGCTAGACCAAAGTCTGCAACCTTTGCTTTGAAGTCACAATCCAGTAGGATGTTGCTGGATTTGAGATCACGGTGCGCTATTGTTGGAGAACAATGCTATTGGTGGAGAAGTGCATGTAGCAGAGTCCTTTTGCTGACTCTATGGCAATTGGCATTCTCGTGGGCCAGTTTAATGATTCACTGTTTCTGTGCACATCTTTCTGATGCAACCATTGGTATAAGCTATTGTTTTCCATGTACTCGTATATCAACAGTTTTGATTCAGTGGAGGACACGCAGCCGAGCAACTTAACAATATTTTTACACCGGATGGACCCAAGAATCTCAATTTCTGCTTGAAATTGCTTTTCCAGTATATCGGAATGCTTATGATCATTGCATATCTTTTTGGCGGCTACAACGTTGTGCATGATGTCATCGAGGCCTATCTTGTATACCTTACCTTAGCCACCACCACCGATGATATTATTGTCCGTTAGGCCGTGAAGAATGTCTAGGTAATTGAAATTAATGTTATGAAATGTTGTTAACGTCCACAGAGAAGGCATAGTATTTTCAATTTTCCTTTCAAAGAAACCTCTGATCCTGGATGATCCAAGCAACAGCATGAATAAAGCACTGGTCACGCCGACGACATGGTGATGGCACATTGGATAGACTGCAAAGTGATTGGAAGAGCACAGCTCAGGGTTGTGGAGGAAACTCTCCTTAAATTTTTCTTTCTGCAAGAGAGATGGAATCTGGCCAGACAGTTGGTTGCAAGAGAGATTTAGGTAAGTTAGATTGATCTGTCCTATTTGAGGTGGAATTGGACCAGAGAATTTGTTTCCTGAAAACCTTAGGATTTTAAGGGACTTCAGCCACCCGATTGAGTTCGGGAGTGTCCCCGAGACTTGGTTATTTCTGAGGTCAATCTCAGTTAGATTTGTTGGCCAGTTTCTAGGCAATAAACCAAATAAGTTCACCTCTTGGATCTTGGGCTCGGTTAAGCCAGCTGAAAATATCCCTGAGAAATTATTATAAGACAACCTGACATAATACAAGCTGCTACATCTTAAGAGCCATGCTGGAGGGGAACGCTACCGCGCGCGGGTAACCGCGCGCCTGTGCACCTGCGCGATGGTTTCCTACCCTATACAGTCTTTCCTATACATATATATGTATGTATATACTTCATATACATATATATATACAAAGTTTATACGTATATATATAATATATATACATATATATACATTATATATATAATTTTTTATATATATACAATTTTGATGTAAAAAAATATATATACATGTTTGTGTATATATACACACACACCAAGTTTGTGTATGATGTATGTATACGTACATATACAAAATATACATACATATAAAAAACCAAAAAATATATTATACGTGTATATAAAATTTAAATATATATATATATACAAAGTTTGTTTACGTGTATACCAACTTTGTATACATATATACAAACTTTGTATATGTACGTATACAAAAGTTTGTATACATACAGATTAAATGAAAAAAAACCCAAAAAAAGAAAAGAAACCGAAAGAAAAAACCAAAAAAATAAAAATACCAAAACGAAAAGACTGTACCACGCTGTCCGCCCCCTCCTCTCCGTGCGCGCCACGTGTCCAGTCGCACGTGGGGTGGGGGGTGGGGTGGGAGGGCGCGGGGCGCGACCAGCCGCGGATTAGCGATCCGGCATGCTGGAAACTGACCAGACAAGGTGCCCCGTTAGAGCAAAGACCCTCGGGTAGCTCTCATGAGAGATGTTAAATCTGGTTTCTAAATGGTAGAGTACAGAATGCTTCCTCAGTTCTTCCGGCAACAGGCCTGTGAGGAAATTGTTTGAAAGCACCAAGTAGCTGAGTTTTAGGTGCAATAAAATGCTACCTGAGACTGAACCGGTAAGCTGGTTATCAGCAAAAGATAGTTCTGCCAATTCCATTAGTTTACCAATAGACTAAGGAATTTACCCAGAGAGTCGGCTCAATCTGTCGATGGACTATACCTGTCTATGGTATTTGTATAATATGAGAATCGTTGGTATCAGAGCATACGCGAGATTAAGATAAAAGAGATGGAAGACATAGATTTTTATATAGGATCGGGCCCCTTAACTGACAAGTATTGTCTTACTCCTGTTGACCGAAGCCGATGTTGTCTTTATATATCAGTATCATACGGATACAATATTTGGGATGACCTATTCTAGTATCTACCAACTTAGCGGCATAAAGCACTCATATGTGGTCGACGGCTAGCGTCGTCTGTTTCCTTTAGATGAACTCGGTGAGATTGGAGATGTTTCTAGATCCCTCTTGTCGGCCTTTAACGTAGTTTGCTTCCTTCAGATGAACTTGGTGAGATTGGAGATATTTCTAGATTCCTCTTCTTAGCTTTTGTGGCTGCTACATTGGGTTTGTCTAGATTTGTATTGGTTTATCTTCGTCTAACTCTCTCCTCCTAGAGGTCCTACATTTATATCCTCGATGTCCCCATGTTCAAGTAGAACTAGAAAATCAAGTGTGGATACGATCCGAGTAGTCCTTGTCATGCTCAAGTATGATAAACCCTGAACTTCACTCGATACGCTCAGAGATCTGGTTACATGTCAGAGGAGTTATATGTCACATTAGTAAGCATAAACTGAATTTCAGACTTAAGACCCTTGAAAAATCTACACATTGTGTTCTCATTGCATTCTTTTAGACCACTATAGATGATACAAACTTTAAATTCATAGATGTACTTCTAACAGTTCGATCACCTTATTTCAGATGTTCTAATTTCTCAAGAAGAATACATTTGTAATAAAAACTCACAAAACGTTTTCTCATCATGGTTTTGCACTCATTTCAAGTTTTAGGTTTATTACTAACATGACTTCACCAAAAGAATGCAGAAGAGGTAAACTTATTACTAGCAGCCTTAATCATTTGAGTATCAGAAAAATCATATTTATCAAATTCGTTGTTTACTGCTAGCTCCCAATCAACATAAACAATAGAATCATACTTACCATCGTAGAATGGTAACTTAGATTCAACTTGTGCAAAATTATAGTCAGGTACCTCATATGAATCACGTGGAGAAGTCGTCATATCTCGTCGAAAGTGAAGAAGTCGATGTTGAGCATGAACATCTCGTATTCCCTTGCGTAATCCTGCCATGGTTAGTAGCAAATAAGAAACACACACAAGAATATGCACGCTCCTATCAACTACTAGGTAGTGGAGGCTCAAATATCACAACACTCAAGTTTTTAACCAAGCTCTTACAAGATCTTACCAAAGCAAGCAGAATGGTGACCACACCGACTCAACCTAGTCCCAATGGAGGTTGGATGTATCGATGTCTTGACAAACACTTGATGTACGGCTGCAATCAAATCTGTGGAGCTCTGGGTAGGCTTAAATATATAGTAAAGAACTAGCAAATGCTCAAATCAGAAAATGCAAAGTTGAATAATTGTTCAAAGTCAAGTACTGTGCTGGTCCTAGGCTAAAATGTACTAGAGATGCGAGCCTAGACACAAACGATACCACAAGATAACACTAGAAACAACTCATGCATAACTCTGATATACAAAAGCAAACTCAAAGATAACAAGTGATTTTCTCCTTTTCTTTTGTCTTTTTTTCTTCTATCTTTTTTTTCCTTTTCTCTTTTTTTCTTTCCTTTCTTTTTCTTTCTTTTTTTTTGTGGTGTGGCTTTTTTTTTTCTGATTTTTTTTCAGCAAAAACCAACCTAAGGACCTCAAAGTAAGATTACACGGACTCAAATGAAAAAGTGCAAACCCAAAAATTTAAACTATACAAAAGTGGAATGCTGAAATTATACCGGTTCCGTTTTTCTAAACAGATCTCGAAACCGACACCAAACAAAAACCAATCTAATCTAATATAATCTCCTTTCATCTTTCTCACGGCAACAACACGGACATGGCGGCGGCGACGACAGTGATACTAGACGTGACAAGAACTCAAAACTCTAAACGTACTAGACGCTAAGACCAGCAACACGACACGACGATGCAACGCAAAACTCAACAAAGCAAAAACAGAAAAGAACATTGCAATGGCACAAATATGGCTAGGTGAAGGACGCAATTCTTTTTTATGGCTATTTTCTGGTTATAGGTAGATAAAAACTCACCGAGCAATGAAAGCTCTGATATCACTTGATAAATCCTGAGCTGCTTTGATACCACTTGATAAACCCTAAACACCACTCGATACGCTCAGGGATCTGGTTGTCTCGATCTTTCGGTGAGTTGATGATAACTACGATTTGGGAGAAACGTTGATGACCCGACTACAACCGTATGAGACGTTGTTTTGTTGCGCCTTAGCGATCGATACACCTCTCCGTGAGTTGTTGATCTTGCCAGTGCAGATCAACCTTATTCTTGCAAGCAAATCGAAGAAACAAGCAAGAACAAGATAAAAGCAATCTGAATTGCAAATAGGAATTGAATACAAATAATAAGTTGGGATTCCGTAACGAGAAAACTGGCGATCTAACTGATCACGGGATTACATGGCAAAGTAGCGAAGCTAAACTTTAATCTAAACAAAATCCGAGAAACCCTAAAGGGGTACCTAGCTATTTAAAGGGGTGAGAGGACGTCCAAGGGGGTTCCTAGGTCATGCTCCACTAGGTTGGTGCGCACCCCACATGGGCCCCACTTGGGCCGGGGTCCCCGATGAAGTTACAAGCCCATAGACCCAATATAGGTGATACAACACCTTATTTGTTAGAGAATGTTCTTGATAATGGGACATACTCGACCTTTGCCTACGAGTGCTCGATTATTTCTGAAAAATATTTTCTAGAATACAAAAATATAATAGAGTATATTGAGTATATACTTCAAAAATTGTATAGATTTTCTAGCATTGTCAGGAGATAATGAGCAGATTTAGATAAAATATCAGATACTATATTTAGATAAATCAGGACTAGCCCCATATTAGACCGTAGTCGACATAATATAGGAAACCCTCGTACTATATCTTATATTGTATAAAAAATATGCTCTAGGTAAACACAATAAATTGTGAATCTGACAGTAAGTACGGCAAATTGTATATAAAATATTACGTATATATATCTACAGAATTAATAGAGTAATTATATTAATATATCAATCTACTAAATACTTGATGTGCCGTGATAACCAGTATGATTTTGAGATTAAGATGCAGGCAAGGCTTGTGTGTTTGATCCACGCATATATTTTTCCTGCGCGTGTACTCATGTATATATACGTACGTACTTATGGCTGATGTAGACTCATACGTGTACTGTATGCATATACATGTGAATGCTTGCTGTAGTTGACAAAGGTTGGGCATATGTATCGTTCTGTCATGCCGCGTCGCGTGTATCCGAAGTCGACATGAAGCTAGCCGAAGGCTATGCGTACTCGATAATACTACTACAAAAACCCTCATTGGAAACGGCTCATAGGTGCTGGTTCATTTAAAATCGGCACCTATAGAACATTTCTCACCGCCCTGCGATGGAAAAATATAGAACCGACATCTTTAAACACTATAAGTGCCAGTTCCAGAGAAAAAACCGGTACCTATATTATAGGTGCCGGTTCGTGCCGGTTTTTAAAACGAACCAACACTTATAATATATTATAGGATTATAGGTACCGGTTAATTAAAAAACCGACACCTATAATATATTATAGGTACCGGTTTTTTTTTAAAACTGGCACCTATAGCTTTGAGTCGAGCCGGTGAACCGCGCCACCGTCCTTATCTCTCTCGCTCTCTCTCGTACCTTCTCTCTCGTCTCTCTCGCTCTCTCTCGTAATTTCTCTCTCGCTCTCTCTCGTACCTTCTTTCTCGTCTCTCTGTCGCTCTCTCGCGGCGGCTGCCCGGCGGAGGCGGTGGGCTCCCGCGGCCGACGGGCTTCACGGTCGGCTGTGGTCGGGCACCCCACGGGCGGCAGCGGCATAAGTTCAGCGGGCTCCATGGGCGGTGGAGGTGGGGAGGCGAGAGGGAAGCCAACGGGGAGGGGGGCAGTGGCCGGGGAGGCGGTGGGCTCCCACGGCCGGCAGCTGCCTGGCGGAGGTGGCAGCGGCGGCGGTGGCTGCGCCCTCCCCTCCGCCAGATCCGGCGGGAGGGGAGGTGGAGGGGTCCGAGGCCGGCGGTGGGAACCCCACGGGTGACGGCGGCATGAGTTTGGCGCGCTCCCCTCTGCCAGATGCAGCGAGAAGGGAGCCAGCCGGGGAGGGAGGGGGCAGTGGGGAGACGGTGGGCTCCCATGGCCGACGGCTGCGTGGCGGAGGCAGCTACGGCGCACCTCGGCGGCGGTGGCGGCCACGCCCTCCCCATGCGCACGACGGTGGAGAAGGACACCGGTGGCGCGGGCAGGGTGGCGGCCGGCGGCATGAGTTCGGCTCGATTCGAGCCGGCTCTCTTTTTTTTGGGCTCGAGCAAAGGTAAAGGTGCTGGTTCTATATTCTACATAGGTGCCGACCAATAGGTGCCGGTTGGAAAACCGACACCTATAACCGGTTCCCAACCGGCACTTATGATGGTTTCTGTACTAGTGTAACTTGGTCTTTTTCGATCAACGCGAATACGATCCGAAGACTGAAGCCCGACACAGTGATGATATCTTGCTGTAGATTATTGTCTTCGTTGACACTTATGCTCGGTCGATCGATTTAATTCAATCCATTTTTGGTGGCGGAAGTTAGTTTAGAAGTAGTCGGTCTGGGCTAGAGCCTCGTGGTCGACCATAACGAACTGATCTCCTTCATGACGGTGATGTCTTGAAGCTTGGTTGATCCTAGTATATTAAATTATTGGTAGGGGAAAAACATATTCTGGTTGGATCGTATATTCCAGAGTCAAAAGTTGTCGATGTGTCCCTTGTCAGAAAATTTCCTTCTTGAATACATCTCGTCAAAACCTTGAAGCACCAAGCCCCTACCTGGTTACAACAACTTACTATCGACAGACTATGTCGTGTTTAGGCTGTATTCTCGGTCATTGATAGAAAGAGAACTTTGTCGAGTGCTCATACCTACTCGGTCATCTGAAAATGGTCAGGTGAACCTGACAAAGGTTATTTCTTATATTGTTTGATCGATAACATAGTCTTGTTCATTTGTATTAAAGTCGGGGGCTACTATCAATGTTAAGAATAATGCATACACCCTATATTTGGGTTCATACTATACGAAAGTACCACATGCGCCGCCTAATGGTATATGGAAAGGTATACTTAAATTAAGATAATATGGAAAATCTAGAAGGAAACTATCTTTTCAGGATATAAGATATAAGACTTCTTTTTGGGGAAGACAAGGTTTCCTTCGCTCGTATCTTGTCCTAATTCTCCGAGTATTACTTAGAGAAGAAGGTGGCCATCACTATAAATACAATGCCTCTCATGGAGAGGAGGGCATCGAATTACAAACCATAACCAGAGCTGTTAACACCCAAATTTGACACCTAGAACAAAAATAAAAATATATGGCCGAATTTGGAAAGGACCTGTTTCCTTCATGAGGCCGGTCTGACCATTGTCATCGGGCCGGACAGACCGGCGGTGTGGGGCCGGTTCGACTGGTGGCATGTGGTTGGTCAGACCGGCTGAGTCCGACTTCGAGTCTAATTTTATTAGGTCTTGGGTTTTGTTGCTTAGGAAGGTATTTTTTGGATTCTAATTAGTCTCTACCCCAAGTAAGACATAGAGAGGGTCCTGTAGAAGGCAAGACCTACCCTTTTATAAGGGCCAATGCCGGTTCGATTCAAAACCCTAGACCACAATCCCTACACCATCAAATCATTCTTTTATCATTACTTTCCAACCATGATTTTCTGGTTTATCTTCTACATAGCAATAGCTCGTCTATCTTTGTCGATTTGCATCATAAATCGTCTGCCTTCACTAGGAGAGTGCGATACCCTTTGTAGGTTTGTACCATAAACCTTCCGATTCGCCCACGAGATATGTGTATCTTCATATCAATCTAAATCGACCTAAAGGCTGGTTTTGATCTTTAAATCGGTTCCGCTAAGCCAGTTTAATCTTCAAAACCATCTTGGTCTAGAGCTTTCTAGATAGAGGTGGTTGACGACTCCGTTAACACTGCACACTGCTGGAGAAAGGTACATTAGTACCGGTTGGCCACCTCTTTTAGTCCCGTTTGTGCAATTAGTACGCATAATCCGAGACTAAAAAAAGGTATTTTTAGTCCCGGGTCAACCAACCGGTACTAAAAACAATCTTTAGTATCGATGGGTGTTACCAACCAGTACTAAAGAGGTTTTTGCTGTTTTTTCACTGCTTATTGTTTGCTGTTTATACACACACACACACATACATACATACATTCATATGTACATGTATATATGTATGTTTTTATACATATAAATATAAATATAAATAATTACATACACATATGATTAATATATATTTGTATATTGCATCATGTATATATAATTGCTGGTATTAATTGTATACAATGGGAATTAAATACATATTATATGAACAATCGTTAATTTCTAATGTTAAATCATATAATACAAATATATGAAGCTAAGACAACGTTTCAGGTCGAGGAAGAGGTTGTCCATTGTTGTGGAATTCTCTCGACAGATTAACAATCTCGTCCATAATAAATCTCATAAGTTGTTCTTGAACAACCTTTATGTAATCCATCGGGGGAGTTCGTCCTTCATACAAATAATCTGTCGTTTTCAAAAAATGAGATATGAATATATTAAATCAATGAGAAGAGTGTAAATAATGTATGAATGGTGTTTACGTACTTCAATATCCTTATCAGTGTTAATACTGTGTGATATGCAGTGAATAAATTCACAAACATAGTAGCCACACAAGTTGATCTCCTGTTCCTGTTGTAAACACTAAAAGAGAAACGAACTTATGAAATATTTCTATTATAGAATAAATAAGATATATAATTTTAGACCATGTACGTTCCGGAAAGTCCATCCTCATGGCCAGTTCTTCCTTTAATTCCTTGTGGACATTTGTACGAAACAGTGGCCACGCCCTGCAGTTGCAAAATATAATTAATGATGCTTTGATCCACATAGTAGGGATAATAGCAATCATAATGACAGTGATTTGGATGACATTACTTGTTAAGCATGTCAAAGATTGTGTTGAAAGTTGCCCATGGTTTCCGTATAGAGTCCAGGACATGGATCATGCTACTAGAAGCGTCTATGACAAGGAGGACCCAGTGGAATATGCAAATTGCGTGAAATAATATAAATATAATTATATGAATACGAGAAGAAAATGGTACAAAAGACGGTAAAAACTCACTTTGTGTTGTAAGGCAAAAGAATAAAGGTCTTATAATGTTGTTGCACCAGGAATTTGTAAATATTCTCCTCTGTTTCGCTTGAAATGTCATCTACAGTCTTCTCGTTAATTATAACAGGTTCCATGAAACCAACCCGAAAATATCCCTGCCTATGGCAATTTTGAATCTCCATTCTACAACGCAAAACAAAACGTGAGGTATCTGCACACGGTAAATCTTCAATGTTACATACGATAGGCTAAGGAACAAAATAAAAGTAAACGATATTTACAGGACCCAACAACTGATAAGAGAGATGTTAAGGGCGTCTTGATGGTATACGTCGTAGACATCTTTGAAGTTTATCCATATATCACACACCCCATGAAAGTAATCTTCGTCTTTAACCCTCGCAGTGAACATAACCTTACCATTGGCTGATTGTTCCATGTACCATTGATGCAATCGGTATATCTGTGTTGACAGGTTCTTGACCAGCTCTGGCTTGACAAGTGGTTTGCCGAGGTTAAATGGGTGACGAAGATCATCTATTGATGCCTTCTTGATAGGGGCTATCTGCAATAGTTGCTCCTTTTGTAAGATTTGTATCTGTCATAAGTTCTAGATTGATATCATGTTCAGATGGCATCGAGTCAACCGCTTGTTTTGCTTGCACTTCGAGCTGGGGGACAACCTTTCACTTTCTTTTAGTCTTCTGATAAGACTTGCGTATTGAGCGGTCGTAGTCCGATACTACGTGAGCTCTCGTCGATTTGCTCATCTTCTGAAAAAATGCCTTCGTTGCGGGGTCTATTGGAGCCTTCTTCTCTGGACTTCGCCCTTGAAGTGCTCTTTCACTTGTCTTTTCATTTCCTTGTCAGTCTACTCGTCAGTCAAATCATACAATCTTATCTTGACAATGGATTTCTTTGGCTTGTCAAGTCTTGGCTCCTTCGTTTGTGTATACTTTGACGGCGCGGGAGGAGGTGGGCAGGACCGTTGTCGAATAGGCGCAGCTAGTTGCAGCAGTGGAGACGGAGACGGTGCAGACCGAGGTTCGAAGGAGACGATGGAGACCGAGGATCAGGCTGTGGCGGTGGAGATGTAGGAACGGACGTCGTTGCTCGCCCGGGAAGCACGATGTAGCGCTTTCTCCATAGTATGATGGTGTGGGATGTCTCTCCTAGTTTTGTCTCCCCATCTCCTCTGGGATGTCCAACTCGAGATCCTCAAAGCTTAGGCAGACCTGCTCCACCATGACCTTCGAGTACCGAAGTAGAATCGACATACAGTGGTACCTCTGGTCTTGCTCCACTTGTATGGCCATGCCATACGCCACCTTCACGAGAAACAAGGTTAGTTAGTAACAAATGCACGAATTTTTGCAAGCTACAAAGTAGGATGTGCAAACTACGATCTTACCTTGATTGATAGGTTCTTGAAGGGAATATGCAGCTCACACGGTGTCCGCTACGTGATTTCATCCACGAGGTGTCGTGGTTCGTCAACAGGTGGCGCTGCCGCAACTTCGTTGGTTTGATCTGCTATTTGCCCTATAGAAGCGCAACTGCTTCGATTGTCTAAGGGGCTAACCAGGATGTGAGGATCAGACTGTTGGTTCTGTTAGCTTAGTCGTATATCGACCTGTCTTGCCACCTCATTGGCCAATCTTTGATCGTAGTCCATGGCCTTCATTTCCAGATTCCGAACCCTAGCTTCCTGCTTGGACTTGCTTCTAATGCGACTCCTATACCTGTGGATGTTCTCGCAAAACCTGTACTTCCATGGAACCACGCCTTCTCCGCGCGTTCGTCCTCGGTGCTTGGGATTCTGCAGTGCCATCATTGGTTCGTCCTTCTCTCTGTCAGGCTAGAATCTCCTTGAGCAGAGGCCTCTAAGGCATCCATGAGACGGTGAGCTGCCTGTCATATGTCTTCGCTAAAGATTAGGGAACCATCATCCGCATTTAGTGTGTCCTCATGAGCATAATACCATTGTTTTGATCGTTCAGGCCAATTAGTTGTGGCCGGAATGATACCTCTTGTGGCTAATGCGTGTTCCATCTTCTGCCATTTGGGAATTGCCTTCTTATAGCCGCCCGACCCTAGGCGGTGAAAGAACTTTTTTCCGAGCGGCATTTGCTTTGTTTTTCGCTATCCTTGATGCCCCTTTTTCTGAAGACTTGTAGTCTACAAATGCATTCCAATGGTCCCTCAGCTTGGGGTATTTGTAAAAGTCTGGTGTTTGACTCTTCAGGACATAAGTGTTGTGCAAGTTTTTCTTGAACTTTTGAAATTGTGTGGCCATCTTCTTGAGAGCCCACTCCTTCACTTTGGAATGTTGTGCCTCAGGGATCTGGAGAGTGAAGGTCTCGAGTAGGGTTGTCCACAGCATATCCTTCTCTAACTCTGGAAGATAAGTTTCTCCATTATCCGACCTTGTTCTCCGCCAGTTTTGTATGTTGATCGACACATGATCTCTCACAACCCAACCACACTGTGACATAAACTTCGTCGCAGCACTTTAGAGGGCAACTGGGTGGCCATCGTCTTTCACCTCAGTTATACTGTGTTTCCCCTCCACCTTTCTTGTGAGACCTCATTGTCCGCGTGCCTTCATCGAGAAACCAACATTTTGTTGTCCCTCCTCTTGCTCCTCCTCGTTTCCCTTCTCTTGTTACTCCACGTTTCCATCCTCTTGCTGCTCATTGAAGTACTCGCTACAATCCTTCTGCTTGTTCGACATGTAGTACTGGCTACTACCCTTATCAATCGTGTCTAAGAGGAACCTTTCGTCATCTGATTCTCCCATTTGTTCCTAACATTAAATAATACAGAAAATATAAATTACTACAAAAGGTGCAAGGTATATTTACATTTTCGACAAATATGCATACACCCCCGGGTTTATAATACTTGTTGTTTCAAACAAGACTAAAGTCAATTTTAGTCTCTTTGACTATGAAGAACTTCTAAATTCACTTGCTTAAGAAATATGCAACCTATATGTATATAGTAATCAATAATTAATTTATGAATTTATTTACTTATGTAAACACGAACAAATATGCATTATGTGAGCAATAATTAATTAAACTAGGTGCAACCTATGTGTAAATAGTAATCAATAATTAATATATAAGCAATAATTCATTTACTAATTTATTTACTTATGTACACATGAACAAATATGCATTGTGTAAGCAATTATTAATTAAACTAGGTATGTACGAAAAGAGTTACATATAATTAGTCAGCATACGTCATATATAATCTAAAAATTGTATAGTTCATATAACTTGTCTTAGTGTTGTTTGTTGGCCTTGGGACCATGTAAGCTGGAGCGTCACCCGCGTAAGCTGGACCACGTAATTCTGACAAGAAAAAAAACATTAGTTAAAACATGTACATTGGTCAACTAAAACATATCACAAAGATATTTTAATGTATTCTTCTTACTTCTAATGATTTTTAATGATTTATAAATGGACTTAATCGGAGCCATGATTAATTATATATAAATTCCAGAAGTTTTTAAAAATTGTAAATATATTTTTCATGTATTATCTTTATTTTAATTATTTTTAGAAGTTCTTTAAAAATTCTAAACATATTTTAATGCATTATTCTTATTTCTAACGATTTTAATGATTTTTAAATAGACTTAATTGTAGCTACGGTTAATTAGATATATTTTTCTAACTTTTAAATGGACTTAAAGTGGGGAGGTACTGAGAGGTGGGCCCGGCCTATCAGTAACCCCCCACAGCCTGCCCGCACATGGTGGACCGAGTCCACAACGGCGGCGTGCTCGGCGCGCACGTGAATCCACAGCGGCGGTGGTGGCGTCATTCGGTGGCGGCGATGACGACGTTGACTATGGGCCGACGCAACGATGGCGAAGAAGGTAGAGGAGAGTGGTGGGGGCGAACGGACCTAGGCAGCGATGGTGGAGAAGGGGTGCAGCGGCGGCGTTGAGACGATGCGGCGGCGACAACAAAGACAACGACATGACGGCGACGACGATGACGACAAGAGAGATGTGATGAATTGTGCTAAGTCCCAATTGGTATGCTCGAGAAGACGAATCGCAGTGCTATATATACCCCTAATTTTCAGTCCCGATTGTTATTACGAATCGAGTCTAAAGATATCTTTAGCCCCGGTTCTCAAAATCAACTATCTTTAGTCCTGGTTTGTTTTCGCAACCGAGACTCGCTATTTCTGAAATTTTTTTTTGGTCTCAACTATGGATAACAACAGAGACTAAAAAGTAAGAATATATTAAGTAGAATACATTAAAATAGGTTAAAATTATAATAAAATTTTAAAAATCATATATAGTAACCGTGGCCTGATTAAGTGCATTAAAAATTTAAAAAAACTAGAAATAAGGAGAATACATTAAAATAGGTTAAAAATAATAATAAACTTTTAAAAATCATATATAATTAACCATGGCACGATTAAGTGCATTAAAAATTTAAAAAACCTAGAAATAAGGAGAATACATTAAAAATAGGTTAAAAATTATGATAAAATTTTATAATTAACCGTGGCCTGATTAAGTGCATTAAAAATAAAAAATCATAAAAATAAGGAGAATACATTAAAAATAGGTTAAAATTGTATTAAAATTTAAAAATCATATATAATTAACTGTGGCCCGATTAAGTGCATTAAAAATTTAAAAACCTTGAAATAAGGAGAATACATTAAAAATAGGTTAAATATTGAAATAAAATTTTAAAAATGAAATATAATTAACCGTGGCCCGATTAGGTAAATTAAAAATTGAAAAACCAAGAAATAAGGAGAATACGTTGGCAATATGTTAAAAATTGTAATAAAGTTTTAAAAATGATATATAATTAACCGTGGCATGATTAAGTTCATTAAAAATAAGAAAAAAATCATAAAAATGAGAAGAATACGTTAAAAATAGGTTAAAATTGTAATAAATTTTTAAAAATCATATATAATTAAGCGTGGCCTGATTAAGTGCATTAAAAATAAGAAAAACTCAGAAAAATAAGGACAATACATTAAAGATAGGTTAAAGTTGTGATAAATCCCTGTGTTTGCTAAGGAGGTCACTCCCCTTCACTAAGGATTTTTCAAACGTTCAACCAAAGTACTTCTTTTATTGTGAGAAATAACATATCAAATTAATACACATATTATTTATAAAAAAAATAGGATAAATAATTTACATCGTTCATGCACCAAGGCAGTATAAATAATTTACATCGTCAATACAATCAATCTCATAACGTGATGGTTGACGCAACATACTTTCTCCTTACGAATGTTCCTTCGCTATGATCGTTGCGTATGTAAGGGGTGTCCTCATTTGATAGGAGGATGCTCGGGTCAACCGTCACCGCGAACGGAGGTTGCCCGTCAAACTGATCGTAATCTTCGTCTATCTTATCCTCGACTCTGAGGATTTTCCTTTTTCCTGAGAGAACCACGTGACGCTTTGGCTCATTGGGCCCTTTCCCATTCTTTGGTTTGCTACACATGTCCTTAATATAGAAAACTTGCGTTACATCATTGGCTAGGACGAATGGTTCGTCTGAGTACTCAATCTTGTTAAGGTCAACTATTGTTATCCCACGCTTATCAACCATTACGCCTCCACTAGTCAGCCTAACCCATTGGCACCAAAACAGAGGGACCTTCAAAGGTCCATACTCGAGTTCCCATATCTCGTTGATGGAACCGTAATACATGTTGATTGTCCCTTACTTGTCCATCGCATCGATACGAACATGACTGTTTTTGTTCGTGCTCTTTTTGTCTTGGGCTCTTATGTAAAATGTATACTTATTGATCTCATATCCTTGGAATGTCAAGATTGAGCTAGATGATCCCCTTGCCAACAAGGCCAGTTGTTGGTCAATCGTCCTGTTAGCCATGAGGTGTTGTCGTAACCAAGTGAGGAAAGTATCAATGTGATGACGTGTAATCTAGGCAACAGACTTCTCGATGTTTTTGGAGCGAACAATCGCCATATGCTCCTCGATGTAAGGAGCCACCAACGAAGATTGTTGCAAAACTGTGAAATGTGCTTTACGAAATAAATCATTGTCTATAGTCATTATTGGTTTTCTTCCAAGGGTCCCATTTCCCCATAGTCTCTCCTCATGGCTTGATTCGGGGACCCCGATTGGATGAAGGTCTTCAATAAATTCTACGCAAAACACAATGACCTCCTATATTCCATACCCCTTGGCGATGTATGCATTTGGACGAGAATAGTTACGAACGTACTTCTTTAGAACGCCCATGTACCTCTCGAAAGGGAACATGTTGTGTAGGTACATAGGATCGAGAATACAAATCTCTTTGACAAGGTGACGTAGAAGATGCGACTTTATATTGAAGAAGGATGGTGGAAAGATCATGTCAAAGCTGATAAGATAGTGCACCACGTCATTTTGTAGGGCTGTTAATCTGTCTGGATCGATGACGTTCTGTGAAATTGCGTCCAGGAAAGCACGGAGCTTTGTTATTGTTGTTTAGACATTATCAGAAAGGATACTCCTAATTATAACAGGAAGCAACTTTGTCATCAACACGTGGCAGTCATAAGACTTTAGGTTTGTGAACTTATTCTTTTTCATGTTTATTATTCCCTTTATATTCGACGAGTATCCAGACGGTACCTTGATGCTGTCCAAGCATTCAAACATACTTTTCTTCTCTGCCTTCCTTAGAGTGTAGCTGGCTGGACGTAAGTAATGGCTTCCTTTCTCCTTCGGTTCTGGATGAAGGTCGTCACGTTGTTTCATATGTTTTAGATCATGACGTGTTTTTCTTTCGACTTCCCATATATGCTTTTTCTTCCACATCGCCACATGATCATCTTCACTTACTATAGGTTGGCTGCCAGGTCCCTTTCCAAATACTACTTTTAGATCTTTCACCATAGTGAACACAATTTTTCCGTTACGATGTTTAGATTTAGTACAGTGGTCTGCCTTCTGTTCAAAATGTTTGTCTTTCCTTCGTACAGGGTGGCTTGCAACAAAAAATCGGCGATGGCCCATGTATACAACCTTCCTACATTGTTTCAAATACGTACTGTCAGTTTCATCCATACAGTGGGTGCAGGCCCTATACCCCTTGTTTGATTGTCCCAATAGATTGTTAAGTGCAAGCCAATCATTAATGGTTACGAACAGCAATACTCGTAGATTAAATTGCTCCTGTTTGTCCTCATCCTACACAGAGACATCTTCTTTCTTTCACAGCAGTTGCAGATCTTCAACCAATGGTCTTAGGCACACATCAATGTTGTTACCAGGTTGATACAGAACCAAGGGAAAAGGTTGTAGATATATAGGGTCATAGGCCAAGTGCTATGACCGCTGCTGATCTCTCCAAATGGATTCATGTCATTCGTACTTGAACCAAACCTTATGTTTCTTGCATCATTTTTGAAGTCTTGAAATATTCTGTCAATTTTTCGCTACTGCGACCCATCGGCGGGGTGTCTCAACATCCCGTCTTGTTTACGTTCTTTTGTGTGTCGGCGCATCATTCTAGCATGCGCTTTGTTCCTAAACAAACGCCCTAGAAGTGGTATTATAAGAAAATACCACATTATCTTAGTAGGAACTATTTTCTTCGAATGTTGTCCGTCAACATCACCAGGGCCATCTCGTCTAATCTTGTATCATAATGCCTTACAAACTGGGCATGCTTTCAGGTTCTCGTACTTCTCTCCGCGATAGAGGATACAATCGTTCAGACATGCGTATATTTTCTGGACTTCCAGTCCTAGAGGGTAGACTACCTTTTTAACTTCGTACGTTGTTTCGGGCAATTCGCTTCCCTCCGAAAGAATATTCTTTACGAGTTTCAATAACTCTCCAAATGCCTTATTAGTCACACCATTTTGTGCCTTCCATTGCAAGAATTTTAGTGTGGTACCCAACTTTTTGTGCTCCTGTTCGTAATCTAGGTACAAGGATGTTTTGTGGTCCACTAACATATGCTCCAATTTCGTGACCTCATTTTCACTTTTGCAGTGTTTCTTTGCGTCGCACATCATCTGACCAAGATCATCTACACTGTCATTTTCTGCAACACCTCCGTCCATCTCACCTGTTGTACTATATACAAATCCATCGTATTGAGCTTAGTCCAGAATGTTGTCGTCTTCTTCATCTTCTTCCATTGCAACATTTAACTCTCTGTGCGAGGTCCAACAATTATAGATAGCCATGAATCCCGATTGCAACAACTGGATATGAAGAATTCTTGTTATAGAATTCTTTTTGCATGGACAACATATAAAACCCTTAGTCTTGTGAGCATTGGCTACACTCAAAAAATAATACACGCCATCAATAAACTCCTTCGACCATCGGTCCGCGGTGTATATCCATTGCCGGTTCATCTACATGAAATAAAAAAATCTAAAGGAAGTTTGTGAAAATGAAAATAATTAAATAAACATTTAATAATTTAAAACATCGTAATTAAACTCAAAAGTTGAGTGGATGAAGTGTATTGCTAACCACAATTAGATTTCATTTATTTTTTACTATGATCCTAGTTTTTTAGCTATTTTACATACAATGCCACTCACTATTTTTTCTATTATCTATTATCTATTGTTTTTCTTCATTTTTCCATTATTTTTCCTAATTTTCTATTCTTTTTCCTTCATTTTCTATAATTTTCCTTTGTTGCCTTTTTTCTTTACATTTTTATCCAATATCTCTAAAATTATGAAGTGCTCTTATTTTCTCTAAAATTTTATTCTCTCATTTTTTTTATATATTTTTAGAGAGAATGATGTATAGAAACATAGCTAGAAATGTAATATGTTAACCATACAACAATAAGTTGCTAACCTTTTTGACCCCTTTGATTTGTGTAATATCATCAAAATACTTTCACCAAAAATTTTGACAGCACCTCTTTTAGCTTTCTCCTCTTGGTAACAATGGATCGGGCTGAAGGAGGAAGAAAGACTAAAAAGATATGTATTATCTTTTGTACCAGTTGGAGTCACAAACCAGTACTAAAGATCAATACAAGTACCGGTTGATGTCTCCAGTCGGTACTAATGTGTTTAGCATTTTTAGTATCGGTTGGTAACACGAACCAATACTAAAGTATTGATCCTTAGTACCGGTTAGTGTTCGGTGACACCAACCGGTACTAAAGATCTTCCGCGCCAACCAAGGGGCCTGACAGGGTCTGACATCGCTTAACCGGTATTAAAAATCATTTTAACCGATACTAAAGACACTACGGTGGGACAGGCTATTTACCCGGTAGTAAAAATCATCTTTACTATCAGTTTTTATTACAGCCAAGATATTTGTGTTTTGAGCCGATCGACGAAAGATCAGTTCTACAGTAGTAGCAAATCTTTAGGTGAGTTTGTATTGGGACCGAGAAAACGCTGACACAAATTTGGTGACTCCGTTGGGGTCCGAAAGATTTTTGGCCGTCAATCATCCAACCCAGCCAAAATGCCATTGTTGCATTGTGTTCTTTATTAATTTGATCCGGTGGCAACGTGATGCGGTCAGCAGTAGTCTTCTCATTGAGTTACCGGCCGATGACGTTCTCATTGAGTTACACTCTTGCTGATTATACCAGAAGAAAATTCAAGACCGTATATTAATCTATTCGATCAAAAGATTTCAGCTATGATTAATATAGCCAAAATTAATCAACAAATTTCTTCATCAACCACGACAAACAAGGAGTACTTGACATGTTCATCAAGGAGTACTTGACCGAGGAGGAGCGGCAATATCTTAAGAAACAATTGGTGATGCTAGAGTAGGCAATGTTCGCACACTTTGCCATGGTCAATCAAGGCGTCTCCGAAAGAGACATCCCGCTACCTCAAATTATGGTTTCACATAAGATAATCTCTGATATGCTCGATCCATCTCTTACTATTCAAAAAACTATCGATCGATGTATAGATGCATCTATTAGCGTTTATATAGATAAATTTGATGATACATTAGAAGATGCTTTTCACAAAGATGTTATTAAGAAAATTGGTTCTATGATAGCCAGTTATCAACAATTAATGATATTTCTAGTTTTGTTTTCGTATAACACACCTATAACATAATGGATGGATCAACGGGAACTTCTATGGCTGATTACATAGGAATTGGCTCACACAAAAGCCTGACCACCGGTCAGACCAAGTCTTGCACCAGTCCAATCAAGCTTTTGGCCGATCAGATCAGGCCTTGCGCCGGTCTGACCAGGGATCTGGCCGATTTGACCGGGCTGTCTATAGCCGGTCAGACCGAAGCCCTAGAACATTTTGCAGATTCCTACGCCACGACTAACAGTACTGATTTTAGTTATGTTCGTCTCCTATTTATGCTGTCTGTCATGCTATTCCATACACATATGTTATTTACGCCAATAATTGCTATGAGCCAGTTCAAAACTATCGAGTAGATAGATTGACACAAGACATGCATTATGGCTAGCAAGAGGTTTACTCTCAGAACCCTGTTGTGCCCAAACACTTTAGGCCAAAAGAACAAGTGGATAATCAATTACGGCCTGAAGTTTCTAAAGATCCACATGAACACATACTTACCACAATTAGAGAAGCTTTTAAAGTTGAGCCAAAGAATGAGGCTACTCAAAAGCCTTATCCTGATTACTTTTACACAATCCCATATCCTCATGATTTCAAGGTGTCCGAATTCGTAGAATTTAGCGGCAAGGATAATAGGATCACATATGAACACATAGGCCACTTTTTAGTTCAGTCTGGTGAAACAAGTAATTCCAATATTTTTAAATTGCGCTTATTTCTTTTATCATTGTATGGAATTGCTTTTGCTCGGTTTACTTCATTGCCTGCAAATTCTACCTATACTTGGGCTCAACTAGAATACAAATTTTATGATTATTTTTATACTGGTGAAACTGAGCTTAGATTATCTGATTTAACATCGGTTAAGCAAAAATACAATGAGTCTGTCACTGATTATATTAAGAGGTTTAGAGATGCTAGAAATTGATGTTCTAATTTGAATATAACTGAAAGAGATTTGGATTGTAACAAGATTGACCTTGCATATAATGGATTGCTTGTTCCTATTAAAGAGAAATTGAATGCATGTTAATCATGTGTTGCATGAAGCTCTGGCTCAAGAAAGTCGAGTGAATGACAATATTTCAAGTGCTAGTTTGGACAACGATGTAATAACATGTATAGTCAAACCAAGTGTTGGTTTGGATTGTGTTACTAGTTTGGACAATGATGCAAGTATAGCCGAACCAAGTGATGGTTCAAATTGTGTTACTAGCATAGACAATAGCACAACTGAAAATATAGCCGAACTAACTGACGGTTCGGATTGTATTACAGGTGAAAGTGAGATATCGATGTCATGTAAGACCGAATGATAGATCAGTCATGTGATTGTTGAGAAAGAGATTGACAATATCTTGCGGGATAATGGTGAGACGGAGTCCAATGGAGTTATGCATACATATGAAAGGTCGTATCCTGAGAACGTAGATTTTGTCCTGTACACACAAGGATTTGAGGTGCCCAACTTCACAAAATTCACAGGTGAGGACAATAGAACTACAATTGAGCATATCGGCCAATTTATTGATCAATGTGGAGAGGCCGGTAGCAATGATTTGCTGAAAAGTTGAAATTATTTCCTCTTTCTTTGTCAAACTTTTCAAATATATGGTTTAGATTGTTTGCTCCTAATTCAATTCTACATGGTCACAAATGGAGCATGAGTTTCATAATTATTTTGATGTAAGCTCAATTGAGCAAAGACTGATTGTTGATAATCCGGACACTAGTGAGACTATTTCGGTTGTACCTATGGCTAAGACTTGAATTGTTCGTAATCCTCTCCCTATTGCTCCTATAGATTTTTACAACAAGAGAGTGTTGATTCGGCCAAGTCAAGCCAAGTCTACAAGAGGGACAAGTGTTATTATTAGGGATCCTTGGTCCGAGAGATTAGGTTCGATAATAATAAGGCCGAAGATTCAAACATTAATAAAGATGAGTCATCTAGTAGTTCTAATAAGATTAAAAAGCCGAAGCTTACTTTTGACATGCTTATGGCTAAATACAATAAGGGGTTGGCCGGTCAACAATTTGATAATCAGCCTAGTGATTTGAAAAGACCAAGATCACCTCTAGGAAGAGTTTTGGTCAAGAACCAAAGCAATCGGAGCCACCAACAATAGAAATTCCATACGAACCTCCGGTTGTGATGGCATGGTGTTCATATCAATGCCACCACATGGTTATCCTTTTATGTATCACATGTCATGGTGTTAACATTAGATTTTCGCAATCTACTCGGAGAAGAAAGAGAAAACCGACGCAGAGAAGAAGGAGCAGTTCGAGTCGGATTGATTACGCTATTGGACCAAGCCGAGTATCGGACCAAGTCCTATATCGGACTCAGCGGTGCATCGGACCAGGCGGAGAGCCGGCAGAGGGACTGTATCGGCCGATGTGGGTTCAATGTGGCCATTGGCTGATGGAAGCAGAAAGCTGATGGAGGCAGAGCGGGCTCGGTTTGGGCCTGAGTCAAGCTTCAAAGGAGATTGCCAAGTAGAGATAAGGCTCGATTTTAGGCAATCGTATCTCTTAAATTAGGAAGTTGAAGTAGTTTCGATCTAATCTATGGCAAGAGTCCGCCATAAGAACTTGTTTGTTAGTTATAGATAAAATCGTGTCCGATATGGACAATGTTGTAAATCACGGGTATAAATATCCCGGTAGTTTGTACTTAGAAACTCTCTCAAATTCGACAATCAAAAACTATAGTTCAATCTACTTTCGGCGCATCGCCACCCTCGCAAGAGGTTGATTTTCGGCGAGTTCTTGCTTCCCAGAGCAGAGGTAAGAACTCGTACCCGACGATCTATGTCGTCAGGGCTAGCGTGTCGTTTTAGACACGTTAAGCCCTGGCGATGTGATCGTCATTTATCATGTCTTGGATGATCTTGATATGGCATCTCAATTCTATCTCGCCAGTGGTGAACTCGTTTTAGGGTTTGTTGTCGACGATGGTCGAATTAGCTTGCTTGTCTAGATCCTTCAAGGCATCTACCATCCCCAAAAGCGATCGACAGCTTGATTGTCTTTGTGTTAATTCTCGATTCACACTTTGTGTTGCTATCGACCCTAGTCATGTTTTGAGATTTAATTCAAAGCCTGTTTTCGATCGTAATTAAGGATAGTGCCGGGGTTTCAGCCGGTCTTACCTAATACATGTGATTACTTTGTGTTTTTGTATGTATTTGCCACTTGTATGATTTAAATAAATACATGTGATCTGGGCAATCGTCTTCAGTCTTGACAGCCTGATCTTGGTCGTAATTAAAGATCCGCGCTGCGCCGACGCTACAGGACCGCATTGACTTCGCGGTTCACTCAGCACTAATCAACCAATCCGTAGTGCTGGTGAACACATTGACCAATGTAGTTAAGTCAATACTAGACGGTTCCATTCACCAGCACAAGCCTCAAGGCCCGATCTTCCTGCCCGATAACAAATTCCCTCCATATCGGACCTTGAGGACTGATCTGAGTACGGCTCCACAGCCGGTAGCACCGATCCCATCTCTATCGACCCAGCCAGTGTCGACCATGCCGTTGGTCTTAACGAAACAAGTGGGAGGAAGCCCCCAGCACATCACGGAAGACCAATTGGCGCAATGGACGAGGGAGAGACAGGCTCCAACAGCCTTGCAGCAGCCGATGGTTGAGTCGATACAACAAGCCTCTACCAATCCAGCATCGGCTAGGCAAGCCCAATTCCCCTTACCAAGCAATCCTCCACAAGTAGCTGCCTACAACGCACCGCAAGGCTATCAGCAGTACTCCACGGGGCAGTATGATGCGCCAAACTTGAATGATCACTTTCAGCCATACTCCCCTAGGCAATATCGGCCGAAAAGTTTTCAACAACTTTATCACCAAGCGCAGTGGGCCGATATGATAGCCGAAGTGATGCGTGATCAATTCGGTTTAAAACCCAAGGAGAATGCAACAATATATCGGCACCCATACCCAGAGGAGTTCGACAGAGTGCCATTGCCAAGCCGATACATGATTCCTGACTTCTCCAAATTTTCAGGGCAAGACAATGTCTCCACATATGAGCATATTAGCCGATTTCTAGCTCAGTGTGGTGAGGCATCGGCTGTGGAGGCGTTGAGGGTGAGATTTTACCCTTTATCTTTGTCAGGATCAGCATTCACTTGGTTTTCCTCTCTGCCCTGCAATTCTATCAGAAGATGGGTAGACCTAGAAAAATAGTTTCATCGATATTTCTTCAATGGTGTACAAGAAACGAAGCCGTCTGATCTTACTGCCATCAGGCAGAGAGTTGACGAATCGGTCCTGGACTACATTCAACGATTCAGGGATGTTAGAAACAGGTGCTATAGCCTCGGCTTGACCGATTCCCAGCTGGCCGATTTGGCGTTCCAGGGGCTACTTGGGCCGATACGAGAAAGGTTCTCGTCGCAAGATTTTGAAAGTCTAGCTCAGCTAGCATAGAGAGTATCGGCCCACGAGCAAAGATTCCAGGAGGCAAGTAAATTCACAAAGAAGGTCAACAGCGTTTGTCAATACACCTCCGATGAAGATGAAGATGTTGATGCTGAAGTTGATTTGGCTGAATGGGCCCGGATGAAGAAGCCAACAATATGTCAATGGATCAAGAAGGGCGATAAAGAAGAGAAGTTCGACTTCGACATCAACAAAGCCGACGAGATATTTGACCTACTACTGCAAGAGAAGTAGATACAGTTGCCAGTAGGTCATGTGTTGCCATCGGCTGAAGAGATAAAGAAAAGGAGATATTGCAAGTGGCACAACACGTACTCTCACCATACAAACGAGTGCAAAATCTTTCGACAACAGATACAGTCGGCCATCGAGCAAGGCAGGATCAAGTTTGATGAAGCTAAAAGGCCGATGAAGATCGGAGGACACCCGTTCCCTGTTAACATGGTGCGGGCTGACAGGGCCGATAGCGATGCCAATCGGACCAAGAAGCGACCCCATCAAACTTCAGAAGGCATCATCAAGAAATACCAGCGGAGGCGTGAAGAGCAAGCACAAGACTATTCTGACCAAGATAAATACTATGACCCACATTGGGAGTGCGAGTTCTTCCGATTTTGTTGGAACAAAGGGATGAGGTTGCCAACAATGCAAGAATGTCTTGCATGCAATGACGCGAAGGAATCTTACCAGGGCAGTTCAAGTAGACAGGCGCATTGGCCGATCAAGCAGAAGAAACCCGTACATGAGAGGCTGGGACCGATGCATCATGACCGTCGGACAGAAGATAATGAGCAAGTCCAAAACCCTCAATGGTGCCCAGATGATTTATTTAGCAAAACCCAGAAGCGATGGGTCCAGAGGTTAAGACAGAAAGAAAAGATCCAGGAGCAACAGGCAGCGACCGCTCATCGGCCTACTAAAACCAGGAAAGAATGGAGGACAAAGTCTACAGTGGTAAAGGCCGATGAGGATCGTACGGAGTCAACTCAAGCTCTTGCGTCTACAAAAGGTAAAAGTAAAGCATCGGCTTCTGTTAACATGATTTTTCTATTGCCAGCAGAGTATAGTATACATATGGCCGATGAAGTAATAGCCGATGACGAGATGGAGCAACCTTCGACTATGTTGCAGTTGTCACCAGAGCAAGCCGTGTTCGACAAGCCAGCCGACACCAGCTATAGGCACCTCCGGCCGTTGTACATCAAGGGATACGTCAATGGGCGGCCGATGACGAAGATGTTAGTCGATGGCGGCGTGGCAGTGAATTTGATGCCATATACAACTTTCAGGAAGCTTGGAAAGGTACCTGGGGATCTGATCAAGACAAACATGGTGTTAAAAGATTTTGGCGGCAACGCGTCCGAAGCAAAAGGGGTGTTGAATGTGGAGCTTACAGTTGGCAACAAGACAATCCCTACCAACTTTTTTATCTTTGATGGAAAGGGTTCCTACTGCCTGTTGTTGGGGTGAGATTGGATCCACGCAAATTGTTGCGTCCCTTCAACAATGCATCAATGCCTTATTCAGTGGCAAGGAGGCCAGGTCGAGATCGTGCAAGCCGACAGATCAGTACATGTGGCCAATGCCGATCTTGCAGTTTGGGAGATGGAGGGAATCGATTGCTTGTCCGAACGAGCTTGGGAGGCTGATTTCCTGAAGGTAACTGACTGTGATATCGAGCCGATCGAAGATGGAGACAAGCAGTTACTTTGACAAAGGCATAACATCCACAAGCCAAGATGAACAAGTTAGTCCCTACACAGAAGATGCGGTGGATGAATTGGATGGGAAATTGGGACAAGGCTTCACATCGGTTGATGAACTTGAAGAAGTGGACATAGGGATAGGTGATAGGCCTAAGCCGACATATGTAAGTGTCGTACATTAGTACATCTTTTGAAAGAATTCATATATTGTTTTGCATGGGAATATCATAAGATGCCAGGATTAAGCTGATCAATTGTAGAACATCGGCTACCTATAAAACCAGGCTATCGGCCATTTAAACAAGCTCCCAGAGGATTTAAGGCCGATATGCATGAAGCCATCAAGGCAGAGATTACAAGGCTCTACGACGCCAATTTCATCAGACCCTGCCGATATGCGGAGTGGGTTTCCAATATAGTACCAGTGTTGAAGAAGAACGGCAAGCTCAGGGTGTGCATCGATTTCAAAGATTTAAACAAAGCAACGCCAAAAGATGAGTACCCTATGCCGATAGCGGATTTGCTAGTTGATGCTGCATTTGGACACAAGATCATCAGTTTTATGGATGGAAATGCAGGCTATAACCAAATCTTCATGGCTGAAGAGGATATTCACAAGACGGCGTTCAGGTGTCCAGGGGCAATCGGCTTGTATGAGTGGGTCGTCATGACATTTGGTCTAAAGAATGCTGGAGCCACCTACCAGAAGGCAATGAATTATATTTTTCACGACCTTATCGGTTCCTTGATTGAGGTCTACATTGACGATGTGGTTGTGAAGTCAAAAGAGTACGATGATCATTTGGCCGATTTACGTAAGGTAATGGAAAGAGCAAGAAAATATGGTCTAAAGATGAACCCTAACAAGTGTGCTTTTGGCGTATCGGCCGGTCAGTTTTTGGGCTTCTTGGTCCACGAGAGAGGAATCGAGATTACACAGAAGAACATAGATGCCATAAAAAAGATCAAGCCTCCGGAGAACAAGACCAAGTTACAGTCTTTGATTGGGAAAATCAACTTCATCGGACGTTTCATATCAAACCTGTTAGGCAGGATAGAGCCATTCACTCCATTATTGAGGATGAAGGATGATCAGGAATTTACATGGGGTGATGAGCAGCAAAAAACATTGGACAATATCAAGGAGTATCTGAGTTCCTCACCAGTTTTAATTTCTCCACAAAAGGGAGTCCCATTCAAGTTGTACCTGTCGGCCGATGAGAGGTCTATCGGCTCTGTTTTGGTTCAGGAGATCGATGGCAAAGAAAGAGCTATTTTCTATCTCAGCAGAAGATTGTTGGATGCTGAAACAAGGTACACACCAGTGGAGAGGTTATGTTTATGCTTATATTTTTCATGTACTAAATTGAGGCATTATTTACTTTCCAATGAGTGCATTGTGGTAAGTAAGGCCGATGTGGTGAAATATATGCTATCGGCCCCGGTGTTGAAAGGGAGAATTGGGAAGTGGATTTTTGCCTTGTTAGAGTTTGATCTCAGGTATGAATCGGCAAAAGCAATCAAAGGACAAGCCCTGACCGATTTCATTGTTTGACATCGAGATGATTCAATCACATATTCATATATTGTGCCATGGACACTGTATTTTGATGGATATGTTTGCAGACATGGATGCTGTATCGGCCTAGTCATCGTATCCCCTCGGGGGGCAAGCTTCGAGTTTGCGTTTATTATCAAGCCCTATTATACTAACAACCAAGCAGAATACGAAGCTGTCCTCAAGGGTTTGTAGTTATTGCAAGAGGTCGAGGTCGATTCTGTAGAAATTATTGGTGATTCACAGTTGATGATTAATCAGCTTTCTGGGGAATATGAGTGCAGGAATGATATTCTCAGGGTCTACAATGAAGAGTGCAAGGAATTGTTAAAAACTTTCAAGATTGTGACGATGAGACATATACCCCGAAAGCAAAACTTCGAAGCCAATGATTTAGCTCAGGGAGCATCAAGATACAGGTCGATGGTGAAAGATGTTGAAGTTAAAGTCGCTACCATGGACGCCGATGATTGGAGGTTCGCTATCATCGAGTATTTGAGAAATCCTTCTCAATCGGCGTCATGAAAGATGAAGTATAAAGTTCTACATTATGTCTTACTCGATGATGATCTCTACTATCGGACGATTGATGGTGTCTTGCTTAAGTGTTTGAGTTCAGAAGAAGCCAAAGTTGTCATGAGCGAGTTTCACGAAGGAATTTGTGGAACACATCAATTGGCCCATAAAATGCGATGGCTTTTGAAGCGTGTTGGATATTTTTGGCCGACAATGCTAGAGGATTGTTTCAAGTACTATAAAGGGTGTCAAGATTGTCAGAAGTTTGGAGCAATTCAGAGAGCACCAGCATCGGCTATGCATCCAATCACAAAGCTATGGCCGTTTCGTGGATGGGGTATAGACATGATCGGACAGATTAATCCACCATCAAGCAAAGGACACAAGTACATTTTGGCGGCTATAGATTACTTCACGAAGTGGGTTGAGGCCGTCCCTTTTAAAAAGGTTGACTCCAAGGATGCCATTCAGTTTGTTAAGGAGCGTATTATATATCGATTTGGACTTCCACGGACGTTGACGACAGATCAGGGATCGATTTTCGTGTCCGATGAGTTTGTTGAGTTTGCTAACAGCATGGGCATCAAACTGTTGAATTCTTCTCCATATTACACGCAGGCTAATGGGCAAGCAGAAGCTTCTAACAAGAGTTTAATCAAGTTGATCAAGAGGAAGATTGCTGAACAGCCGAGACAGTGGCATACAACGCTGGCCGATTCTCTTTGGGCGTATCGGATGGCTTGTCATGGTGCGATTCAAGTGCCACCTTATCAGTTGGTTTATGGACATGAAGCTGTGCTGCCGTGGGAGACCAACATTGGCTCAAGAAGGATTGCATTGCAAGACAACTTGACAGCCGATGAGTACCACAATCTCATGGTTGATGAGTTCGATGATTTGGCACACGTACGGTTGCGGGCTTTGGAAAAAATCAAGCGAGATAAAGATCGAGTTGCTCATCATTATAACAAAAAGGTTGTAGCCAAATCATTCGAGGAAGGGGATCTTGTTTGGAAATTGATATTGCTGATTAGTTCCAAAGACAATAGATTCGGCAAGTGGTCGCCTAATTGGGAAGGTCCTTTTCAGATTAATCGGTGTGCTCCTCACAATGCATATTTCTTAAAAGGGTTAGATGGAGAAGTTTTTGGCAGAGCGCTTAATGGCAATATATTTAAAGAAATATTACCCAAGCATTTGAATTGACTCATGATCGGCTTGCTAGCTGATTAATGATAATAGCCAATGTGCAATACATCGCCTTTAGATGGCTAATATAGTATCGCCCTTACTTCAAATTTTACAACATGAGCCCTCATCTTCTAAAATTTGGGGGGCATATATATACTCAGCAGTTCTTCAGATGGATATCGGACGGATTACAAATTTACGGACTTTAAAATTTTTTCGGACGGATTTTTCGGTTAAGCTTTCAGAAGGATTTTATCGCCGATATGCTTATTGTTCTTAGTAGATCCATCGGCTGAAGCACTCCACTATTTATGATCTATCGGCCGATGTGAGTCATTGTTCATAATCAGTTCTCAATCATATTCGGCCGATTGGCCGATGAGATATATATTAATTGAAGACAAAGTTAATAGTATATTACATCAGTTTATGAAGTTCTGGATAGCTGCAATGGCCTTGCGATGAATCTGAACAATATCATCTATGGTTTGAGCATCATCGGCTGATGACCCTGGAATTGGTTTCAACGTCCTACTTAGGGTTGCAAGATGCTTGGCCGATGCCTTCAGCTTTGCTGTTTGGTCTTCTATCGTCTTTGGGGAGGCAGCTATCTTGACTTCGACTTCCTTGATTTCTTCACGAGTTGCTTCTAGCTTCATCAACAGATCTGCTTCAAAGCGACGAAGTTCTTCAAGCTTTTTATTCAAGGCAATCGGCTCAACGACCAGCTCGTCCAATTTTGTTTTGTCAGAATTACTTGAGCTTTGCTGGCAGACACGGCCGATTCCAAGCCTTCACGCTCCCGCCTCGCTGCAATTCTTTCTTTGGCCTTGTGAAGCTTGAAGTGGTATTGCTCTAAGAATATGGCTTGCGTTAATATTTCCATCAGGTCTTCAGGCAATTGATCTTGGATTTCTTCTACCCTGCTCCTTATTGGATTGCAATTCTCCACCAGGGATTCTATGGATTCCTCCAGCCGATTGGCGATGTCAGACAACTGGCCTTTTAGCTCTTCAGAAATTGATGACTTAGCTATGCCAGATGGCTCCTTGTCTTCATCGTCAAGAAATTGGCCGATGTCAAAAGCGAACATATTGGCTAAAGTCTGCAATCATTAAGATAAGGCATGGTTAACTTGGTCAAAGCAAAATCGGCAAAGAGATTCGAAGTGGTCTAGTTTACCTGTGATGAGACATCAGCCGTGGTTGCATCGGCCTCTTTTTGTTGTTCTGAAGTGGCGGGCAAAGAGGTTGGCCAATGTGGTGCAGGCGATGGAGCTTGCGGCTAAAAAAAACAAGAATGCAGTGATCAGGTATACATTATTGGCAAAAAAGATGAGGCAAGACGATCAGCGCTTACCGAGGCAACTGGAGAAGGTGGTGGAGAAGGAGATGGAGTTCTCAATCGGGCCTTGGCTTGTTCGCGTTTCATCAAAGTGGCTTTCTTTGTTCTTGGTAATGGGACCGATTGAGTTCTCTCCTTAAGCAAGGATGATGCAATGACCTGCAAAACTCACGTTATGATAGACCAGTGAAATGGAATTGAAGAAATAGCCGAGGAAGATTATACTAACCTTGCGGACTGCGTGTCTGGTTCTCTTGGGTTGGGCGGCATCAGATTGACCATCGGCTGGTGGTTCTGCAGTGGTTGTGGCCGATGGATCCTCAGGCAGCTTATCGACCGTTGGCTCTTCGATTGGCTTGGCCGATGGCTATTTCGTGGTGGTGGCCGATGGACTTTGATCTTCAGGCATGTTAGCGGCTGCCATATCGACTTCCTCCTCCATCACTTGGTCATCTAGGAATTCTTCCACGGAGGGGTCCAGCTCGTCGAGATCGGCCGGATCGTCGGTCTTAGGTTTTTTGCCGGGTTTTCGAGCTTTGTCCTTGGCCGGTGCTTTCCTCTTGGTGATTTCTTTGACTATCGGCCCTTGGAGCAGTGATGACACTTTTGGAGCAGTAAGGCCGATAGTTGACTCCATGACAGTTTTTCCTGATGGAGCCAGGACTAGAGCATAAGTTATCCTTTGCCCGCTATTGCTGACACTTGGAGCTGGGGAGTCAGGGACTTGAGGGCTGATATTATGGATAAGCTCTGTTAAGTAATATCTGGCCGATTGATGGAAGATATGAGTAGCCCACTCATGCCACCACATTTGGAAGCTGAAATAAATGAAGGCATTCAAACACAATCGGTCGCAGTCGCCCAAGGTTGGAATTTCGATCTCCAGGACTTTGCTCATGAGCAATGCCGATGAGACCGTGCCCCTGCTTTCTAACATCCGATGGAAGTATAAGCTGACAGGAAGCTGCCCAAGCCCACATTGTCTGGCAACCACCATTGGATTATAGAATTCATATGATAGGCTGGTGCTTCTGCCTTGGAATATGCCCACTGGGAGCAGGCATGGGGACACGCCGATCATGAAGACTTCCCTTGAGTTGATATCATCATTTAGCAAATCCAAGTTCAGATCAGAAGGAAGCTCGAAGTCAGAATCTGTGGGGTATACAAACATATCCATCCTGGCTGACGGTGGGCCGGTGTAGAATTGGATAAACCATGCAGACATCTCTTCGACCGATTGGTCAGCTCCAGGGTAAACTGAGGCCGCTTCTCCATAGGACATGCACCTCCTAGATGAGGGATCTTCATTGTCGCTATAGTCCGATGGGAAGACTGAGTCCGATAGGGGAGGCCGATTGACCATGGTGTTGGTGTAGATGGTTAACCACAGTTGAACAAACCACCATGGACCTCCGTGAGCCACTGTCCGATTCAGCATCAAGTCTTGGGTGGCAGAGTGAAGTAGCCGATAGACAGCCCCAAGGAGGTATCAGCCAAGTGGAAACTTTTTCTTCTCAACCAGGGCCTGAGCTAGATGTTGGCAATTTAGAGTGGGGCCACAGGTTAATCCACAAAAAACATATCTCTCTAGCCATAGGGTCAGAAAGGCTACATGTTCTCTATCTGAGACAGACCCTTGCTCCATATGTTCAGAGATATATCCAGACCAGCCCCCAATCTTTTTGGTCTTTAATTTATGGCTTTTGTTGATAAGAAGGTTAAAGGGATTGATTTCGGTGAGGATGTCCAGGCCTGTCAGCATCTTGATGTCTATCAATGTAGGGGTCATCGGACCTTGCCGGAATAGAAAAGCATTTAAAGTGTTGGACCAAAAATAAGTGGCAGCCGACATAAGAGGTTCATTCTTTTTGGTATTGGCTAAGGACAGAGCAAGGCATTAGCCGATTCTGATCTCATCCCAATGGACTTGTTTGGCTGTGGCAATCCTTTTGTACCAGGTCCTGTATCCGTTGAGCCTTGATGGCCAAGATCTGAAGGTGTGTTTCCACGAGGGGACACTGGGTTTTGCTTGCTTGAAGGGGACTCTGTTTGATTCTGCGTTTATCAGCCAAGAGGGATCAGGGTTGCCTAGGGGACCCAAGAGGAATCGGTGCGACTTGTCGTCTGTGGGGATCAGAATCTAGTTTTTGAAGACCTACGGTGTATGGAAAGTGATAAAAAATGAGACACAGGGGGCAAGAGCATAAACCCTAGTTTTGAAAAGTCTCGGCGGGAAAATGAAAATGCAAATTTGAAGAAGGATTGGTTTACCTCAGGGATCTCGGAGACGTAGAATGGAAAAGTTGCCATGGATGCTGTCGAGGAGGTCGCCGTTAAGGGAGGTCTCGTCGAGAAGATGCCGAGGAATCGCCGGAGTTGAAAGGTGTAGGCGGTTGTGAGAAGCTCCGCGCGGAGATTGGCGGCAGAGAGCTGTGAATTTGGATCTGTGTGGATTTTGGGCAAACCCTAGCGATGAGCTCAATGAGGTTCTTCGGAGCTAACTCTGCCACATTATATAATGAAGCGGAATTGGGGGGCATGTGTTAACATCAGATTTTCGCAATCTACACGGAGAAGAAAGAGAAAACCGACGCAGAGAAGAAGGAGCAGTTCGAGTCGGATCGATTATGCTATCGGACCAAGCCGAGTATCGGACCAAGTCCTATATCGGACTCAGCGGTGCATCGGACCAGGCGGAGAGCCGGCAGAGGGACTGTATCGGCCAATGAGGGTTCAATGTGGCCATTGGCTGATGGAAGCAGGAAGCCAATGGAGGCAGAGCGGGCTCGGTTTGGGCCTGAGTCAAGCTTCAAAGGAGATTTCCAAGTAGAGATAAGGCTTGATTTTAGGCAATCGTATCTCTTAAATTAGGAACTTAAAGTAGTTTCAATCTAATCTATGGCAAGAGTCCGTCATAAGGACTTGTTTATTAGTTATAGATAAAATCGTGTCCGATATGAACAATGTTGTAAATCACGGGTATAAATATCCCGGTAGTTTGTACTTAGAAACTCTCTCAAATTCGACAATCAACAACTACAATTCAATCTACTTTCGGTGCATCACCACCCTCGCAAGAGGTTGATTTTCAGCGAGTTCTTGCTTCCCCAGAGCAGAGGTAAGAACTTGTACCCGACGATCTACATCATCGGGGCTAGTGTGTCATTTTAGACACGTTAAGCCCTGGCGATGTGATCATCGTTTATCATGTCTTGGATGATCTTGATATGACATTTCAATTCTATCTCGTCAGCGGTGAACTCGTTTTAGGGTTTGTTGCCGACAATGGTCGAATTAGCTTGCTTGTCTAGATCCTTCAAGGCATCTACCATCCCCAAAAGTGATCGACAACTTGATTGTCTTTGTGTTAATTCTCGATTCACACTTTGTGTTGCTATCGACCCTAGTCATGTTTTGAGATTTAACTCAAAGCCTGTTTTTGATCGTAATTAAGGATAGTGCCGGGGTTTCAGCCGGTCTTACCTAATACATGTGATAACTTTGTGTTTTTGTATGTATTTGCCACTTGTATGAGTGGATCAACAGATATAAATGTATTTGTCACAGATTGTTCTAAGGATTCCTCTGTGATCAGTACATTTATATCGGCCGATCAGTTCATACAAGTTCACACTAGAGTATTAGCTAGTGCATTCACTTCCCACATCCCTCATCGGCCGATGTCATTAGATTAATACAGACACATTGATGAAGGCCGATGAGATTAGATCCATATATTAATTTTATTTCATTATGATCTCAAGTAGGCCGATATAGCCTTGCCTTATCGGCTGGGCTTTCACGATGCGACATCGGCCTATCGGCCGATCGGCCATCGTTGCTAACATGGTTTACTTGTTTATTCTTGTTGATTGCAGATCAAATCAACTGGCACGCCCTACATACACCTAGGCAAGCCATTGGACCTGCACTGGAGTTAAGCAGATCTCCTAGGCCGCCGTGGTAACGCGGAACCCGCTTTGGCACGAGGGCAGGTCGAAATTCTGCGCCAACACGTGGATGCTTCAACCACCTATGTTGTTTCGTCATGGATAGAAAGAATCACCAAGGTTAGTACTAATTCATTCATCTAACTTTAGTCAAGACCATTTCCTACAAAAGAATCGGTTCGTTGAATCAAATGTGAAAAAGACAAAGGTATGGGTGAGAAAAGAGACTAAAGCTCCGGAGGTCGCTACTGTCAAGGAGTCCCAAGATATCCAAGTACCTACTGGAGATGCGGCGGAAGTCATACATACAAGGACAACCAAAGACGGAGCCACGACAGTCGATTGCGTCGGTTTGACCGGACCCCAAGGCCGTTCTGACTGGCAACCTTTAGCCAGTCCGACCGGGCCCCGAGACCGGTCTGATCGGGAGTGTCCAGAAGAGGGGAAGGCAGAGCAGCGTCGCGTCGGTTCGACCAGAACTAGGGGTCAATCTAACTGATAGCTTGTAGCCGGTTTGATCGGGCCCCAAGGCTAGTTAGACCGGGAGGCACCAGAGACGACCAGGAAACTTGAGGGCAACACAGGAGCTTCCAATTCGATGAAAACTATCAAGAGTCATGATTTAGCTCCTAGAACACAACCAAAGCCGAAGTGGTTACCTTCCATCTTATCCCGCTCTCAAAAGAGGAGACTACAATGTGTTCGGGCCAAAGATCAAAAGGAGACAAATGCCGAAGACATGGAGAACAAAAGATGTAACAATTTAGAGCCATGAATAGTACCTAAGCGAGTATAGAGACCCAAGGCTGTAAAAGTTGAGAGACTGATGATTTCCCAAAGTAGTGATAGATCAAATTCGTTGAGAGATGAATCATCAGTCATTAGAGATAAGTCTTCTCTACATGATGTTGTAGACATTAATATGGTGTTTATCTTGCCTTCAAAATCGAGCACTAAGAAAAGATGATTTTGCTCAGGGGCAAGACATTAACATGCTAGGAACAAAGAGAGACAAACGAAGATGCTAAGGCAACATCATACCTCTGAGCTGCCATTTGTTGGATGCTAAGGCAAGGCATGGGTTTATTATGTTCGTCGGTATATTATGCATATGCCATGTTAGAATATTTCTTACTATTTAGCACATGTGTTCTTGCTTGTTAAATCGATATTATACATACATGTTGCAAATGCCAATTCTGAGTGGTGGAATTGACAAGTTGGTATATAATTTATTTGAATATGATTTGGCTCATGAGTTTTTGATATTTCTTAAAAGCCAAATCATATATTTTTTTATGGATCACCATATAAGATATTGATTTCATAATCATTGCACCATCAAAGTTTTGCTTCTTAGTAATTCGGCTTGTGTTAAAGGCCAATGTGCTAGGTTTGCTTTATTATTATCTAGATATGTTGTTTTTGCAACATTTGCACTATTAGAATAATTTTGCATCTATGCTTGAGCCGATTACTTACATTTGTATTGTATTAGAATTCATGCGTGTGAAACATATGTTTTAAAGATTCATTATTGGTCATTTGACAAATGGCTTGGAGTTTTGGGTACTTTGATAATTATTTGAAATAGTCACTTGAGAAACCATATTGACCAATAATTTGACATAGCAAGCATCTGGTTATGAAGATAGAAAAGGCAAATTTTGTGTACTAAAAGCCGATGCTTGTTTAGAAATTGTATGAAGTAACTCCAGATCAAATCGATCAAACCACAAGTACTTGCCCGGTCTAATCGATGCTTAAATGCTGGTTTGACCGTGGCTTCTTGGCCGGTCTGACCGGGCACAGGAATGGTCTAACCGCAACTCTAATGTTGGTTTGACCAGGGATTGCTGTCCACAGCACGTAGCTAGAGGGCATGAGCTTGAAATTGATTATATAGCCTAATTGATCCTTTGAAATTCGGTTGATGTTTTATGATTTCAAGATTACCAATTGGAGAGTTTCATAAGTTGAATATTTTAAAGATCTAAGCAAGATGGTTGATTGGAGAAAGTATGTTGGAGAGTTCAGCGGTAAGCATATGATGCACTTTGTTTAATAATGAGTTATATTGCTGAACTATAGAAATAGTGTTTTAATGGTATATAATTAGATGCCGGTCAATCTGAAATTGCTATGGATGAAGTACTATACAACATTGTGGCATTTAACAATCGGCTTGGGGAATAAAATATTATAGCTGGTTGATTCTCCTATATTGAGTGAGGTGATCTCTCGGTCAATGGTTATAAGACACTAATAGTGATAAAATGACCGGTAAATATTTGAATGTGTTGGATAAGACTAAGGGGAGAAAAGAGAGGATAATCAGCGCCTACCATTGGAATAAAACAGTTTGAAGGTTAGATTTGGCATGAAAAGACGATTTTACCGTTAGGATCTAAGTGTAAAGTGCTTGGTGGATAATCATCTAGTTGAGATGTCTATACTGAATTGTGTGAATCGTTCATAGAAGATTGCTGATTTGTTAGGACAAAACAAAGAGAATAATTTACTAGCCTATATGGCCGATAGATATTATCGTCATAAAACCATGTGTTCTATGCTTTTTGTCTCACATGGGGCATGTGTTAACACCTACATTTGGCACCTAGAACGAAAATAGGAAAATATGGCCGAATTTGGAAAGGACCCGATTTCCTTCATGGGGCCGGTCTGACCGTCGTCATCGGACCAAACAAACCAGTGGTGTCGGGCCGGTTTGACCGACGGCATATGGCTGGTCAAACTGGTTGAGTTTGACTCCGAATCCAATTTTGTTGGATCTCGGGTTTCCTTGCTTGGGAAAGTATTTTTCGAGTTCTAATTGGTCTCTATTCCGAGTAAGTCATAGTGGGGATCCTATATAAGGCAAGAGCAACCCTTTTATAAGGGCTAAGGCCGGCTCGATTCCAAACCCGAGACCACAATCCCTACACGATCGAATCGTTCTTTTACCTTTACTTTTTAGCCATGTATTCTACTTTATTCTTCTCATAGATAAGTATTTCAAACTGCTGATGGATTGCCCCTGGAACAAAAGGATTGTCACCTAGACAGAGAACTCGAAGGGATGTAATATTTCCAACATCTGCTCGATAGTAGCCATCAAATATGTGATGATGAAGTTATAGATTTCTATGTTTTTGTAGCTGACCTATTGAGCTTGGAATATTCCCATGTAATCTATTAGATCTAAGGTTGAGATATGCAAGCCATAGTCTACCGATGTGGGATGGGAGAGAACCATCGAAGCTATTTTCCAATAGGTCAAGATACTGAAGGTTTGAACAATTTGTAAAGATCTGTAGGAAAAGAACCTGAAATACTGTTCTGAGAGAGATTGGTGCGTAAAAGCTTCTGCAACGAGCAAATAGCCAAGGGAAGCTTGTTGATTCATTCTGTGGTCAGGAAGTGAGATCCCAGTGACAAAGCCATCTCTGCAAGTGATATCTGGCCAGTTACAATGATCTTTATATCTGACTGAGCTCCAATTCAGAGACATCGGCCTGTCCTAATCTCTTTCAAGGCTTAAGAGGATTGCCTTCTCATTATCCCTAGTGATGGATGAGTCACATCTGGAAGCCTGGCACTCAGGGGCAAACAAATGAAGAGAATAGAGATTGCATATGGAGGATTGTTGGAACAATTTGAGGACTAACCATGGTTTCTATGGTGCTCACCTTAATTACCCGTGTCATTAGGTCCATGTATTATGTTGTTTTATTTGCAGTGGAGCTCAAAGAAGACTTGCAGTGAGGTCTCCTTTAAATAGAAGTTTGTCTGTACCAGGATATCTGGACGACTGGTTCAGTCTTTACTACTAGAACTGTTCTACAGACTGGAGAGTAGAGATACTAACGGTACAGCAGTATTTATACATCTTATTTATTGATGTATTTTCATTTTCCTTATGGTTTGGCTGTTGTCAGTGTTACGGATTAAGTATACCTCCTAGACTTAGATTCATAACCTCCAAAAATACCACATACCTAATATTATATAGAAAGATATATTTGATTATACGAATATAGCAGATAAGAAAAGAAATTCCATTCCTTTATTGGGAATAGAAGAATTACAAGGTCTTATTTACCCGTATCCTACAAAGGCTCTTCGAGTTTTACTTGAATAACAAGTTGCCTATCCGCATAAATACAAAGCCCCCCAGGAGAGGAGAGTATCAAATTCACAAGCCATAGCCACGAGCCACATCAAGACATGGCTAGGAGGAAGTCAATTGCTAGCCACCGACTCCAAGTCGCCACGTTAGTTCACGACGAGTACTAGTTGACGGGTTAGATTAGCTAACTTGCTCCCTCATTATAATCGGTGTGATACATCGCAAAGCTATACATATAAAATGGAGTAGTGTTATTACCTATCTTAGAGCCTCCGAACCAGTATAAAAGTTCTTATCTCCTGTCTACATTACCGCAATCTTGCACATACACTAGTATCAACATTTCCCTACTATACAAATATCGTAGTCGGATATAGCCCCGTCATCAGCTATCCTTGTCAATGTATCCTGTCATATATAGGTGGTGTTTGAATCTCCTGAAGATAAAGATAAAGATGAAGATTAAGTGTTTCACGTAAAACGATGTAACCTTAACGTGTGATTAATTAAGTTTTAATTATTACAAACTTGAAAAATAGATTTATTTGATATTTTAGAACAACTTTCATATAGAAAATTTTCGCACGAAACACACCGTTTAGCAGTTTGAAAAGCGTGTCACGAATATCTAAAAGTTTATCCTGTGTTTGTAGTAGTTCCGAACAGGGCAGTTTTAAACCACACTTCATTTTTTATTTTGTAAATCTGTTAGGATATATCTTTCAAGAGCCCTGTTGGTATTACTTACGTTCACAGATAAATCCGCAAACGCATGGATACCGCTGTAGTATTTCACCCATGAGTATTTCCATGGTTATCGTATTTATTTTCACAAGGAAGGCGGCGACACATAGGTAATTGTTTTGTTATCTTTAATCAATCTATAATTATTTTACCATAGTCTAAACAGAGGTTAATATGATAATCATAAGGTAGTGGACACACAAGGAGATTCACCTCATAATAATAAATGTTAGTAGAAACTAGCATGACGAAACTAAGGTACAAATGTATTTCTAATTTAACTATGTCTAGTATACACCACCACAACATGTTCTTGTAGCACCACTTAGATAACTTGTTATGCAAGAGAAAGAAGGAAAATATTTTTGCTCAACTTAAAGCATGCACATGAAGTAAACAATAGGAGAAAGAGAGAACACAAGAGCAAACTAGTGCTACTTGGTTTGGGGCAAGGAGAGCAATGACCCAAGAGCTGAATTTATAGGAGGGGAGGTGCCCATGGTTTGGCCGAACCTAGGGTTCGGCCGACCCCTCCTTGGTCCCTGTGTTGCTCATCCTTCAAGGCAAGAATAATGACATCCTCCACTAAATTAAAGTGAACTTGGTACCAAGAAAGATGCCAATTTAGACCTCATTATTTTTCCAAGTGGTCCAATTTTATACTTTCAAAAAGATAAAGTTTAGTGGACCATCTCACATGTCTCCAAAGTTTCTAATTAGTGGGGTTACATCACAAAAGTGATCAGCCCACTACTCATAGCATAACTCAAATTTGAATTTTTCAAAAGAATTTTGCAAATGCAAGAAACTAAACATGAGTTGGAAATCAAATATGCTAATGCAAGTGAGGAATCTAAATATGCATTTGGAAAATAAATATAAGATAACTGCCGAGTTTACCTTTTGGCAGAGGACTCATTATTTTAAGTCCAACGAGCGGGACTTCTCTATTCCATTTAGTTCGTCACGACGTCCGGCTCCGGAGATAATGAGATGGACAACTACTGCTTCTTAACTCATCACACCTTCTTGGTTTTCCTTGTTTTTCCCAGTGTGGACAATTCAATGGACTTTAGGGGTTGCAGCCTCGGCTGTGCCCCTTGCCTCCATGTTGTTATGACGTTTTGGTACTGGAGAGGGAATTCCCTCTTCAATGCCTTCTCCATGAATACGATGAGGCTGTCCTTTTTTGGGAGTGTCACTTCGACCTCACCAATGTTCTTGCTGTTTGGCCCGTACTTAATCTTGATCATGAAGCGTTGCTCCTTTCTGGGCTTGAACTCAAACTTCTCCTCCATCCCATTAATGTGGAGTCAGATTTCTCTAACCCCCACATCAATACGTGCATTCGTGGTGCTCAGGAACGGGCGCCCAAGGATAAGGATGTTGTCATTGTCGATGTCCATGTCCAGCACCACAAAATCCACAGGGATAAAGCAACCCTAGATTCTCACCGCAATATCTTCGGCAATCCCCGCCGGATAACGGACCGTAGAATCGGCCAACTGCAGCATCATACGTATAGGTGATAGAGCAGTAAAGTTCAATTGATCAAAGGCTACCTTGGGCATGACGCTAACGCTGCTCCAAGGTCACACAGGGCGTGGTCGAAATGTTGTGTCCCAATTGTGCAGTTGATAGTGGGACACCCCAGATCTTTCTTCTTCTCCGGAAGCCTGTTGAGTATAGCTGCGCTACACTCCTCTGTCTGTCTGACAATCTCTGTGGGCAACCCCCTTTTATTGTTGATGATATCCTTGAGGTAGCGTGCACAGGTGGGCACCTGCATCCCATCCAGTAATGGAATATTGATGTATATCTTCTGGATTACCTCAATGAAACGGCTAAATTGCTCATCCATGGTAGGCTTCCTGTTGCGGCGAGGAAACATCAATATGTTTGTATCCATAAATTCTTGTGTTTCCAACATCTTGTTGAAGCTCAGCTGGTTCTTGATCTCCAAGAAGAGTCCCTCCATCTTGGTGTGGATGCTCTCCAAGGCCTTGTCATTGGCCGCTAGTCTCCTGGATATAGTCTCATTCACCTTGGCCTGGCCATAGACAAGATCTTTCAAGGAGGGTTGGTTAGGATTAAAATTATTGTTGTTCCCTCCTTCGTAGTAGGGGCGCAGCTGGTTCCACCCCTGGCCTCCTTGTGGACGATACCCGTTATTGTTGTTGTTCATGAAGAATAGGTCTTCACGGGTCTCAGGGCAATCATTCCCCGAGTGTTTGGTATTGCCACAGGTCTCGCATGTCATGGGGATGTCCAAGGCCTTGTCCCGAGCATGTTCTTCCAAATGCTTCAGGAGGAGGTCCATTTTAGCGACGAGCATGTCAGTTTCCTTGACGGTATACATGCCCCACTGACGGGACTGGAGCCGCTCTTCACTCCATCCCTGGTTGGAGACCATCTTCTCAATTAATTCTGATGTGCGAGCGACAGTTAAAGAGAAGAAAGCTCCTCTAGCAGCAGCATCCACATGATCACGAGGCGACTGCGTCTACCCGTTGTAGAAGTTCTAAATGATGAGCCAATTATCCATGCCATGGTGAGGACAAGCCATGATGTATTCCTGGAGCCTCTCCCATGCTTCTGGTATCGACTCATTGCTGGCCTGCTGGAAGCTTGAAATTCTCCCGCGAAGGGCATTGGTCTTGCCCATCGGGAAGAATTTAGCGAGAAACATTGTTGAGCACTTTTCCCAAGTGTCTATAACACCCCTCTAGGAGTTGAACCACTACTTCGATATCCCGAGTAGAGAGAATGGGAACAAATAGAGCTTGATGGCATCCTAGGTCAACCCCTTGATGACGATGGTGTCACAGAGCTCAAGGAATTGTTGGAGATGTGCATTAGCATCCTCATTGGCCTTCCCACAAAACGGGGTGGCCTACACCATAGTGATAAGAGCCATCTTGATCTCGAAGTTGGCATCCCCAGTATTAATAGCTGGCCCAACGGACACATTTGAAGCAGTGGGAGCCGAGTATTCATGAAGGGTATTCTAAGCCATCGGCTGCAAGCGTATTGGTGCAAACATGACTGGTTCAGGTGCCAAGAGCCTGACTTGCGGAGAAACGACACGAGGCCAGACCCTTCTCACAAGCTTCTCTGGATTATCAATGAAATTTGTCGGCAAGCTGAAACCACTCATACAATACCTGTTTTCACATAAAAGAGAAAACAAATCAAGGTTAACCTATTTGGACTAAGGTTTCATTAATCATAGTATGATCAAAGATATATAAACAATTATCTTTATGCCAGTGCCTTCCTCGGCAACGGCGTCAGAAATGCTTGTTGATATCTCTTACGTTCACAGATAAATCCGGAAGCGCACGGATACTGTTGTAGCATTTCACCCATGAGTGTTCCCACGGGTATCGTATTTATTCCCATGAGTTTTCTCAAAGATTCTGGTATGTCTTTATTACTTTACTCTTCTTGTAAGACAATGGTTGAATTAATAGAATTATCTTCTTTATATTCTTATGTTCATAGTTTATATATTGTTTTAGTAGATATAAGTTCTATGATTAGGATATACTTCATCTATATGCTTCACTTGATTAGACTAGTCGATCTATGTTATGGTAACGGTCCAATGACCTTAATGGGTTGCACTAGTTCTTACTTGTCCATCCATAGGATGATAGTCTCGGGGAAATTAGTGATATTATTTACTAGCATAAGCATGATGCTTATATTAGATAAATGTCATTGGATGCGGGTATGCCACACGAAAAGTGAGGTAGAATGGCAGGTGGTGATAGCCATGTCTGTCCTTTGTATTCCTCCACGTCCGGGTATAACGTAAGAGTGCATAAATGTCATAACCACACTGACAGACCAGCAGGGAGTGGTTTCTCGGTAGTACCTGAGTGCATAGAACTAAGTTCTAGCCTTGTAAGCATGTATGTGTTAAGTATATACTAAATATTACTAATATAGAAGTACATATGTATCTTAGTTCTCTTATGTCCTCACTATACATTAAGGCCCCCTTTGATTCAAAGGAAAATCATAGGAATTTTGTAGGATTTCATTCCTATAGGATTTTTTTCCATATAGGCCTTTGAATCAAAGGATTGAATCCTACGAAATCCTATGAAATTACTATGGAATGCCTCTTTCCATACAAGTTTTGGAGGAAATTTTCTTTGAGTCTTTATCTCCACTAAAATTCATGTGTTTTTCTACGGTCCAATCAATCGATCATTCCTGTATTTCTCCTGTGTTTACAATTCTATGTTTTACACTTGTATTCCTGTCAGAATCCTGAGTTTTTCCTATTCCTTCGTTTTTCCAATACTGCGATTCAAAGGGGCCCTAATATTGAGATGAATCTCATGTGTGTCACATGACCCCATTACCATTTATTCTAACCCCTGTTTAAACTATGGTGAGTTTCCACATGCTATTACTCCAAAGGGCTCATTTTTTTTGGAGAGATGTGTTGCAATTTGTGGATGTTTTTAGAGGACTTTCTTCCTGCAAAGTGGATGATGGGAAAACTTGTTTGTTTTGGGATGATTTGTGGAATAATAAAGTCAGATTAGGAGTTTACCCAAGAGCTCATTCTTACTCCAAAAATCCAAAGGACTCTGTTCATAAAACTTCTACCAAAGATTTCTTAGATATCTTTGTGCTTCCGATGTCTGAACAGGCTTTTCAAGAGTATCTATCAATGGTGACTGATGATCCCTTGGATCAGCTCTCTGATGACAGGGATTTATGGAGTTATGCTTGGGGAAATGCCTCATTCTCTTCTCAGAAGGTATATGCAATTAACTTTATGCATGTTCAAGCGCTTGGTTACCTTAATTGGATTTGGAAAAGTAATACTATGAAATGAAAGTGAAGGTCTTTGGCTGGCTCTTGTTAATTGATAGGTTAAATACCATAGATATGTTAGAAAGCATTGTGCACCTGACAATTGTGACCTCACATGCGTTTTGTGTTCATCTGGACTCAGAGAAACCTTGATGCACCTATTTTTCCAATGTCCTTTCAGTTTACAGTGTTGGGCTCAATTTGGTATTGTTTGGGATTTATCCCTTGCTTTTGAGGAAATGTTAATTCAAGCGAAGAGGACATCCAGATCATCTCCTTTTACTGAAAAAATCCTTTATGCAGCTTGGAATATTTGGAAGCAGAGAAATGGGATTATTTTTGATTGGGTTAATCCATCTGTTCATTCTTGGAAGGCTTTCTTTAAGGAAGACCTTTTTCTTCTTCTTTTTCGTCTTTCTATAAATGGGTAAGCAAATTCTTTCTAATTGGTTAACTCTTTTGTAATTACCCTTGTTGATTTATTAATATAATGTCTTACTGTGGGGGTTTCCCCTACAGTGTTTCCCTTAAAAAAAACTATGATGAGTTAATTATAGATTGATTAATGATGTATAAACTATATCTTTACACCGCCATCTTCCCTGCGGAAATATAAATATGATACCCTTGGGAATACTCATAGGTGAAATGCTACAGCGGTATATATGCGCTTGCGGATTTATTTGTGAACATAAGAAATACCAACAAGCATTTCTGGCGCCGTTGCCGAGGAAGGCACTGGTTAAAGATATAGTTACATACATCCATAATCATTCTATGATTAGTGAACCTTGGTCCAAACAGGTTACCTTGATTTGTTTTCTCTTTATGTGAAAACAGGTAGTGTATTACCGGTTTCGACTTGCCGAAAAATTTCGTTGATAATCCAAAGAAACTTGCAAGAAGAGTCCGACCTCACGTTGTTTCTCCGCAAATCAAGCTCTTGACACCTGAACCAGTCATTTTTGCACCATCAACCTTCAACCGATGACTCAGGAGACCCTTCATGAATATTCGGCTCCCTCTGCTGCCTACGTACCCATTGGGCCCGCTGTCAACACTAGAGATGCCAACTTTGAGATCAAGACTGGTCTTATTACTATGGTGCAGGCTACCCTGTTCTATGGGAAGGCCAATGAGGACGCAAACGCCCATCTCCAACAATTTCTTGAGCTCTACGACACCATCGTCATCAAGGGAGAAACTTAGGATGCCATCAGGCTCCGCCTGTTCCTGTTCTATCTACTTGGAAGAGTGAAACAGTGATTCTACTCCAAGAGAGGTGCTATGGACACTTGGGAGAGGTGTTCAACCGCGTTCCTGTCGAAGTTCTTCTCGATGGGCAAAACTAATGCTCTTCGTGGGAAAATTTCAAGTTTTCAGCAAGCAACCAATGAGTCAATTTCAGAGGCGTGGGAGAGACTCTAGGAATACATCCTGGCTTGTCCTTACCATGGGATAGGTAACTAGCTCATCATCTAGAATTTCTATAATAGGCTGACGCAGTCGGCCCGTGATCATATTGATGCTGATGCTGGAGAAGCATTCTTCTCCCTCACTGTTGCTTGCGCATCAGAGTTGATTGAGAAGATAGTCTCCAACCAAGGCTGGAGTGAAGAACGACTTCAACCTCGTTAGCAAGCCATGCATACTGTTAAGGAAATGAACATGCTCGCCGCTAAGATGGACCTCCTTTTGAAGCGCTTGGACGAACGTGCTCGAGACAAGGCGAAAACATACGATACCGCCCAAGCCTTAAACATCCCAATGATGTGTGAGACTTGTGGCAATACTAGACATTCTGAGAATGACTGCCCCGAAACCCGTGAGGAATTATTCTTCATGAACAACAACAACAGGTACCGTCCACAAGGAGGCCAGGGGTGAAATCAACCATGCCCGTACAATCAAGGAGGCAACAACGGTAAATTCAATCCTAACCAACCCTTCTTAAAAGATCTTGTCTTCGGCCAGGCCAAAATCAACAAGACGATGTCCAAGAAGCTGGCGGCCAACGACAAAACCTTGGAAAGCATCCATGTGAAGATGGAGGGACTTTCCTCGGCTATCAAGAGCTAGTTGACCTTCAACAAGATGTTGGAGACTCAATTAGCTCAGCTGGTTGTTGCCGTTCCCTTTGCCGAGACAAGGAAGATCCCAAAGCAACCCAAGTCATCCCTGGAAAATGTCAATGCGGTGATCATGAGAGGAGGCAAATCCACTCATGATCCGCTATACCGAACTCATGCAGACAAGGGGAAGGAGAGCCAGGAGGAGGAACTCCCTTCTAAAGACTTCAACAAGGCACATGACGGGAGGACAGCAACGCAGGAGTTATGTGATACAAACATCCTGCTATTCCCCCGTCGCAACAGGAAGCCGACCGTGGATGAACAATTCAGCCGGTTCATGGAGATAATCCAGAAAATTTATATCAACATTTCATTACTGGATACGATGCAGGTGCCCACCTATGCTCGCTACCTCAAGGACATCATCAGCAACAAACGACCATTTCCCACCATGGAGATAGTCAAGCTAATGAAAGAATGTAGCATTGCTATACTCAACTGGCTTTCTGAGAAGAAGAAAGATCCAGGGTGTCCCACTATCGACTATACGATCGGGACACAACACTTCGACCATGCCCTGTGAGACCTTGGAGCGAGTGTCAGCGTAATGCCCAAGGTAGTCTTTGATCAGCTGAACTACGCTACTCCATTACCTACACCCATGATGTTGTAGCTGGCCGATTCCATGGTCCGCTACCCGGTGTTGGCGTAGAATTTCGACCCGCCTCACAACAAAACGGGTTCCACGTTTCCACGGCGGCCTGGGAGGTTTGCTTTACTCCAGTGCAGGTCCAATGGCTTGCCTAGGTGCGTGTAGGGCGTGCCAGTTGATTTGATCTGCAATCAACAAGAATAAACAAGTAAACCACATTAGAAACGATGGCCAATCGGCCGATAGGCCGATGTTGCATCGTGGGAGCCTAGCCGAAAGGGCAAAGCTATACCGGCCTACTTGAAATTATAGTAAGATTGGTAAATAAATCTAAACCCATCGGCCCATGTTAATATGCTTACGGCAATTTAAAAGAAACGGCCGATGAAGGATGCATGAAGATAAATACACTCGCTAATACTCTAGTGCAAACTTATACAAGCCAATCATCCAATACAGATATACTAATCACAGAAAAGTCATAAAGATGCCCTGTAATAAATATGTTTATGTTTATCGATCTGCTTGTACAAGTGGCAAACGCATGCAAAGATATAAATAATCACATGCATTAGGTAAGACCGGCTGAAACCCCGGTGCTATCCTTAATTATGATCGAAAACAGGCTTTGAGCTAAACCTCGAAACACGACTAAGGTCGATAGCAACTCAGAGTGTAGATCGAGAGTTAACACAAAGAAAATCAAGCCGTCGATCGCTTTTGGGGATGGTAGATGCTTTAGATAATCTATACAAGCAAACTAATTCGACCATCGTCGGCGATAAACCCTAAAACGAGTTAAACCCTGGCGAGATAGAATTAGAAAACCACATCGAGATTAGCTAAAACATGATAAACGACGATCACATCGCCAGGGCTTAACGTGCCTGAAGCGACACGCTAGCCCCGATGATGTAGATCGTCGGGTACGAGTTCTTACCTCTGCTCTGGGGAAGCAAGAACTCGCTGGAAGCTAACCTCTTGCGAGGGTTGGCGATGTGCCGAAAGTAGATTGATTTGTGTTTGATTGATTGTGAGAGAGTTTCTATGTACAGACTACCGGGATATTTATACCCGAGATTACAACATGGTCCGTGTAGGACACGATCTTATCTCTAACTAACAAACAAGTCTTTGCGGCAAACTCTTGCCAAAGATTAGATCTAAATCTACTTAATTTACAAGATACAATTGCCTAAAACCGAGCCTTATCTCTATTTGGCAACTTCCTTGAAGCTTATCTCGAGCCCAAACCAAGCCCATGCTAACTCTATCAACTTCCTGGCTCTATCAGCCAATAGCCATATTGAATCCGAATTGGCCGATCCAGCCTTTCTGCTAGCACTCTTTCCAGTCTGATACGCTTACAGAGTCCGATATGAAACTTGGTCCGACTCCAACTTGGCCCCTCCTCTCTGCATCGGTTTTCTCTTTCCTCTCCGAGTAGATTACGAAAATCTGCTGTTAACACCCGGCGAGGATTGCTGAAGATATTCTGATGAGAATCCAGGGTTGCTTCGTCCTCGTCGATTTCGTGATGCTGGATATGAACACCGACAAGGGTACAACACTTATCCTTGGGTGTCCATTCCTAAGTATAGCAAATGCACACATTAATGTGGGAGCCGAATAAATCTAACTCCACATAAATGGCAAGGAGGAGAAGTTCGGCTTCCAACCCAGAAAGGAGCAATGCTCCATGATGAAGATCAAGTACGGGCCAAACAAACAGAACATCCGTGAGGTCGAAATGAAACCTCCCAAGAAAGACAGCGTCGTGGCATTCATGGAGGAGGTGTTGAAGAATAAACTCCTCCTCCAATACCGAAATGTCAAGACGCCAAGGAGGCAAGGGGCGCAGTCACAGCCGCAGCCCCTGAAGTCCATGGGATCATCCACACTGGCAAAATCAAAGAAGACCAGAAAAGTGTGGCGAGTCAAGAAATCGCAGTCATCTGTCTCATCATCTTCGGAGTCGGATGTTGCAACGAACTGAACTCAATGGAGAAGTCCCACTCATTGGACTTAAAATAATGAGTCATTCGCCGAAAGGTAAAATGGTAGTTATCCCATGTTTAATTTTTCCAATTGCATATTTAATTTTTCAACTTGCATTTGCATATTTGGTTTTGTCAATCTTGTTTGAATTTTCAACCCTTTGCATTTTCAAGATCTATTTTCCAAAAACCAAATATGAGATTTGACATGATTAGTGGGTTGATCTATTTTAAAATGAAGACCAACTAATTTAAAACTTTGGAGCCATGTGATGTGGTCCCCTAATCTTATCTTCTTGAAAATCAAAATGGGACCACTTGGGGATTTAAAGAGGTCTGAATTGGCATCTCTCTTAGATCCAATCAATCATTTTTATTTAGTGGAGTGTGCATTTATTCTTTCCTTGAAATGAGGGCAACATGAGGAGGACAAAAGGGGTCGGCCGACCCCCTAGTTCAGCTGAACCATGGGTAGCTCTTCCCCTATAAAAGCCACCCCATGGCCATTGCTCTCCTTGCCCCAAATCGAGCTACACTTGTTTTCTCTTGGATTCCTCTCGTCATCCTATAGTTTCTTTTATATTTTTATCTGAAGTTTGAGCAAAAATATTAGCTTATTTTTCTCTTGCATTTCAAGTTCACCTTAAGTGTTGAACTACAACAACATGTTGTGGTGGTGCCTCTACCCTGCAAGAACGATTGTTGTCATGCGTTCTTGCTCACAAGAACGATTTTGTGTAGTGTTACTACCCACAAGGACAATTTTTTGGTGGCAACCAAGCTCCACAAGAACGACTAACCCTTGGACGACTAACTTGCTTTTCCTAACGTAACCCGTCCTCGAGTATTCTTGTGTGTTCCTTGTTCATGTGTGTAGGATGAAAAGGAGTGCCAAACGCTTCCTCAACATGATGAAGAAGAGATGAGTTCAAGCTCACGACACCATTCCCATAGCTCGAGCGCATGCCCATCCAACGAGTATGCGCCGAGTGAAGAGCAAGCAGAGTCACGCCCATGGACGAGGACCAAGGCGAGGCAAACTTTCATCTTGACACTAAGCTGGACCTATAAAGTGGTTAGGAGAAGCAAGCCTGTGCCATCCTCAAGGACCGAGTGTTCGCTCACACGCGAGCATACGACCTAGACCTACTCACCAAAATAGGTATGGATTTGATTTTGCTAATGTGTGGTAAGCCATAGGTTGGGATGGCCTCATGCCTATGGATGAACCTGGTTCACGTTTTCTCACCATACAATTTCTTTGCACCCTGCATAAAGTGGGGGATGGTATTATGTTCCAATTCTTCAGGATAAAATACTATCTCTCATGAAAGAATCTCAGTCTTTGCCTGGGATTCAACAAAAAGTGTTCTGTGGATCTAAATAAGCAATTTCAGGTTACAACATAAACGATTTCTAGCAATGCATTTTGGGTGAGGTTGTATGTGGGAAACCACGAGCCAATGATATCCACAATCCCACCTTATGCTTGATACACAAGTGGTTGGCTCTTACTTTCTTCCCTCAGCAAGATGTAAGGCCCATTTGTAATGATGAGTTGAAAATCCTTTATGCCATGGTAAAAAGGATTAAAATTTCTCCTATCAAAGTTATGATAAAACAATGGTTAGAACAACTCGGCATGATAAGACTAATAGAATGCACATCTTTAATCACTTGTATTGCTGTCAAAGTTGGAGCGTTGGAGGATGGTCCAATCATAGACATTCCCCAACCTCGTTCCTTCAAGGATTATCTTGTGCAAGGGCATACATTAAAACATGGTCCGAATGCGTCTCTTGTGTTTTTCTTCCCCTGATATACGAATAAAATTTCATTACCTAAACCGGGATTTCATTTGTATAATTGTCGGGCGCTAACCATTCCTCTCATACCACGAGAGGCTGCTCGCAGAAGCAATGTTTCTGGCAGGACAACTCGGAACATGTCGAAGAATGTCGCCGCAGAGCAAGCACAACAGCCGCCGTAGTACCTATTCACGCAGCAAGCAGATTAGAGCCAGTCTAGATATACACCTGGCTGGAACCAACCAACAGCAGCTTATGAAGCAAGAGGCTCGGCTTGTCCAAGTGCTAGTTGTGGTCACTGGGAGCATCCCATCAATAGACGTCGGGGCAATGTCCCCAATGCAGACCACTCCTCTAGCTCTAGTGGGTTGCCCCCGTAGTCAGGTGCACGTCACTCCTTCTCACCTCAAAGTTCTCATGATTTCAGTCGAGGATTTGCTGACAGCACCCAACAGCTGGTAGAGCTCGATCTTCAGAACAATGGGATGCAGAACACGCTAAACTTGCATATCCAGGAGACCCACATATGGCAGCAGTACACCAATAGCCAACTAGTGAACATCAACATCACCATGCAGCAAAGTCAGGCTGACATGTTGGCCTACTTTCGGTCGCAGGGATTCAATCCCCATCACGCACCGTGAGCAAGAAGCTAGCTTGGGGGAGTGCCTTCCCCACAAAGGTAACTTATATCTTTCATTCCATTTCATTGCATCAAAAAAAATGATAAAAGATTTAAAAACATAAAAATACCAAAAATATTTGCTCTCCATATATGCGGTAAGAATATTTGTCGGGACACCCCGGGTTAAATATTATTTAAGCTATCTGAAGTGATAGCGCGAAATATTTAGTTGGATGGGGTCTAATAATAATCAAGTAAAACAATAACCATCCAACCTCATCGCTGCCCTATCAAGTCAAATAACATACATAGTATAAAACCTGAAGTGCTGAGTAGAGAGCATAGAGGATATTGTTGGGACTTTAGCATGCCAGTCAACTTCGGCCTGAGACATGCCTGTCAAACCACACGAAGATGGCGACCAGATGTGTTACACATCTCAGGAGACTTGGCAAAATTCGCTAAAGTTCTACGACATCCCAAATGCTCGATACTCATACTGGTGTAGAACTAGATCCCAGGATAAGCTCTAGTTTCACACTTTCATCTAAGCGATGAAGATTAGAATAATAAGGAGTAAACACAAATAAACTTTATTCTACATCTTTATTTAAATACATAGGTCAATCGGCCGAAAAATTACTGATCCGCGGAAGCTTGGCTACCCGAAACCACAAGCAGCCAACTGGGGAGGTAACCCATATAGATCCAGTCCTAGAAGGAGCAATGATTTCCCGAATCACTCAAATTATACTAAGCATACAACCTGCAAAATGGATATTCCAGTATAACAAGAGTCAGTACATTAATCGAATTAATGTACTAGCAAGCACAAGACAATCCTAACATACTACATGCATGGCATATAATCAAGGAAGGCTATTTGTAGCTCATTTTAGCATAAAGCAAGTTTTAGTTCACAATCATTTCTAAAGGAGTTGAAAATTCAATTAACAAAACATTAACATAGTTAAATCATAATATTCACCATAATAGTGTCACAAACATACCCTTGTTGCCCATACCGACAACAAGTCATAATCTCATCATAATAATATACTTGATTTCCCACCCGGCATCAAGTCCCACATTCATCATCAATATAACTCAATCATCATAACTTAACCCAAGTTACCATTTTCAAATCCATAGATCACAAAACATAAATTGAAAACATAAACCAAAGTTTATGCTCATGACACTTCACCAAGTCGCTCATGACCGTGAGCACGGCTAATCGATTAGTTTTAGAGAACTCTGTAGAGTTTGTACAACTTTACCCACATGATATGAACACTCTAGTTTGTTTCATGTTTGCAAGGCACTACCACACTCTTCATAGTGAATGTGGTCTAGAGGTCATAACGTAGCCTTTACATTACTTAATGCCTAGCCTTGCATCAATGACGGCAAGTGTGAATTCATCCTGGGAATGACCCAGAACCGTTAGGTGGCGGGCCCACGCCTTAAACCTAACGTCGTGGCAGCGAACACATCCGTTACCCCATGAGGCATTTAACCGTTGAACTGGACAGACTTAGATGCCTATGCTGTGAGGCGGACCATCCGTCCTCTCACAGAATCACACACACAGAGCTAGTAATATTCGCTAGCATTAAATTCAACACACACATTCATGGGTAGTTCCTATGAATCATTGCTCAGACTAATTCATTCTACTCCGGCCTACCAATATGCAAGGCTAGACTTTAAGTAACTTAATTAGCTAAGGCCACCCCATAAATAGCACATGTGGATGTACAGTATACTTAAGTTGGTGACACGAAGTTCAGTCCTTAACCAACTCAAACGAACACTCCCCCTATCGATGTGCAACTACCACCATATGCACACCACTTGCCGCCCAAGTCCAAAATCATTTTACTCACACTTTAGTTCGCAAATACTTAACATTTTCATTTTTAATTCAGCAATAATCAAATATTCAAAATCCCATTCATAAATCCATAAGAGTGATTATTTTGCTTAATTCTAAGCATGGCTAAGCATATAGTAGTGTAATAAGCATGGTTAACCCCAAATGAGCACAAGTAAAGTACTCTACCCAATACTAAGGTTACAAACCAAGGGAATCACAATTAGTCAAGGAGATATATGCAGCAATAAGGACATAGCTACCATTTACCAAGTTTCAAATATCGTTTTTAATCAAATACATATACAGTTTTGCAAACAACACTTTTCATCTCCCAAATCATGGGTTTCAAGGTGATCAAATGAGAGGGGAGGAAAGAACTTGCCTTGATCTTGAACAATATGAATACCACTTAAGTCACACCTTCACCGTCAATGCAATTTATCTATACAAATGACACGATATGCAAATAAATACCAAATTATGCAAAAATACAAAATACTCTAAAATGCATGATTTGTGTACAGTGGATAGGTTCTGACCTAAGATGAATTTAGGTGAAAAAATCATTATTTTATCTCTTCATTTGTGAGTCATGAATCTTCAGAGTTTGTATTGACCTATAGTATTATTTACCTAGGTAATATGGTGAAACCATTTTAATATGTGAAGAGGACTATTTTCTAAGACTAACGCAATTGGTTTCATAATTTTTAGAGCTAGGATGAATTTCTTATGCATTTTACAAGTTGTAGTGTAGTCTATATTGATAATTTGTAATACTAATTTGAGGGTATTATTTGTACTAATGTTCCATATTTTGACCAACATAAATAAAGAACATAATTATATGAGTCTAACCTTATTTTACTTCAGCCTAGTTGGAGCTCAAATATGTCCTATATGGATTTCACAATTCATAGTTTGTGGTTTAATTCCTATAGCACCAATAATATTTTAGAGATGTTTTCTATATTAAAAGTACTATATTTTATCCTACAGTGCATAAGGGTACATGTTTGTGAATCTAGCAGGACTTAGTTCAATTCATTTTGAGTTAGGATGAATTTCCTATAATTTTTAGAAATTAGATTGTACATGTGGTGGTTATTTTACTAAACAAATTATTAGTGCTGATTATGTTATAGAAAGTGTCAAATTTTATATCACTAAATTAAATTTCATACTTTGCTGATTCTACAGAAATTTAGTTCATCTCATTTGGAGTAATAGTGAATTTTTTTTGAATTTCCAAAGTTGAAACATGTATTATGTCTATTATTTCATATACAAAATCTTAGTGATATTTGGTATACTATAAGTACCACATTTTAATTCATAGTATTAAAGTTCACCATTTTACAGAACTACTGAAATTGGATTCACCTCAAAATGAGCTATATTTGATTTTATATGGATTTTACAAGTTTGACATAATTTTCAATTGAAAAGATAAAGGTTTAATCATTTTCTTCTAGATTTTTGAATTATAAATACTTAGGGTCCACAGGTCTGTCTCAGCCAATATGCAAAAAGGCCCCTAGGGTTCTCAGGAATCAACCCGAGCTACACAACACGTGCTAATACAAATACCATTAAGAGTCCCTAGTGTTTTTAATTATTACTAATAGGTCCTTGGTCCCACATGTAAGTCTCATATATTTTACATTTTAAACCTTACAAGATTTAAATCCTTACTAGGCCAAATTCTTAGTGCCTAATTAAGTGGGGCCCACACGTCAGTGAGACGGTGCAAGGAAGATCAGAGGCAGTGGCGCTCCGGCGAGGTTCTCGCTGGCGGCAACGGCGAACGGTGGCCGATCTTGGTGAGCGACCAAAAGAGAAAATGAAGAAGCGTTCTTAGCGAATCTATTGGTGGTCTTCCCGCAAGCTATGGTGGCCGAAATCGATGGTGATGGCAGTGGAAGCGGCGGTGTCTCTCGGCATGCAAGTGCATGTCGAGCTCCGGCTTGTTTCAATGCGAATGGGTGCATGCATGCGACTCTATGGGGCTCTTGGAGACTCACAGAAGGTCACACGAGGGTCGGTGATGGCCGGACGGCGACGGCGATGGAGAAGATGGTTCGGCAGTGGCACTTCTCTTTGGCTTCACGGTGACATCTCGTTCCGGTCGATGGATAGCTAAGAAAAGGTACACGAGTGGTTAGGGAGGTCCCTAAGGTGACGTGTATGCAAAGAATCGAATTGAATCTCACCGGGAAAGGAGGAATCGACGACGGCAGCGATTCATCGGAGTTAGAGAAGACGATAGCGATCTCTGCCCATGGTGAATCATTCTTCGGGGTTCTTGAGGGCTTTCGAAGAGGACCTTGGAGCGAAGGTGATGGCGCAACGGTTCGACTTGAGGTGGTCTCGTTCGTCCTGCACAACGGCGATGCCAAGACAGTGGTGCTCCGGAGCGCGCTCCAGATCAGCAAGGGCACAGCGGCGTTCCCGTCGCTGCAATGGATGAAATGAGATGGTGTCAAAATGGAACTTTCTCGGCACGATGAGGAGAGTATGGAACGCAAAAGATTTGGGGATGAAGACAGCTTAACAACGACGACGAGCTCCTTCTTGGTGGCCGGTGATAGAGATGAGAGCAACGGAGGCAAGGAGAGCTCTCTCTCTCTCTCTCTCTCGGCTGAATCGATGCTGGAGTGGAGTGGAAGACAGAGTGACACTGCTGGGAGATGATATGGGCGAGCTCGGCACCGGACACGTCCCAGCCACGCGTCGAACACAGCCGGTGTCGTCCTCCTAGTTCTCTCTTTCTATCTTAGTTTCTTGAGCAGTGGAAACGTTTTATACAGAGTTGAAGTGAGTTCGGGCAACTGCTAGGTGGGTCCAGACCATGGTAACCTAGGCTAGGGTGAGAGATATGGGTAGAAAGTTAAGTGAACGTACTGGTCAGGAAATTTCCAGGATTTTCCCTATTTATTTCTTTCTCTTTTTTTGTAACTCCATAGTTTAATTTGTATGCATGATAAATTAGAGTGGATTTTTCTGGAGATAGATGAAAATACCTAGATTCCATTTTCTTTGGTTGCACACAAAAATTCGATATAGTTTACTCTCAGAAAAAAAAGAAATGTGGCTCGGTAGAAATTTGTTTGAATTTTTAGGAGGTCAAAAACTACAAAATAAATTCTGGAAAAATTATATTAATTCATGATAAATCGAGTAGCATTTTAATAAATTATGTTCTATATACACTATTATGTGATATAATGCATATATGATAGGGGTATCACTTTTGCCGATTAGGGTTTAGAAATAATTTGTGGCCTGACTGTTTTGACCAAATTATTTGAGGTATCAAATATACATATTAAATTATACCAAAATTTCAGTGAGATATATATATCGAATAGTACCTTCATGAATTTCCCCATGATTTTATATCATGCCAATTATTTTTAAATATTCAGTGAGTTCACCTACCTTTAAGTGCTCCTTTTTTAGATATATGGTTAAATGGTTATAAAATTATATTTTGATTTGTAATTAACCAGAGATGATGTTGTTAGACTTTACTTTCAGTTCACCATGCTTAATCTCATAAAGTTATTATACATTTATGTGTATATAATTGAGTTAGACTAATGGTACTTAAGGTGGCATTTAGGAAAATGCTTTTATTATAGATGATTAATATGTATCCTCACTTATGCTCATGAGACCTATTATGAAATGCATCCAAGATCCAAAAACATTTAAAAAGACTCAAATTACACACCACACCTTTTGTAAATGCAAACATGCAAATGTTTTACATATCAAACTAAATTGAGAAGGAAGAAGTTTTAAGTCATTTGCAAATTTGCATATGAGCACTAACTAGTTTTACCTTACATAGGTTTTATATTTGAAAATTTTTGGTCATCAACTCAGAAACACATTTTTATTATTTAGTTGAAGTCAAAATTCGAAATTTGAATTTTTGGTATGTTACATTATTTTAGTTTTCCTTATTGAAATGATGAATAGTTGCTCTGTTATTATTCTCTCTAGCGCTTAGTTTACAACTTAGTTTTCACCTTAGTTTTTGAGTTTTTTGGTCAAGAATTTTTGCCTTGAACTTGAAACTTGTGCGTTACATATGCATGCTCCAAATCTAGGTTGTTGTTTGATATGAGATGGTGAAACAGAGTTGCTATTTTCTTTCTCCAAGTGATATTTGAATTCTAGAGCATTTGTTTTTCAAAAGAATAAAAAATTTATAAGTTTCTCAATGATGGTAAATTTTCACCAGAGTCATATGATGATCATATTAAATAGCCTTTACACATATGCTAATTGTTATTGCATTGAGCTTTATCAAATTGTTATGACCCTTGTGAGATTTTTTTCATGCTTTCTTGATCAAGATATTACACAGGCACACCCATCATATATGCTTGACCTTTACACTAGATGTTAGCAAAAATATGACATATACCCATCGTAGTTGTTTTACCTCTACACCGGACGTTAGTCATATTTTCGTCCACCAAATAAATATTCCATCATATCATTCAAAATGTCTCTCCTAGTAGTTTGCAATAAGAGATGGTTGAAGAAAAAAAAGAAAGTAGAAAATATTATCAATCATTATAAGAAAAAAATGAGAAAAAGGAGAAAAGAAGTGTTTGCTCACTATTGTGTTTGAGAAATCATGAGAAAAATAGTTAGAAGGAAAAAAGCCATATCTCAAGTTAGTAATAAAAGATAGTCAATGACAAAGGAGTACCATATACCACCTTCCATCATTTAGCCACACACTTTATATCTCTTGATCAGATTGTATGATTTACTTTCTCCCTGAATACTCTTTTTGATTTTGCAAAATATGTGATACAAGTATTGACACATATTTTATCCCCACCTTGAGCTCCACATATAAACTTTTTAGAGGTAGGATGATAAAAGAGGCAACACTATGCATTGGTGAAGAATTATACACATTGAGTGATCGAGAGTATCATTTGAGAAAATTTGGTTTTATTTGCAAAAATTCTTGAAAACCTCCGGAAGAAAAGTTGAACAAAGAGTAAGTGATTGGTGCTCTACGATCCATTCAGTCTCTCAACCACCCAAGACCAGGAGAAGCTAAAAGCCCCATGGAAACAAGGTAATAAAGGTAAAAGTACTATTGTTAACATATTGAAATTCTAGGTAGAATAATATGTTATAAACATAACATAGGCTGTGTTCGGCACATCGTGATACCAGCGCGCTACAGTGTTTCATCCCCGCGCACGCTTTTCAAACTATTACACGGTGTATTTTTTTGCAAAAAGTTTCTATACAAAAGTTGCTTAAAAAATCAAATTAATCCATTTTTGAAAAAAAAATTAGCTAATACTTAATTAATCACACGCTAATGACCGCTCCGTTTTCCGTGTTTACTGTGCACGCTGGGAGTTTAGACTGTCGAACACAGCCATAGTATTCTTGTGAAATAAAACATGGTAGCAACTCCTGATCAACAACCTAAGTTTTATCTTTACTCGGGACGAGTAAAGGTTTAGCTTGGGTGTGTTGTTGACGGTAGTTAAGTACCAATTTCGACCGCTAACTATCATAATAAATAAAGGGAGAACTAGCATTTCTTGCATGTATATCAATAATAAATAATGTAGTTCCACTCTACTTGGAGAATTAACATGTATGCAGAGATTATACACCAAATTGAAGGAGAAATGAGCCGGCATGCAAAGAAACACACCTCCGACGAATCACGTGCGAGCACACGAATTGAGGGGCCCACAAGTCAGCTCAAACCGACATAAAGTGGAGCCAAACCACCGAAAACCATCATAGGGGCTCACCTGTCATCCCCTGGTGAAAGGCGGTGGAGAGAGGCGGCGCCAAGGGTTCGGCCAAACCATCATTGCCTCCTCTCATCTCCACCCCTCACGTGACGACTCCTGGTTGCTCCCCAATGACAGTTGTGGGAGTTACTGACCCCTTCCCCAACCGTTGTAAGCAGCTATAAAAGGAGTAGAGCTTCTCACCTTCAACACACACCTTAAGGTGCAATTCTCTCTATCTGCATTATATTCTTTGTAGTATTAGTGGAAATAGACTTAGAGTATCTTTGGTCCTATAGTCTTCTCGGAGATTCTGGTATGTCTTTAGTACTTTACTCTTCTTGTAAGACTATAGTTGAATTAATAGAATTATCTTCTTTATATTCTTGTGTTCATAGTTCTTATACTATTTTAGTAGATATAAGTTCTTCATCTATATGCTTCACTTGATTAGACTAGTCGATCTATGCTATGGTAGCGGTCCAATGACCTTCATGGGTTGCAGTAGTTCTTACTTGTCCATTCGTAGGGTGGGAATCCCGAGGTAATTAGTGACATTTTAGTAGCATAAGCATGGTGCTTAGGTTAGATAAATACCATTGGATACGGGTATGCTCCACAAAAAATGAGGTAGGCGGCAAGTGGTGAATATCATGTTCGTCCTTTGTATTCCTTCATGTCCGGGTATGACGTAAGAGTGTGTAAATACCATAACCACGCTGGTGGACCAGCAGATAGTGGTCTCTCGGTATTACCTGGATGTTTAGAACTAAGTCTTAGCCTTTTAAGCATGTATGTGTTAAGTATATACTAGACATTAGTAATATAGAAGTACATATGTATCGTAGTTCTCTGTTTCTGTTATGTCCTTTTCCACTATACATTAATATAGAGATGAATCTCCTGTGTATCATACTACCTCATTATCATTTATTCTAACCCCTGTTTAGACTATGATGAGTTAATTATAAATTGATTAATGATGTATAAATTATATCTTTACTCCGCCGTCTTCTCTAAGGAAATATAAATACGATACTCTTGAGAATACTCATAGGTGAAATGCTACAATGGTATCCGTGTGCTTATGGATTTATCTATGAACATAAGAAATAGCAACACCTGTCCCCGAGCAGCCTCTGGCTTCTCCGTCCTTCGACGTCGACAACGGTGGAGCAGTGATGCTTGTTCTTGTGTTCTAGTGTGCTTGTTATCCTTGTTATGGGATGTTTGATTCTATGATGAACTTGTGGCTTCCTCAACTCCTTCTCTATGTTCTCTCTGTATGTCCTCTGTGTTGTTGAATGTTGATACGTGGATGTTAATTTTGCTCTTGAATGTTGATTCTATTATTGTGTTCTTGGATATTAGATGGATCTCAGGAGTGATGGAATTTGATCAGGGTGAACGGGAGCTGCTCGATGCATCGAGCCAACTTTTTTTTCATTACTGAAACCTTAAGGTGTCGATTCCTAAACCGGCACCTTTGAGTTCTTCTCAAAGGTACCGCCTGCAGGATACTGGTTGGAAAATCCAACACCTATGATCAATTCCCAACAGGCACCAATCATCTTTTTTGTAGTACTCCCTCCATTTCAAAATATACGGTACAACCATTTTTTGTTTCATGTCTCATAATATAAGGCATACATCCATGTATACATTAACTATCACCTCTTAGCCTTTTAAATTTTGTTTATTTTAAATCCTCTACCATCAAGCCTCCCAATTATATTTGTGATCCAATCGAGGAGGCGATTTAATTCTTTTTTGTTCTTTGTGTTATAAGTGGTTGAGACTTATATTTTGGGATGGAAGGAGTAGTGTTTCCCGAACTTTGTGTTTTACATAAAAGATTTTAAAAATCAAATAAATCTATTTTTCAAGTTTGTAATAATTAATACTTGATTAATCATGTGCTAATAGCTTGCCGTGTCTCATGGGTTGCCGAAAGTTCAAATGGAGCTGTCGAAAGAAACACAACCTCAGGGTGAGTTTGGAAGAGAGTTTAGGTTTGACAACTTTCTTATTTTTCATGAGCAAACTTTTCGAATGGCTAAACAATGTGTTTTGTAAAAACATTATATAGAAGCTTTTTTTAAAAAATAAAATAAACCTGTTTTTAAATTTATAATAATTAATACGCGATTGACATGCGTTAATAGCTTGTTCCATTTCGCTTGCCATCGAAAATCACATTCCAACCCAGCCTTGCAATCTCATTCTTCGTTTATTATTTCTTTCACAGTTGGAGTGTTATTTCTCGAAATATCGATAGCTAGTTAGCGTGTCCATGAGTGGTAGCCAGGGTTTCCAAAACCGCCGGTAACCATGTGGTTACCGCGTTTACCGCGGGGTACGGTAAAAAGAAAACCACAGTAACCGCCTTAAATTCAAATAAATTTAAAAAATAATTTAAAATTTTGATAAATTTTATACGGTTTCGTACGGTTTGCCACGGTTACTGCGGTTACTGCGTGATAACCATGCTTACCGTCGGGGCACGATAACCCTGGCCCCAGCGGTTTGGGAAACCCTGATGGTAGCCGAGTCGCCGCCGTGGCTAACACACTAAACTCTACTGTCCATGAGTGAGAGTGGGCCATAGCGGCGACTGTTGACTGCTTGAGACGTTGACTGCACAATTTTTACTTTTCACGTTACACGGTTATACATAGATAACAGCTGAGCTCCCCTTCGCCACAGCGGCTCATTCCACTGTTTATACAAATTACAAGGGAAAAGAACAGGAAACTCTAATCATCCTGAGAATATCCTATTATTTTTACATATCGCTTAAAAAATCATAAAAAAATTTAAAAAAATTTAGTAAGATAGATTAATATATGATATATGTCAATTTACAAACATGTATATTCAAATTGAACGTCAAATTTGTTATTTTTGTTTCGAAATGTATAAATCTAATTTTAACTTACATGTTTGTGAAAAGATATATTATATATTGATCTATCTTGATAATTTTTTAAAAATTGTTTGATACTTTTAGATGTCATGCATAAAACATCTTCTCGAGGGACAAAAAATTCATTTTCAGAAGAACAATGTCGAAGACTTGTCTCCTCCCTGTTCTAATCACTGGCGGATGCAGCTCCCATCTCGCCACCGGTGACCGTGCGACGCTCCTAGCTATCAGGAAGGGGTGGGGGAACCCCCGGCAGCTCGCGTCGTGGGACCCCACCGCGGACGCTGACCAGTACTGCAGCTGGGTCGGCGTGACGTGCTCCGACACAAGCATGGGTTGCAGCGAAGGCGAAAGAGTCGTCACGGGGTTGTCCTTCGCCGGGATGAATCTCACCAGGACAATCCCCCGGCAGCCCTGTGCGATCTCAAGAGCTCGACGTGGCTCGACCTCTCCTACAACAACTTCTCCGGTGCCTTCCCCGGCGTTGTGTTGTATGGTTAATTGCTCCCAGCTTTGGTTCCTTGACCTCTCCAACAACGCCTTCGACGGCTCCCTCCCGGACGACATCGGCCGGCTCTCGCCGGCGATGGAGCACCTCAACTTGTCATCAAACTATTTCAATGGCGCCATGTCGGTGGCGGTGGCAGCGTTCCCGGCGCTCAAGTCCTTGATTCTTGATACCAACCGGTTCACCGGACCATATCCGGCGGAGGCGATAAGCAACCTCAGCAGGCTCGAGTCCCTGACGCTGGCCGACAACGCGTTCGCGCCGGCGCCGGTGCCGGTGGCGTTCGCCAAGCTGACCAACCTCACCTATCTTTGGATGTCCCGCATGAACATCACTGGCGAGATTCCGGAGGCGCTCTCCAGCCTCACGGAGCTCACGCTGTTCGACATATCATCGAACATGCTCACAGGTGGCATTCCGGCGTGGATGTGGCGGCATAAGAAGCTCGAGTATCTCTACCTGTACAACAACACCCTCATCGGCGAGCTGCCACGAACCGTCACGGCGGTGAACCTGATTGAGATCGACTTGTCTATGAACCAGCTCAGAGAAGAAATGTTGGAGGATTTTGGTAACCTCAGGAACCTCACTTTGCTTTTTCTTTACCTCAACAACCTCACCGGCACGATCCCGGCGAGCATTGGCTACTTCCAAAGCTCAGTGACAACCGGCTGTTCGAAGACAATCTCTCCGGCGAGCTCCCACCAGACCTCGGAAACACTCGCCCATTAAAAGCATCATAATCGCCAACAACAACCTCTCCAGTTCGCTCCCGGAGACGCTATGTACCAACGGGAAGCTCAACAACATTATCGCCTTCCAGAACAGCTTCTCGGGCAAGCTCCCGGCTAACCTCGGTGACTGTGCTCAGCTGAGCAACCTCAGAATGTACAACAACCGCTTCTCTGGCGACTTCTCGAAGAAGATATGGTCGCTCCCAAAGATGACCACGGTGATGATCGAGAATAACGACTTCACCGGAGCTCTGCCAGCCGAGATATCGCCAAATATCTTTTTGATTGAGATGGGGAACAACATGTTCTCCGGCTCTATCCCAACGTCGGCGATCAAGCTGCATGTGCTCAGGGCGGACAACAACCAGCTCGCCGGCGAGCTCCCGGTCGATATGAGCAAGCTCGCTAACCTCACTGTTAGGGATTTCCCCAGCGATCGCTAGCAGGAAACCGAACGAACACAACGCATGCGTGCTGTAGCTAACGACTCGTACTCCGCCCGCACCTTCTGAGCACTCGCCTTGCGAATCCGATCGTTGCCAACTCGCATGGTCTTGATGCACTCCCAGGCTTCCCGGGCCGACGCTTTGGTCGCCAGGGTTCCAATCATCTTAGGCGGCACGGCGCTGCAGATTGCGTCAAGTGCCATCCGGTCCTCATGCAGAGCGACGTCCACGCCGTCGGGCTCGATCACCGCCCACAAGGAATGAGCCTGCAACTTGATCTTCATCAGCAGCGGGTAGTTCACTGGACCGCCTCCTTCCTTCACCACGCGGTGGATCACCAGCCCGCGGTCACCCCCGCTGCTGCCCATGGCGTGGCCGCCGGAGTCATGAGGAGTGCGCGCAATTATAGATGGCCATAAGGCCCGCCCGGCACGGCCCGGCCCAGGCACGGATAGGCACGGCCCGAGATTGGTCGGGCCGGCACGGCACGATCGGCATTTCGTGCCGTGCCGTGCCTGCCCACGGGCTGCACGTCAGGCCCAGGCATGGCCTAGTAAGTGTCGGGCTGTGTCGGGCTGGCCCGAAGGCACGGCAGCCCATCGTGCCTTCTTTGAAATAAGTCTATATTTCCTCCCTCCACTTTGGGCTATGACATATATATATAGCTAAATAAGTCTATTTTACGTTCCTACTATTTGGGCCGTGCCATATAATAAGTCTATTTTGTGTCCCTATCCTTTGGGCTGTGCCTTACATATGGTTAAAAATAAGTCTGTTTTGTATCCCTGAACTTCGTGCCGGGCCGTGCCGGCCCACCGTGCCAAGGGAGCAGCCCAGGCACGGCCCGGCTATCGGGCCGGGCCGGCACGGGCACGACCCCAGTCGGGCCGTGCCGTGCCTGGGCCGGGCCAAATTGTCGTGCCTTGGGCCGGGCCGTCGGGCCTCAGGCCATATGGCCATCTATACGCACAATCAGTGACGACGAACGATGACGCGGCATCAAGACACCTTCCAATGCGCGATCACGAGTCCACTTTCTAAACCTCGCTCTGATACCAATTGTTAGGGATTTCCCCAACGATCACTAGCAGGAAACCGAACGAACACAACGCACGCGTGCTGTAGCTAAACCTGCAAAAATGCGTAGAGCAGATGAAAACAGAGTGTTTTGGCGCAGCGCAACAGCATACAGCTTTTCTGTTCTTACTCCAATATATAGAAACGAAATTACAACTGAAAAATAACCACCAGACCGAGTCTTGCGCCATGCAATCGCCTACGTCCATCCCCGCAGTACATGGGCTCATCCCGTTCGTGGCGAACGACACGGTACCAACGAGATCATCTCGGATACCTCTACTAACACGCGGCTGCCACACAAATCGGCAAGCTCATGCATGACCGAATCAAAGCAAATAGATAAGACTAGGCACACAAGATTTATTCTAACAAAACTCCCCCTAAAATTGATGTGCCTAACTAAGAGAAATCATACCAACTTTGCCTCGCATCTCCTGAAATTTCATCCGCGTGAGTGCTTTTGTCAAGATATCAGCGAGTTGCCCTCCGGTGTTGGTGAATTCCGGCTTGATCTCCCCATTCTCCACGGCTTCACGAATAAAATGGAACTTGGTTTGAATGTGCTTACTTTTGTCGTGAAAAACGGGGTTCTTCATAAGGGTGAGAGCAAATTGATTGTCTACCCTCAGCTCAACAACCTTAGCTGCAGCACCCCTGAGATCGCCAAGAAGCCGGGCAAGCCAAATGCCCTGGCATGCAGCCGATGCAGCTACGATGTATTCTGCTTCACAAGAGGAGAGCGCCACTACTTTCTGCTTCTGAGATTGCCAGCTAACTAGATTGTTGCCAAGGAAAAACAAAACTCCTGTAGTGCTCTTGCGGGTATCAGGATCTCCGGCCATGTCACTGTCGCTATAGCCGAGTAGCTTCCCTCCTCCTCCTTTGGTGTAGCGGCAACCATACTGAGTTGTCCCCGCCACATACCGAATTATGTGTTTCACTGCTGCCATGTGCTCATCAGTCGGCTTCTCCATAAAACGACTCACATAGCCAACAGCAAATGCCAGATCAGGCCTAGTGTTATCCAGATATCGAAGGCTGCCCACCAAGCTTCTGTACTCGGTGGCATCAACTAGCAGCGCCGTGCTTGTCTTACTGAGCTTCAATCGGGGCTCCATGGGGGTGGAGCAGGGATTGTAGCCTTCAAGCCCAGCTTTCTCCACAATCCGCGACGCATAGGCCGCCTGATTCAGAGTGATGACGCCTTCTTCTTGATGCACCTGGATCCCCAAATAAAAACTCAGGGAGCCCAGATCGCTCATTTTGAATTCATCCATCATTTGTCCCTTGAACTTGTCAATTGTGCCTTCATCTCCACTGACGATCACTAAATCATCGATGTACACCCCAACCAGCAATCTTTCACTGCCGTCGCCTCGTGCATACAGCCCGTGCTCCAGTGGACTTTGCTTGAAGCCAGTTTTCTTCAGGGTGGCGTCGAGCTTGGTGTTCCAAGCCCGCGGCGCTTGTCATAGCCATACAGTGCTTTGTCAAGCCTATACACCTTCTTCTCTTCTCCTTCCACCTCGAAACCGGGCGGCTGGACAACGTACACTTCCACAGCGAGCTCCACATTTAGAAATGCCGATTTCACATCCATGTGGTGTACCATCCATCCCTGCTGTGCAGCGAGAGCAAGAAGCAAGCGAACGGAGTCGAGGCAAGCCACCGGAGCGAATACCTCATCGAAGTCCACTCCGGCACGTTGCACATACGCCTTAGCTACCAGGCGTGCCTTGTGCTTGACAACGGCACCCTACGCATTCTTCTTTAACTTGAAGACCCATTTGAGTCCTATCGGGCGATGCCCAGCTGATAGGTCGATGAGCCGCCAGGTATGGTTCTCCTCGATCGAGGCGATCTCATCGAGCATGGCGAGTCGCCACGCCTCCTCACGCTCAGCCTACGCAAACGACACCGGTTCCTCGTCGTTGACCATCATCAGCTCCTCCTGGACGTCGCGAGTCGCTAGCCCCGGCGGCGTGCCTGGGCCCAGCACGTTCTCAAGGTCGGCGGGGCGGCGCAGCGCAACAGCATACCGCTTTTCTGTTCTTACTCCAATATATAGAAACGAAATTACAACTGAAAAATAAACACCAGACCGAGTCTTGCGCCATGCAATCGCCTGCGTCCATCCCCGCAGTACATGGGCTCATCCCGTTTGTGGCGAACGACACGGTACCAGCGAGATCATCTCGGATACCTCTACTAACACACGGCTGCCACACAAATCGGCAAGCTCATGCACACAGCAAATAGATAAGACTAGGCACACAAGATTTATTCTAACACTCACTGATTTGTCAGTGCCTGGTAATCGTATAACTGGTCCGATACCTGCATCAATCAAGCTGTTACTGAACCTAAAAGGTCTTAATTTGTCTGGTAACCAGCTGACGGGTGTCATACCACCTTAGTGTTACAGTCCGGATGGATGAGGCTTCTAACTCTGTGCAGTTTGTAGTTGTGCGACTGACATGTGAGCCATAGCAAAGTGGGTTCATATGTCAGTCACTCTACTTCAAACTGCATAAAGTCGGAGGATCCACTTCCGAGTCTGGATATATACTACTTTGTATACTATGTCATCAACTCGGGCAATATATATGATGATTATGTTTTTTATTTTTTCTCAAGCTTCCAAATGATTGTACTATCAAATTCAAAATGAATAAAAACAGTAAGTTTTTACCTAGATCCAAAGGTTCCGATCATAGCAGAGACACACTGGGCTCTCCAGCTTTGGCAAGTGGATGGACTAGACCGAAATCTGCAATCTTTACTTTGAACTCAAAGTCCAGTCCCGATGAGATTATTGTCTGTTAGTCGATGAAAAGATTGTTATTTAGTCCCACGTGGCAGAATCCAACTAAAGCGAATCTTCACTTAAGAGGCTTATGAAGGATGACGGACCATGAACCACCATTAGCTTTTTTTTTATAAATCAATATCTATTATAAAAATTAATAATTTTCTGTTCGTCACCTCAATTTTCGTCTATCATAAGGTTCTCCTGCGCCAGGGTAGCTGCAGCTAGATCGACACCTCAATGAGATCATCAAGGGAGTTAGTTAATTAACATCAAGGAAACTGGATCAAATTACTGACTAAAAAAGTAGATCACCTGAAGCTGGGGTTAACTGTTTATGAGGTTCCCTTGACCAGAAGAATTCTTGTTAGGTTAGGGCACTGGCATTTGTTCCACCTGCAACATCTGCAATGTACCCAAATTTTTGTTCCATGCATTCGATCTGTGGTAATTAGGGCTGGTTGTCTTCTGAAAATGACAGCTTATAATCTCTTTTATATAAAATTGCAGTCTGCAGGTTCATCAGTATAACCTATATATGTTTAATCATAATTTGTGATACAAGTGCAATTAGAAGGGAATGATGCCATCCTTCACTACTCTGTAATGGTCCCTATGCCAGAATAACCATCTTAATTATAGGCTATTAGTGCATGATATACTAAGGAAACAGAATAGTCCCCACTCCCCATAGTGCAGGATGACAAAGGAGATGGGGCAGAGGAGAACTAAACATCATTCAGATTAATTTCAAACCATGTATTTAACTTGGTGAGATCAAAGAAACAGCTCGGAGAATGAAGACAAAGAGAACAAAACAGAGTCGCAGACATAATTTATTACACAACCAAATGTCAGCTTCAGAATTCGTACGTAAGGGATAAGGCTAATGTCTCCTTATAGTTAAATTACAGTTCAAATATAAAGCAAACTCTTTAGCAGGGCGCAACTGTGCTTAATTGTTTCAGCATATAGATATCAAAGTAGCTAAGCAGCAGTAATATTTAGTAAACTTTGTCAGCCGCACCCGCGAATCTCCTGATCCTCTCTGAAACTCATACCTCAAAGAACACACGCGAATTGGAAACGGATGAACAACAAACACCGAAGTTTTGACGCTTTGTAGAGCGTGCAGCATTTTCTGGTTTATCTTGTACTTAAATAGCAATCTTAGATGCAGACTCAAAACAAACGAAAACGAAAAAACCAGAGAGAGCCGGTGAGGCCTCCGCCATGTGCGCCACTACTCCATGTGACTTGCGCCATGCGCCATCCTCTACGTTAAAGTCCTGGCACGCAGATTACTCCCACAGACTCGCTCCGCCCTTGAACATGGCTAGAGCATGACACTCACACTGCATGCAGGCACGTGTGTACAACAGACCCGAAAAAATGAAATGCTACATTTAGCTTCCTAGGATGCAAAGTGACCGGCATAGGATTATATAAATTCCAACAAACTTAACATTTTTATGCTCCTCAAAATTACAAATTTGAACCAAATTCATAATGAGAGCAAACCCATCGTCTCGTGGAAGCTGAGCCGGAGCCGGTGGAGGTGCTGCCTGCCAGCGTAGAGCTGCGCACAGCGCGCGAGGGGTGGGGGATGGCTGACATGTGGGCCTATTATTTTTTTCTCACTAACATGTGGGTCCCATGAGCATCACGTAGGACAAAACCGTTATCCAAACAGTCGAGAGACTTGATTTGCTCTGGTTTTAAAGATTGAGGAAATGTTGTATCTATTATTGTGGTTGAGGGAGGTAATTCAATCAGAAGCAAAAGTTAAGGAAGGCAAAATAGATTTATTTTTTTTTTATATAGTTCTGACAAATCTTCATGGGATTTTTGTTTCTCCAACAAAAAGAGGATGTGGGCTATGACCCAACAGAAAACAGAGTCGCTCTGCTTTTATGATGCGTGTCAACGATAGCGAAGGTGCGGATCGTACGGTCACTGAGAGACGCCTAACAAACCAAAAATTTCCAGCGGTTTGTTACCAGGGTTCACTTTACCGGCGGTAACCACGTTGTTATCATGGTTACGGCCCGTACCGCGCGGTACGGTTTGGTGAAATTTGTTCGAATTCAAAAATTCAAAAATAAAAATAAAAAAAAATAAAAAAAAATGATAAAGATAGTGCTTGATTTGTAATGTTTTATGATAAAGAAATTTCTCAAAAAAAAGTAATATTTATTCAAATTTGAGGGCAAAACGGAGAATAAATTTGGAAATAGGAAAAAAAAATTGGGCCGGCCCGGTCTGTGCATATGACCCATAGAGGCCCAACCAAGAATAAAATATCTTCTCCCTATCTCTACCGTGCTCTTTCTGGTCTCTCTCTCCCTCTCCATCCTTAGGCTCGGCGGCGCAAGACGCGACGAAACCGCGCCAGTTCCGTCGCCACCGCACCGGCGAGCGGCGATACCATGTGGTAGGGCGTGGTAACCGCGCGGTACGCCGCGGTAACCGTCCACACTAGCGACCCGAAGGTAAATCCTATCCTACCGCGCGGTTTGACGCAGTAACCGCGTGGTTTGTGATGGTTATCGCGCGGTTTAGACCGGTTACCGTAGCATTAGAGGGCGATTTCCGGGAGCTATAGCGAGCGGTAACCGTGCAATATCGTGCGGTAACCGCGCTAAAACCGTGGTTACCGCGAACAAATCGACGGTAACCGCATAGCTTCAATTTGTAATTTTGATGTCAAAAAAATTCTTTAGCTGCAGCTTTGAAGCACCATAATTTTAGCTATATTGTTTCGCTTACTCGTATACTTATTCGAAACGTTTATTAGTAATAAAAGACTATTTATCCCAACCTTCTGATTATTCCCCTCCTACATGGGTGTACGAGTGGTAAGACTCTCAGTGATATGCTCAATTGTATGCTCGGTGGCAAACAACAGCATCATGGACAGGTCAAAGTTGGAAGGAATACAAGGCAGGGTTGCTACACTCGTATGGCTTGATGCTCATGTCCACAGAGGAGTACAACATGGCATATAATCAGTGGAACACATAGCTGGCTCTATGTTGGTATGTCTTTCTCTATTTCCTTTGATTGAAAACAAAACTTCTATTTTCATGTTGCTTATGTGAACTATCATATTATGGATGTTATATTGTAGACTCTATTGTGAACTCTATATTATGGACTGTATTCATTTCACCTGTGAACTCTATATTATGGACATCTTGACATGTGGACACCTTGTACGACATCTTGAGATTGTTAATTGTTGTTGTCGAAATATTATGTTATGAATTGTTCAATTGATTTCAAGTCCGTAATATAGAAAAGATCATGTCAGGTATCCTACATATTTTAATTATTATCCACAAATTCTACACATTTTTTAAGTGTTTCTCCAATTTTTTTTATTATTTTCTTCATTCCGTTCTTTTTTTTCTCTAACATCGCGCGGTAACCGCGTCAAACCGCGTGGTTATCGCGTCATACCGCACGGTTACCGCGGTTTCCCCGAATTTTTGAATTCAAATTTTTGAATCACGAATTTGTCGCGGTTTTTGGCAGTTATCGCGGTTACCGCGCGGTAACCGTCGTACCGTCGGGTCGCGGTAACCGGAGGACCCGCGGTAAAGTGAACCCTGTTTGTTACATAGACGGTCGCTAAAAATATATGTTATATTGAGTTCTATTCTACCTAGGCACATGTCATCGAAACATTCATAAAAAATATAAATAAACTAAAAATATAGATTATATAATAGGTAAATTAATTTTTATTTTAAAAAAATAAAAAACAATTGTGAGTAGCATTTTCAAAAATTTCGCACTCACTACTGTAATATGTCAAAATGACATTGCTAAATTTTTTGTGAATGTATTTCCATGATTATGTGTTTTCTCTATTCATATATTATTAGAAAATTAAAGATTAAATATATTTTTTTGACACCATGTCGATGTCTTTTGTCTTGTACTTAGGCTTCGTTCTATTTAGCTCATTGGCTGAGCTTGTCTAGGGCACGCCAAACCATGTAGGTTATTAGCATAAGATTAATCAAGTATTATATATTACATACTTGAAAATGAATTTATTTGATTTTAAAAAAACTTTTATATCAAAAATAAATCCTATGAAACATTTATATAGATTTTTAAGTATTAAATATTCTAAACTCAAAAGTATGCATCATTTAGCAATTCGTCAAACATGCTCACGAATAAATAAGGAAGTAGCCAATCCGTTAAGTATTTTGAAACTTAACCTTAAATTTATTACTTATATATAAAACATTTAATATGTAATATATAATATACTTGTCAATCAGGAATAACCTAATATATCAATCGGTTTATTTCATCAGCCCCCTTCTTTTTTTATTAGCACTAATTAATTATACGGGTCTATTTGGTAGGGCTTTAACTTCTAAATTTAACTATAAAAGTTGAGTATGAAGTAAAGTTATAGAGTAGCCAAAACACAACTCCACCCCTTAGTTCATGTTGTGAAAACATTTCAATCAGCTCTACTTTCATTTTAAATGAAGCTAAAACTCTACTAAACATTCGCTGGTTTGTGAAAGAGTGAACTACCACCGTAATGTCACAATTTCCCAACACGCTTTACAGAAGGCTCAGGAAAGTCATCCGGATAGGCTATAGCTTTGTCCGATGGGAGTTGGTTTCTTACAGTTTTAAGGCCTATACAAGGCGCCTTTGAAATAGACGATTAGCAAAGAAATTTTGTTGGATTCATTTTCCAAAGAATTTTTTTCTATAGAAACCTTTGATTCATAGAAAGAAGATAGGAAAATTTTCATACAATTGCATTTCTATGATCAATTCCATAAAAAAATAAGAGGTTAGATCTCTTGAGAAACTTTCCTTTGCTGAGTGTTTTCTATGATGTAATCAAAGGGCTCCTCTTTCCATTTCCTGTGTTCTCAATTTCTGTAGAATTGGAAAAACATACTAGTTCAATTCCTATGTTTTTTCTATTCATATGTTTTTCCTATCCTGCATTTCAAAGAGGACCTTAACAGAGAATTTTCCATCTTTTGTCAGCTTCCATATCAATTTATGTGTACAATTTTCTTTGAGCTCATTGGCATCGCATTTGTACGTTATATTACTCTAGACAATCAATTTTTCTCCATACAAGGTTCTTCTGAATTTGATCCCACCCCAGCCTTCCTGTTTCACTCTGAGCTTGTGATATAGCCAAGCAACTTGACAAACTTCTATGCTAGCGTCGCAAGTTTCTGTGCGTTCTATTTTACAGGCTGCATTCACCTATAGCGTATCATGCTTTCGCTTTTCATTCGATCCTACTTCAAAGATTGCATGTGACCATTTACATCAGTCGATTGATTGCACGGCACTCATGCTTTTTTTTTGTCATCCTGAGTCGGCTGATGAGAGCTTTTCAGTAGAGCATTGCACCGCTCAATCGTTGATAATGCTATCCAAGAATTTCCTCTGGATTTAACTCGTCAGGCATCACAACGTGAGCACTAGCACTATTGTAGAACCATACAAGGTACTTCTGCCATGTACCAAACATCAGCTAGGAGGATACAACTAATTTTTCTGAGATCTTTTCATTTTCAGTGAAAAAACGCTTTGCCAAATGGAAAAGTTCTAGAAAATTGATGTTCAGTTGTGGTACTAGCAGACATTTGTGAGATGTACAAAGCTGGATCTGCTCCTGAAAAAATCATCTTTACTTCTTCACTACCGACATTGTTCAGGTTGGCAGCCTTGTATTGTACCGTATGCAAATAGAACAGTAAGTAATCATTCAGAAAACTGTACAATATTGCATTCAGGCCACGTTTTGTAATCCAGGTTGGCCACCGAATGGATGCCAGTATGGCTGCACATCTGATAGATCCAAAACATGTTGACGATCTGCACACGAGTCATGCTCTTGTCTTGCCCACTGTTTCTTCAGAATGTTCAGTTGATTCCATCCAATGGATTTGTTCGTTTCTGCAGACCAACCTGCCCCCACTTTGAAAAAAACCTCCAGACCATGTCACAGTCAGTCGCAATGAATCGCACCACAAGTTTGCTTCCTGCGTCATGCTCAATCATGCGGCGTGCAGTAGCAACATCAATAGTGTCCAGCCGCCCATCTTATGCCGTCCATTCCAAAGACTGAAACTTTCTCCGGTTTCTGTAGAACTTCCAAATGTGCCCAAAGTTTCAGAGTTTCAGAAAAGAGCCACTCTGAATGTTGGATGTGAATTCACTATTGCATTCTGCCTGACCATGTTAGCTTGGAGATGCTGATTTACCAATAACTTGTTTGGTACTTCAGCACTAGGTGATTTGCTCCTGACCAGAACTTCTCAACTTGGTGTTATTGCTCGCCACGTACTAAGCTCGGTCGGTTCGGTGAAACTGTGGCAACGAACCAAACAGCCTCCTGCAAGAAGAGATAACTAGCTTTTAGAATATATTACAAGGATCGGAAAAGATCCAAGATTGTCTTATGATACAGTTACAAGATTACATGTTAAACATCTTGATTATGTTACATACAGATTGCAGGATGGATATTTACCTTACTGCTGCAACCTGAGATCTGAAGGGCTCATGTTCTCTGAGCAGTCAGGTCATCAGAGAAGAACTCCGCTGCAAAAGCTCCACCATGGATGAGCTCTACCTATGTATGTACTCACTCTACAGTGCTAGTGTACACCGGAATTCCCCCTAAACAACATGCACCACAAAATTGCCGCTCTCGTCGTCGTCGTCGTCGTCATCCCACCTGCCAGACTCCGAGCTCCTCCTCCGGCTGCCTTTCTTCGCCTCTAGAAGCGGCGCGGCACCATCGACATAGTCCAACTGGCATGCCTCAGGTCCCTGGGCCGACATCCGGTCGCACCGGACGAGGTGGTGCAGGACCTCCTTCATGGACGGCCTCGCCGGCGGGTTCTCCCCCGTGCAAATCACACCGAGTGTGAACACCGACATGATGTCCGGCAGATTGGTCTGCTCACGGATATGGACATCAATGACGTCGTCGAACGGTGGGCCTTTCTGGTACCGCCGCCACGCCCACTCGGCCAGGCAGAAGTCGGCGGCGGCGTCATTTGCGACCTTGCCGGTTGTCAGCTCCAGCAACACGACGCCGAAGCTGTAGACGTCCACCTTCTCATTCACCCTCTTGCTGTACCCATACTCTGCAAAAATGGGATTTTTTTTCCTCCGATTAGTCATTCCATTTACAAATGACCAAGAAATAAAATGGCATCTTGATTGGGAATTGGATTTTGGATATCTTGTCAAATCTGATCAGTAAATAGAATTGAATTGGCATCTTAAATTGGGAACTGAATTTGAGATTTCTCACCTGGCGCCATGTACCCGAACGTGCCGCCGATGGCCGACACAGACTCCGGCTCGCCTGACTTGACGAGCATCCGGGCGAGGCCAAAGTCGGCGATCTTGGCCTGGAACTCTGGGTCGAGCAGGATGTTGCTGGACTTGACGTCACGGTGCACGATCGCCTGTGCGCAGTCGTGGTGCATGTAGCTGAGCCCCCTGGCGGCGTCGATAGAGATGGCCAGCCTCGTCGGCCAGTCCAGCGGCGCCGGCGCGCCCTCGCGGTCGCGGTGGTGCAGCCACCGGTCAAGGCTGCCGTTCTCCATGTACTCGTACACCAGCAGCTTGGCATCCTGGCTGGAGATGCAGCACAGCAGCTTGACGATGTTGTTGTGCCGGATGTTGCCAAGCACCGTTACCTCCGCCTCGAACTCCTTGTCCAGCTTTGCGTCCAGCTTCCTCGCGTTCCAGATCTTCTTCACGGCCACGATCCTGCCGGCGCCGCCGCCGCGGGAGGCAAGGTGGATGCGGTACACCTTGCCTGACCCGCCGCTGCCGATGACGTTCTCCTCCCGGATATTGCTGAGCACGTCGGACTCGGTGAAGTCCAGCGGGGTGAACTGCGTCATCTTCCAGTCGGTGACGTCTTGGCTGTCCTTCCGCCGCCGTAGGAGCAGCCACGCGATGCCAGCACTACCGACGAGGACAATGCCGGCTAGCATTGAGAAGAGGATGATCAGGCCCTTTGAGAGTTCGTCGTGGCCGCCTCCGCCGCCGCCACCGTCAGGGCAGGTCGGGAGATTCGTGCCGGAGCCCGACCTGGCGCAGAGACGGTTGCCGAGGAAGCTGCGGTCGTACGCCGCGCCCTGGAGCGCGAGCGGCACCACGCCGGTGAGCTGGTTCGATGACATGTTGAGTGAGTTAAAGTTGAGGTTGCCCAAATCGACAGGTATGTCGCCGGTGAGCTCGTTGCCGGACAAATCGAGGATGGTCAGCGCCGGGAGTGCCCCAAAGCTCGCCGGCGGTATCACGCCGGAGATCCAGTTGCTGCTCAGGTTGAGCGAATTGAGCTTCACCAGCAGCTTGATCGACGCAGGTATGGAGCCAGCTATTCGATTACCGGGCACTGACAGATCGATGAGGTCGGTGAGATTGCTCATGTCGGCCGGGAGCTCACCGGCGAGCTGGTTGTTCTCCGCCCTGAACACGGTTAACTTGGTCGCCGAGGTCGGGATAGAGCCGGAGAACATGTTGTTTCCCATCTCAATGCGCGAGATGTTGATGGATATCTCGGCGGGCAGAGCTCCAGTGAAGCCGTTGTTCTGGATCATCACCGTGGTCAGCTTTGGAAACGACCATATCTTCTCCGGGAAGTCGCCGGAGAAGCGGTTGTTGTAGAGCATGAGGTTGTTCAGCAGGGCACAGTCCCCGAGGTTCGCCGGGAGCTCGCCGGAGAAGTTGTTGTTGAAGACGACAATGTCGTAGAGCTTCCCGTTGGCGCAGAGCGTCTCCGGGAGCGTGCCAGAGAGGTTGTTGTTGGAGATTTCGATGTTGGCGAGCGGTGAGTTCTTCCCGAGCTCCGGCGGGAGCTCGCCGGAGAGGTCGTTGTTGAACAGCCGGATGTCGGTGAGCTTGGGGAGCCGCCCAATGCTCGCCGGAATCGTGCCGGTGAGCTTGTTGAAGTAGAGGAACAGCAAGGTGAGGTTCTTGAGGTTGCCGAAATCCTCCGACATCTCACCCCCGAGTTGGTTCGACGACAAGTCGATCTCGACCAGGTTCACCGCCGTGATGTTGCGCGGCAGCTCGCCGGAGAGGGCGTTCTCGTACAGGTAGAGTCTCTCGAGCTTCTGGCGCTGGAACACCCACGCCGGAATCGCGCCGGTGAGCTTGTTCCCCGACATGTCAAGCAGCGTCAGCTCCGTGAGGCTGGAGAACGCCTCCGGAATCTCGCCGGTGATGTTCATTTTGGACATCCAGAGATAGGTGAGGTTGGTCAGCTTGGCGAACGCGGGCGGCACGGGCGCCGGCGCGAACGCGTTGTCGGCCAGCGTGAGGTGCTCGAGGGCGGAGAGGTTGCCAATCTCCGCCGCCGGGTACGCCCCCGTGAACCGGTTGGTGTCGAGGAGCAGCGACCTGAGCGCCGGGAGCGCCGCCACCGCGGGCGGCACGGCGCCGGAGAACCGATTCGACGACAGGTTGAGGTGCTCCATCGCCAGCGACAGCCTGCCAACGTCGCGCGGGAGGGCGCCGTCGAGGCCGTTGTTGGCGAGGTCGAGGAACCGGAGCCGGGAGCACCGGGACAGCGCCGTGGCGGGGAAGGCGCCGGTGAGCTGGTTGTTGGAGAGGTCGAGCCGCGTCAGGCTCGCGAGGTCGCACACCGCCGCGGGCACCGTCCCGGTGAGGTTCATGTCATGCAACGACAGCTCCGTCACCGCCCCGCCTCCACCGCCGCCGCTGGTGGTAGCATTAGAGCAGGTCACGCCTGCCCAGCTGCAGTGGTCAGCCGACGCCGAGGCGGGGTCCCACGAGGCGAGGTGCCGCGGGTTCCCCCACCCTTTCCTGATGGCCACGAGCGTGTCGCGGTCGCCGGCGGCGGATCCGGCGGGGAGGAGGAGGAGGAGGACGCCGCCGATGAGAGCAGGGAGGAGGAGATAGGTGTTCGACATTATTATTCTTTTCCCTCTTGGAGTCGCGGAGGTTTCCTCGCGGGCGGCGAGCTGAGCTGCCGAGGTGAGGCGTGGGGAGTTGGGGTGGGAGTGATCAGTGATATACTACGTGTGAAAGGGGAGCGGACTGGTCAAGGTCAACGGTCTCTGTGTGGGCCCCACGCACATATGAGTGGACGTTGATGACGGGGTGTTAGATTAATTTTGCCACTGGATTCTGTACTTCAGTGACCGTTCTTTTTCTTCTTTTCCCAACTCATCATTTTTGGGTTCATGCGCATCTTTTCTCAACGGCTAAATAATATATTTTTAAAAAAACTTATAAAAATTATTTTAAAAAATCATATTAATTTATTTTTAAAAAAATTAATATTTAATTAATTAAGTGGTATTAAGTCACTTCGTTTTACGTGTCAGAGAAATTAGTTTTCATCTCCAACTAACGAACACAGCCTTAGGCGTTTAGCAGTGGATCGGTGTTGCTAAGGATAAGTTTTATAACAGAGATAATAGTTATCTCTAATTTTATTCATATTATTTACTTATTAATTTAGAACATATATATATATATATATATATATATATATATATATATATATATAAAAGACTCAGGGGCATATCCATCAATAATTCATGGCTATTCATGTGAATACTCATAAATTTTAGAAAACAACTCAATATATTCAGTATATACACATATATTAATGAATTTTATACCCATCAGTATGCTAATACAATAGTTCTATAAAAAAGAGCCTATCTAACACTCTCCAGATTGTCCAAATATAAGTCAGAATATTTTTATCCATCTCAAACTAGATTAGATATACTATATGTATATCAGTATATGAGACATATGAGGCTGTAGATACATTCACCTTGACATTAAAAGCCTACTATGGCAGTAAAAACCTACATTCACCTTGACATTAAAAACCTACTAGTTGTTTCACCTAATTTTGTTTTCATATTTTTTTCCGTGTAAATTCATGCCCATAATAAGGCATCATTAAATTGTATATACAAGTATATGTTTTTTATATTACTAAATTATGAATTTGTGATACCGGTATTTTAAAAAAAACATCCCCTTTATTTAACGACAACTAAATTAAAATGAAAAAGTAGAATGCACTCGTGTAATAATATATATCAACTAAGATAGTTTGGGAGTTTGAATACCTATTCCAAAATCCTGGCTCCCTCACTGATTAGATTATCTCTATTTACACTATCCTAATACTCTCGCTACCAATGCACTACTCTCTTTCTTTTTTATTTCTTGAAATTTATATGAAGTTTCTCTTTTATTTCTTAAAATTTATATGAAGGTTGCTCTTTATACAAGGAATGGCTCTTGTATATTATCATATAAGTCTATATGACACCTTAAATTAGTGATAAGGGTTTTATAGCATTTGTTCTCATGCTACCTGCCTAGTACTGTACTCTGTTATTTGTCTCATTTGTTCTTTGTAATGATGACTTGAACAGCACGTGAGTTAATTAGGACTTGGTGTTAATCCGTTGTTAGTGGCATGATAACAGAACAGGTAAGATAACATTATCACACGCACCTCATATGATAGTGACCAGTGGTTATCTTATTATCTACAAAAGATGTACTAATTGAAAATCTTTTTCTTTAACCATGAATAACTGTGTCCCTAAAGTCATTCACCGACAAATTGCAGAGGCAAGTATAGTTCTTAGTGGACTTTTATTTTTTTTTCTTATATGTACGTTGTTATTAGTTCGTTTATCATATAGTAATTTTGTTTTTAAATATACGATGTTGATGATTTTTAATTTGGTATTTGATTACTTTTCTTGTTAAAATAATTATCATTTGATTTGCCATGACTTGTTTTATCATTAAAGGTATATTTTTATATGTTTATATTAAATTTTTAAATAAAACAAATAATCTAAGAGATAACAACGTTATATTGTTTTTTTAAAAAAAGCTGGTGACCCTACGACCATTTTGCTCTATTAAATAGTTCTGCTCAAGCTAACAGATAGTACGTGAGCAATCAAACAATAACCTACGTCACCATCTCATTGGATAATAGAACAATCAATTTAACAGCTCACCATGCTGTATGAAATTCATCATGTACTTGTCAGGACCCTAACTGACTAATTAGCTGTTTTATTATATTTTATTTATGTCCAAGTTATATTGTTCTTGAAAAATGACGCCATATCAATATTTTAAAATGTGGCTTCCCATCCACTGAGCGAAATAGATAAACATGGATGGTCTAACAGTCAAAGAGGTTCGGTGGAGATGATTTCATTGGAATCACAGCGGATTTGGATCAAATTAACAATTCGAATCCAAGTCCCACCTATTCAAAGAAGCCTATAATTAATTTGATTTTGTTTCTGCTCTTGTTCAGTAGGAATTATTGGGTATTTGACCTGCTATATAACTTTGACTGTTCGTGTGTATTACTCGTATTTCTGTACACTTGTAGTACAGTAAGAGCTCATGCGCTTGACGTAATTCAAGAGGCAGCAATAGAGGTCACGCATCAGCACCAAGGTTTGGAATGAGATCCTTTAACGTAACGTTAAAGAGACATGATCGTTAATATGTGGGTCCCACTAACTCCGGATCACATATCACCAGGTTCAGGGTCACTTGAAAGTTCGTGCCAGAGGAACTTCTTCCCTAAGGTTCACCAATTCGTCTGAATTCTATCGAATTTCATGGTCTAAAATCCAGAGCTGCCCAAAGCGCTTGGTTTGCATTAAGATTCATACTAAATCCTTTATTTAATTGAGACCCACATTTCAACCCAAAACGAGAGTATCACACAAGTAAAATCTGCGTGTAGAATTTGCAATTTCAATAACAGAAAAACTAATACATATGGAATCTCTTTGAATCTCATTGGGGAAATGAGGGCACGGGATAAAACAGGTTGAGTGTTATCTTCCACATCCGTTTCTTACAGATCTGTCCTCTCTCCCTCCCACTCATTTTTCTCTCCCACCGAGCAGCAATGTTTTGTCTTCCTCCTTCCTCCATCCACTCCTCTACCCAGTGGCCATCCTCCTCCTCCCTCTCCTCGACTCCTTAACCATCGTCTCCAACACTGACGACATCCCCTATCCTATTTTTTTTCTTTCTACACCAAATCCAAAGCATGTGAGAGAGTGAAGGTTGACGAGGGCATGAGGGTTATTGCCAAGGAGGAAGCCAACTATGGTTGTGAGGTTGGGGTTGTCATGTGTGAGCAAAAGAGAAGGGAGACAGTGAGGCCAAGGGGGATGAGGTCCTAAGCACCAATAGGAAGGTGGAAGCGGCCAGTTTCGCCGTAGATGAAGACCTTGGAGTTGATGAAGTGGATGAGAGGTCGTCGGGTTTCTTCATGCTCTTTGTCTGCCCATCACTTCTACTCATCGACGTTGTGTACAGTTACGTCGTAGCTGTTGCCTTAGGTATCATGGGGTCGATACCAGGGTTGGGTACCTCAGGTATCATGCCTGATACCCAGGTACCAAGGTCTAGTACCTCAGGTATTGTGTCTGATACCTAGGTACCAATGTCTGGTACCTCAAAGTATCATGCCTGATACCTCAGGTACCAGCGATACCCATATATACCAGGTGCATGGTATCAGATATTAGGTATCAGATTTGGTACCTATGGTATCAGGTACCAGGTCAAGACGTGAGGAGGAAGACACTACTACAAAAACCTCCATAGGTACCGGCCACATAGGTGCCGGATTTGCTAGAACCGGTACCTAAAAGACAAATAGACCCAATTTTTCCACGAACCGGCACCTATAAGATCTTATAGGTGCCGGTTGAATGGGAGAAGCCTATAGGTGCCGGTTTGAAATAAAAACCGGTACCTATGAGCCCAAAAAAGGTGCCGGTTTTATTTACGAACCGGCACCTATCACATAGGTGCCGGTTCGTAATAAGAACCGGCACCTATGTTACGGCAACATAGGTGCCGCTTTAACCTAATAAACCGGCACCTATCACATAGGTGCCGGTTCTTATTAAAAACCGGCACCTATGTGGTGGCTTCCTTCGGAAGAAAACTAAATAGGTGCCGGTTCATAACATTAACCGACACCTATATCCCCCAAGTCTATATATACCCCTTGTTCACTGCATTCTCATGATTTTGTGGCTTCTCTTCAGCTCATCCAAACGGGGGAGGAGGTTTTGCCCAAAAATTTAAAAAATATCGAGAGGTCTATGTGTTTGCGTGCGTAAAGGTTAGTACGTGTTGATTCGATATGTAATTCGCAATAATATTTGTCAAGTTAATTTTTTTTTGCAATTTGTTTTGACGAATGAGAAGCATGAGAAAGTATGATGACTTATTATTTTGGAGTAATTTAGAGATTAATCATCAATGAGTAATGTAACTGTTATTAACATATATCAGAATTTCAATAGATATAGAGAATGATATACGTATGTTAGTGGTTAATTTAATAATTTTCGTAGGAGCGATGGATGAAGGAGGGATGAACATTCCGCAGCGCGGTACCTTGGAATATGCCAGGAGAGTAACCAACTTCGTGATCGCAGCCACGAGATCCAGATCATTGAACACGACGGAACACTTGCGTTGTCCATGCGCTGATTGCAGGAATGAGAGACAGTTTCCTGCAAAACAAGTTCATGAGCATCTCCTAACAAGGGGTTTTATGCCTAATTACACATGTCAGGACAATCATGGTGAAGATGAGAATCCGGATGTAATGGATGGAGGCAATGTGGAGTTGCCTGCTGACGGAGGTGGATATGATAGTGACGAATCAGATGGTTTAGATCAGATGTTACGCGACGGGGAGACAGCCCTCGACGATGACAGGCAATACGAGAAGTTCAAGGGCATGGTGGAGGACTCAAAAACCCCGCTTTATCCAGGATGCAATGAGCAGCACACCAAGTTACACGTCGTCCTCTCGTTGCTGCAGATGAAATCAACCAACGGTTGGAGTGACAAAAGCTTCACAGAGCTTCTACAGCTGATTGGAGACCTCCTTCCAGCGGGTCATGTGCTGCCAGAAACAACATACCGAGCGAAGAAGGTTGTCTGTCCACTCGGACTGGAAGTGCAGAAAATTCACGCATGTCGAAATGACTGTATCCTATATCGAGGTGACTATGCAGACTTGGATACATGTCCAGTTTGCGGAGCACCGCGGTATAAGGGTGGAGTTAACGATGATGATGATGTTGATGATGACAGTGGTGGCCCGGTCCTGAAGAAGAGGAAAGTGCCCGTTAAAGTTGCGTGGTATTTTCCTATAATCCCTCGGATTGAACGCATGTATGCAAATAAAAAACATGCAAAGATGATGCGTTGGCACCACGAAGAGCGTAAGAAGGATGGAATGATAAGACACCCTGCCGATGGATCTCAATGGAGAAAGATAGATAGAAAGTATAAAAAGCATTTCGCGCAAGAGATTAGGAATATAAGGTTTGGGCTGAGCACGGACGGGATGAATCCATTCGGTGACATGAGCAGTCGACATAGCACGTGGCCAGTGGCACTTGTTATCTACAACCTTCCTTCATGGTTGTGCATGAAGCGTAAGTATATTATGATGCCACTTCTAATCCAAGGGCCCAAGCAACCTGGATATTGTATGAAGGTATGATAAATTACCAAACTACCCTAATATGAAGGTATGATAAATTACCAAACTACCCTAATAATTACATCAATATTTGTACTCCTTTGAGATAAAGATGTGGATTACAATGAGAGGTGTGGATGTATTGATAAGGGATAGAGAGGAAATATTTTAGCTAAAAGTGCTTCGGAATACAATAATGGCAATTATTTTGATTAAAATAAATAACATGCTAGAATGACAAGTAATTTAAAATGGTAGATAAGTAATTTAAAATGGTAGGAGTACATGTAGATTATGCAATATTGCTGTGAGCTACTTCACTGTAGGCTATGCAAAGTACATTAGTACACTTGCTTTATGAGGCTGTTTACTTTTTCATATTTTTTCAATTTTGGATCTTTCGCTTTTCGCGTACACGTTTTCTAAACTGCTACATGGTGTATGGAATTAGATGACATTACTTTACTGTTGGTATATTTGGAAGAATATCATCAAGAGGACAATAAGTTCTTACACTAATTTCTTGTATCTATCTAGCAGTAGTTCTAGCCTAGATCTACAAAAGGAAATGTCAGGGGAACAAGATAACATTAGGCCTACAAATTCTGGAGAAAGCGATGGTGGTAATGGTAGCCCAAGTGGCTTTCTAAACTTGAATCAGCCCGATGTTAACCCGCACAATACAGAGGTAAATTAACCGATCTGGAACAAATAATACCTTAAAACTACATATATCGTCAGATATGAATGACTAATTTATACTGATGTTTGAAGGAGGTTGATCCTTCGGCCACTACGCACTCCGCGAATACTTCAACCTCATCGGCAAGAAGAAAGGCTAGAGGTCCAACTAGGATGCCCTCAGGTCTATACACTATCACGGAGTTAGCTGCAGATGGGACCCCTATAGCTCCAGAATCGGCACTCACCCCATACGGCAAAGCTATAGGTGTCATCGTGAAGGATGACATCCCCATCAAGTACCGACACTGGAAGAGCAGTGATACAAACGAATTGGAGTGGACGGTACCAGACAGAGACAAGGATCTTGCCTGGGAAAAGTTAAAGCGGACATTCCAGTTTCCCGAGGGACAAGAAGAACTCGCAAAGTCCGGGGCTCTTAAGAAGATGTCCATCAGCTTCAAGAAGTGGAAGACGGATCTTAACAGGAAGTTTGTCAAGAAGGGCCTGACACCAAATTTTGAAGATGCCAACTATCGAAGGTGTCGTCTTTTCTGGGATGACTTTGTGGCCTATAGAACATCAGATGAGGCAAAGGAGATTAGCGAAAGGAACCAGGCCAATGCGGCCAAAAACCGATACCCTCACCGTCTCGGCCCTAGCGGATATGCTAAGAACATAGCCAAATGGCAACTCCGGGAAGATGAGCTGCTGCAAAAGGGAATCGAGATCGAGACGAAGGACTGGTGCCAACGGGGAAAGAATTACCAATACGCCCGAGGTTCAACACTCTCGGATACAGGCGAGTTGGTACACAAGGGTCCTCGAGAGCAAGAAGTGTCCCAGAGGATCCACGAGGCCCATCTAAAGTCCTCAGAAGGTTCTTTTATTGCGAGCAGGGAGAGAGATGAGCTTACACTTGCATTGCAGAACCCTGAGCATCCAGGACGCACAAGAGGAATTGGCCTAGTTCCATGGAGAGAAGGTTTTCCTGAAGACAGACATAGGTACCGGTCTCGGAGCAATAAAAATTCCAGAGACCAATCGGAAGAGATAAGGCTATTGAAAGAACAAATGGCACTGGTAATGGCAAGGCTTGAAGGTCAGCAAGGAGGCAATGCTGGCCACTTAACCAGTCCAGGTGGGAAGAAAAGCAGCTGCGCTTCAACTGAGGTTCCTCAAGAACCGGACACGGTTCATTACCCCGTGGACCACATCACTGTACGTACTGCATGCAGGCTGCATGTGCCACTTCAAAACATCAGTCAAGAGGTGGCACGCGCGATGGCACATCCAGTAACGGAGGGAGGGACGATACACGGTAAGCCGATACCAAGTGGCTACTCAAGGGTCGAAGTGGAGGACGTGCCGAGGAGGTATAGGGCAGTGCAGCTTGATTTTGCTCCAGAGGAGGGGGTGAACACTCTTGGTGAAGCCATCCACAACATAATCCTGTGGCGCAAGCGTTTCATTATCTTTCCTTCAGGAGATGGTGATGACGAGCCAAGCGATGGCGGGTCTAGCTCTGAAGGACTTCCTCCCTCCCCTCAAAGGATGCCAACTCCACCACCATTGCCACATAAGAGCCCGTCTCCTCCACCGGCGCAACGTAAGAGCCCATCTCCTCCAGAGGCAGCACATCAGAGCCTAGCTTCATCAGACCGGCCGAAAAAGAGGGGACGCCTCTGTAAAACTTCCCAAATGTCTGAACCACCATCTCTGAAGAAGACCAAGAAGATGCCATTGCCTACCAGGTCGGAGCCATCTTTCAAAGTGCCAGTCGAAGTACAGGATCACTTCATTCGCATGGCAAGGCCACCTGCCCGAAAGCAACCTATTACGGACTTCCGACGCACGATCAGGAAAAAGGGATTGCAAGAATTTTTCAAGAAAGAATTCGAGAAAGATGAGGCCAGCAAGACTATGCAAGACTTTCTAAAAGAGGCAGGGCTGAAAAGTTTGGATGATGTGGATAATATTGAGATGGCCCCATTGGCAGCTCAGTTCAAGCTTGGTCATTCTTTGACTACCGACGAATATCGCCACGTCATTGGCAAATGTACTCAAATGAGAAGGGTAGAAGAGTGGTACTTACAGATGGCCAAGGATGGTAAAGAGATGTTCCCCGTCTTTTACAGGGACGAGGACTTTCATCACTGTGATGGTATAGTTTGGGTCCCATTTAGAGAACTATTTCATCTATACAATCTGAGGGAGCTAGACTTATCGGTAATTCAGTTATGGGCATTGTAAGTATACTCGACCTCTCGCTATTTTTCTAAGTAAATATCCTCGATGCGTGTCTAATTATTTTCCTTATGCAGAATGGGGTCGCTTGAATGTAAAGCGACCCATAACAAGCTAGGATTCCTCGACCCACAAATAGTCATTTCCTGTAATATTGACGCAGGCGAATGGTCCTCCCAAGAAGTGCTGAACTACCTTTACACATCCTTTGTCAAGCTGCAGGACATGAATACCATCCTTCTGCCCTACCACTTTAAGTAAGTGTGGCATTATCGTTGTACCTCCCATCGTTGTACTTTAAGATGTTAATTGTTCTCTTCCCTTGTATGTAGGCCTCACTGGATTCTTATTGCCATCCATTTAAACGATTCCAAGATTGTCGTCATGGATTCAATGAGGAAACCGCAATCCAACTACCAATCCCTCATTGACATCCTAGATAAGGCACTTGTGAAGTACAAGAAGAAGTGCATTCGACACGCTCCATGTGCAAATAAATTCCGAGTTTGGTGCCACCCTTATTGCTCACGTCAGGATCCGGGCACGAGCACATGTGGGTTCTACGTGATGAGATTTATGTGGGTTTTCATGGAGGACGGCAACTGGAACATTACGGATGCTGAGGTTCGCCCTGTCTCCTAAGACATAAATCCAATTTACTAAACACATAGTATCTTTCCACATCTTTAATCCTTCCATTTGCAGAAATTAAAGCTCCCGACAAGTAAATTGCTGCCACATGTTTGCTTGGGCCTCGCTGAACAGCTATGTGGATTCATCTTCGACCATATCATCTCGTCAAACGGCGCATACAACATTTCGAAGGCTCCTGCTGGGCTAGTGGGTTTCATTGAGGCTGGCGGCCCTAGTGACACTTTAGATAGCCGATCAATGCCAAAGCATACAAAGAACTAGAATTAGTGGGCCATACCTTTCAAACATTTTCTAAGTATCTTGTAGATTAGTTATTTGGATTGATGTGGTTTTCTTAATGTCTTCAACATGCATTAAGTTTCTCTATTTGTTAATGTTTATCTATTATTTTTTCACACATATATCTAACCATGTATTCAATTTTCTCTATTTCATATTTTTATCCCTAACAGCAACAGGTGATCTCACTGACTGGATGTGGCATGGATGAGGGAGGCATCATCATTGTTGTCTCTGTAAGCAACAGGTGAGCATGTGTAACTAAAATTTTCATATGAGTACGAGTTTAGAGCATTTAAGATGTTGTAGAGCTCAAGCGAATTTTTGTCAAGTCTCCTGAGATGTGTAACACATCTGGTCGCCGCCTTCGTGTGGTTTGACGGGCACGTCTCAGGCTGAAGTTGACTGGCACGCTGAGTCCCAGCAATATCTTCTATGCTCTCTACTCGAGGCTTCGGGTTTTATATTATGGTCCTAGTTGCATAAAATCTCAGGTATTATGATCCTAGTTACACACAACCCCATGTATCATGGTTCTATAGGTTGACAAAACCATAATATTCAATTTGGCTAAGATGACAAACTTTTGGACACATGTTAAGGACAAATTTTTACTTGTAATAACTTTCAGTTACTAATGAAAGTAGATAAGAGTTTTAGTCCATGTCTGTTCTAATCCCAGTAGGAATTAATTTAGATAATCTTAACTGTTGACAATCCCAATTCTCTTATCTCACGGGCAAGAGTGTACTGTACTGGACTGGCAGATATTCAGATGTTTCCAACTTGCACTGTGAAGCTCTAAGCCTATGCCATCCTTGAAGCTCGATGCGTAGGTTTTAGAGGTGCAGGCGTCACATATCTAGCGAGCTCTCATGTTCTTCTCAGCCTTTTTCAACTGCCATCCTTTCTTTGTATCATTACTCGATGGCTTGTCAAACAATTCCTTGTATTTCTCAAGCAATACTTTTTTCTCCTCTACTAAACCAAGCATTTCATACGCGTCTTCAACTTTCCGTACAATATCTTTGCTCGGAGGTTTACGACCACATGCTTCAAGATTCTTGAAGAGCTAAAATCATAAGCAATAACAGGGAAATGAAATTCACATAAGTGGGTTTTATCATAATATAAAATCTGTGAGATTAAGAGGCATCATTGGTCACTCAAGACCCATCAACTTCTACTGAGGATCATCAACTTAAATATGATAAAAATAAGTACTTGATGGACAAAGACTTGAGATCCATACCTTGACAAGCCTATCTAGCTTATTATTCCTGTAGTAAATACCCAACATAAGGCGGCAAAACCGCCATGGAACTGATTGTAGATCATGGGCTATCTTCAACTCCCAGATTCTGCAAGCTTCATCAGCTCTATTGTCCTTCTCAAGTGCACACACTAATTGCTCATATGTTCTGATAGTCTTCCCTTGTCCTTTGCTCAACATCCATTTTATCACCTAACCATGTAGTTAGCCAATTATTTAATTCTGGGTATACAAACGATAAAACACAATTAAAATCAAGCAAATTATAATGTCCAAAACCTGGACGATTCTATGCCACTGTTCCTCCTTTTCAAGAGCTACAAGTGCTTGCTTTATCGAGGCCACAGGAAACTCCTGCTCAAAGTTTGGATGGTCCTAGAATTATTTTGAACAGATGTCTAGCTATTTCGTTTGAATAACATAGTTTGTCAAGAATTATTTTGAATTCAATCACAGTTTGGATGGTCCTAGGATTTTGTAAAACCTCAAATTTATGGATATTTAGATCTCAGCTATTTTTACCTTATTTGACACAGTATGCTACAAACAATGATGAATTAAATCTAACATCATTGATGGAAGGGTTTTAAATGGTTTGGGAAGTGGATTGAATCCACATGAGGCAAGTAGGTTGGATTGGTTTGGTTTCATTTGGAAAATGGGTTGGATTCTGTGATTTCTGCGATGTGAATGTAATATTGTAATATTCTGTGAATTCTGTGTTTCAGGAAATATTATATGTGACCCTGCAATTATTTTTTTTGTGCTTCAGGACTATAGGTGCCGGTTCTTGTAAAGAACCGGCACCTATAAGGCATCAAAGGTGCCAGGTCCTATCCATTATAGGTGCCAGTTATTTATAGGAACCGGCACCTATAATACTATATAGGTGCCGGTTCCATATTTACAACCGGTACCTATAGTGTTATAGGTGCCGGTTAAGGAACCGGTACCAATAGCTTTGAGCATTAGTGCCGACCAATTGGTGCCGGCTTCGAAACCGGCACCTATGAGGCCTTTTGAACCGGCACCAATGAGTATTTGTGTAGTAGTGAGAGTGTGTTGTCATCGTTTAGCTAACCGGCAAGTCAATTGTCGTTGTCTCATCTTCTCTTCTCCCTTCCTCTCATCGGCGTCTCCCTCCTTCCTTTGTTGTTGGTCGATGGAGGCAATGAGTTAGGGGTGCCGCCGTTTCGTTTTCTTGTAACGTGGGAGCTCGAACATGGGAAAGATGGGAGGTGAGGATTAGATTCATAAAGTACCCTATTGGAACAGAATCCCGTGCTCTAGCAATTCTCTTTCAATAAATGTGAGATGTACTTCTTAAGTTAATTGTTTGCAACTTAAGTTTTCCTATTCCTCTATTTGACAAGTTGAGGGCGAGTTTAATAGTATAGCTAACTACCTGCTCTAAAAATTGATATATCATATAATAGTTATATATAAATATATATTACACCCTTAATATATGGTCTACCTCTCGTACATACACGTTTTTTGGAGCACGTATTATAATTGGATATAAATTATAAATTTGTAACCAGTTTTTCTTCTCTCTCCTTCACCTAAATATAAATCTGAGAGAGAATTCCGTGTGTATCTCTGAAATTTTGCCCCATCCCTTCTATGGCCCTGAATTTTGCTCATTCTCTTTATACTCTCAAATTTAGTTTGGCTTCTATACCATTTTTGTTAGTTGACCGTTAAATTCTTATGAAAAAGTCTATTTTACCTTATGGAATAAAAAACAAATAAATTTATGGAGTATAGAAATTTGTTATATGATACTTTTATAATTATGAGTTTCTAATGCGTTATTATTTATGACAAAACTTATTTTTAGATATGACATAAAAATTAATATTTATTTTTTATTATTAAAAAATGTATATGTAGCTTATTTTGTGGATAGTAGTACAACATTGTATGAGACAAATGGAGTATATTTATACGCTACATAAATAATTTTTAATAAGTAATAAATTAGTATTCATTTTTTTATATCATATCCACAAAATAAATTTTATGATAAATAATATCTCGCATAACAAACTCATATATAAAATATATATAATAGTTGCATATAACAAATTCTACCCTCCAACAATATACTACATAATTTTATATGTTTCTTAATACCAAAAGAGCAAAATGGACCGTTTGATGTGAATTTAACGATCAACTCTCGATCAACTAATGATAATGACATAGAAGGTAACCAAACTAAAATTTAGGGGTATAAAGAAAATAAGCAAAATTCGAATTAGATAAAGTTTTAGGGTTACAAAAGAAACATTTTCTCTAAATCTGATGTGGTAATTTTGACAGCGGACTTACATCACTGAACTCGTTCTCATTCTCAACGAAGAACCGAAGACTAATTTATCACCAACTGGCTAGTTCAGTGATATAACAGGTGACAGCCCCAAGGTCATCATCAATGACGGAGAGTTTTCCAAGAACTTACTCGGAGTTAAGTGGCCAGTTCATCTCCATGCTCCTTGCCCATACCAATCGCAGCTTCCATTGCATTACACGTCAATTTGCTAACTTCTGCCACTATCCATAAAAAAAGAAAGAAAAAAATATTTTACTCTACCAAACTATTTCATTGAATCACTTAATTTTCGAAAATAATTTTTGGGTCATTTTACACTCTTAACTATTACAGCTCCCTAATGATATTTCTTTTTTTTTCTCTATATAAAACATATTTTACCATGAAACTTGGTAGGATTGATGGATGCATTATAACTTACCTCTCAGTTATTTTATAATTCTTTTATCACTGTTTATATAGGCTGGAAGCACAAAGGCTGATTTATACATTGAGGTTTTAAATTATAAGCAAATAGTCATGAAAAAATTAAAAATATTTTAAAGTTTGATAATAGTATTATCTATGTCTCTACAAAATTTTAGCTTAAAATACGATTCATATAAAGAGAAAAAAAAGAAAAAAAGACTATTAAATAATAGTTTAGGCATAAAATGAGAAAAGCTTAGGAAATAAGTGATCCGATAAAATAGTTCGGGAGTAAAATGATTTTTTTCAAAAAGAAAAAAAAACTACTGCAACTACTCTCGCATTTCGAGTTGTTTAAACTGAATATTGACACACCAGATATTTGGTTGGTTTGGTTGTTGTTTCGATGGGATGTGTGAAAGACGATCTTCATCATTCTGTTAAGACTGATTTTTGACTATTCCCAAAGTTTTAACTCTGTGGGAAAACTTTTAGTAAGGTTTGATTCCAGTGTGGTTGAATGACTTTAGGAGAGAATGGATTGTTTTTAGAGCAGAGAATGGATATTTAAAATCTATCTATGAGTATATTACAAAGAGAGGGGCTAAAAAGAGCAGCCAAGTTTGCTTTAAGGGCCTGAAAATTGTCATGTTTATCATGGAAAGCGATAAAAATGCAATGTCTATATTACTATACAGTATAAATTGATCAGTATAATAGTATAGATGAACAAAAATGGAAGCAAGAGTACCATATCAAATACAAATATGCTTTTGCTTATGTACAAATGTTAATCTACCTCTAGGCAAAATTGCACGACAAATTCTATAGTAGTTTTCTTTTAATATTATAATAGTATAAATTGATCAGTATGATAATATACATCTGTAAAAATGGAAGGAAGAGTACCATATCAAATAAAATTATAATTTTGCTTTTGCACAATTGTTAATCCACCTTCGTGCAAAATTACACGAGAAATTATATTAGTTTTTTGAATTAGAAAAGAAAATGTAAGCATATTTGTTGTGTTGGTGAAATAGTGCGTGGATGACTTCATTGAGGGCCTATTTAGTTTGGAGTAATTTCTCAGGAATTGAACCGTTTCCTGTAAAAATCTTGCAAAATTCTTATATTCCGAATAAACCCTCGATAAGTTTTCAATTCTAGTACGTATATGGTTATGTACACGTAGGTGCATATTGAGTAGAAATTTTAAGAGATTCCCGAAACTGACAAGATGCATTCGTAGAATTGTGCGTATGCAGTGATGTGTATGCACGCAGCACGCCATCTATCTAACTCGGAAAACAGACTTGGAGAAGAACATCACGCGTGTTTCTTTGTATGGCTGTCGCAGTGATGTAGCAAGCTACCAATTCACATGACAATTGCGAAGAAGTGCTGACAAGATGTATCGTGACAATGCATGCACACGGAAACCTTGAATTTTGTGATAAAGTAGTGCTCGATCCGAAATGTTGCAGTTATGTCACATACGTCAAAACAATATGGAATAATAAAACGGAATAGATAAATCGCATTCGATAGAAATTTTGGGATTTTTTTTTCAGATTTCTAACCGAAATATTTGCTTCGTGATTTGCGCTCTACGAATGGCAACGTAGTTAGGGTATAGGGTCCCAAGTTGAGATAGGATAAGGGTGGAGGAGGTGGTGTGCAGTGGGACTCCTAATACGCACAGATGCGTTAGGATTTATGAGAGAAAGTCATGCACGTGCCAATCCGAACTCTGAAACAACTTCCAAGTTTGAAGTTTTCAACCAAAGATTTCAAAACTTTCTATAGTTGATTCAAAACATTCAATATAAATTCGTAAAACTTTTGACGTTTAGCTCGTGGGCAGACTTTCAATATAAAATCAGAGAACTTTCCATCGAAGAATTGAAACTCTCAAACAAATATTTTAAAAACTTTCTACTAGTGGTTCAAACTTTCAATGTAAAATCACAAAATTTGATTCAAAATTCAAAAAACTTTCAACCAAAATTCCTCGCAAGGGTGTCTAGATCCAACGTAGAAGATGTCAAGCCTTGTTACCATCGCTGGGGAAGAAGGCTCATGATGCCTCACCGGCTCGCCGCAATCTCAATGGGAAGAAGAAAGGGGTAGAGGCAGATCCAGGTGGAAGGACGAGACTAGGATTCACCATGGAGGAGGACGATACAGCTTACTCCTTGCCGTCTTTGCTGCCTCCTTGCCGGGAGGAGCAAGGCGCGGCCTCGCAGCAAGGGCACAGATCGAGCACTAGTGCAAGGGCATACGTCCTTGATGGGCGGAGTAGATGCCCTTACCGGTAGCCAGTGGGTAAGGTATGGCGTGTGCCCCAACAACACGAGCGACATAGTCGGTGGAGGAGTGGTTGATTTGGGCTCCAGTAAGGCGGCAATAGGGTTTTGGGGAAAGACGGGAATGGGAAGCGGTCTCACCGTATCGATGTAGAATGTGATGAGTCGGAAGGAAAGAATGAGAGCAATCTTTCTTCCACGTGGGTCTTATGGGCCTTATGGGCCCTAAGCGTGCGCCCCAATGCATATGCACAAATTAGCAATTCTGGGTGTACGGCGGACACGGACAGCTGACAAGGTGTCGGAGGCATGGGGATGGAGGACGGCGGTGGGCTAGCATTGACGGTGGGGTTAAACTGGAGCTTGTGGTTAGTCGTGGCAGCGGCAGGGTCGGGCACCTCACCACCGCTTGCTTGAGAACGGGGCTCGACGATGTTGAAGGCGAGGGGAGCGCGTATGCTTTCGAATTGTGTGATGGTAGCGAAGAGGGAAGAGGGACGGTGTCGGAGATTGCTATCCTACAATGGAAAGAGAAGACCCCCCCTTTGAAGATTCAACCAAGGGGCGAGTAAGGATCGAGCTTCTGCTGTGTGAAAAATACAAACAAAAATGAACACAAGAAATTATACAGGTTCAGGCCGCTCGAAAGTGTAGTACCCTGCTCCTGTGTTTTTTACTATGTGAACGTTAGAGGTTTACAGTGTGAGCTAGGAATAGAACTAGGGTTTAACGGTTTCAACCATCTGCCCAAAAGTCCAAAGTCCGAAAAAAAGTCCTTACTATGCGTCATGACACCTACTTTTATAGTCTAAGGGGAGTTTACAATGTCATAATTATCTCGATAGCTCTTATGCTACATCTTGTCATTGTTCTCTCTCACATCTTTGAATTGAAGAACGAATTACTGCGGATGGTTTTCTTTTACCATACCCTGGGCTCTCAGTCAACAGGACCTAGGGGTGTTGGAGCTTGCTCCTTTTGCCACGTATGTGAATCTAGACCAAGTAGACCCAAGTCATGTCACAAATAGAGTTATTGTCGTTCTATTTTTTCTTTGGCGGCAAAGCTATGAACCCCCCAGCTGGCATGCAACATGTTACCTTACCCCTGTAGCTTTTAGTAACGTGACATCACCAATGCCTTCATACTTTGCCACCTCTTGGTTGCATGTAAATGAGCTGTAATCCCATTCTGTAATCCTCTAGGCATCGTCCTGCATTCGGCATGATGATGTTGCCCTTGATCAGAATGCTGAGTCCATTCCACAAAAATTACAAGCGGTGCACGCAGACTTGTGTTACAGACATTAAATCTCTGGCGTAGATTTTTCACGAAGAGCCCGGGGCAACTCTCATTCTCGAGCTCATTGTTTTGTCGTCGCCCTAGTCCTGTGTCCATCCTGAGAAACATCATTTTCTCAGGCTGTTACATTCCTGGGCAACTATCTCTCCCTAGGGCACACGCAATACCCGAGCTCCCTGGGCGGACTCGAGGCCTAGTTACGCTCCTATGCCCTTTAACAGAAAGTTTTATTGATTTGAACGAGGTACTCAAAGTGAAAGAATTCATGATGAGCATAACCTTACAAGTTTCTTTCATTATGTAATTGCATGTGTAGTTACTTACAAGATGTAAAATCTTGTATATTTTTACACTCTTCTTAATATTTCTTAGATATAGTTTTTGTAGGTCTCCACACTCTTCTTAACAAAGAGAGTGTGTGACTACAAGAGAGGTGAGGTGCCCGGAGGCCTGGGTAGGACTGAGCCACGTCGCACCTTGTATATATGTATCTTGTACGTCTCCACACTCTTCTTAATACAGAAAGTGTGTGACTACAAAAGATGTAAGATGCTCGGGGCCCGGGCAGGAGCGGGCCACGTCGCACCTTGTAGATATATATCTTGTACGTCTCCACACTCTTCTTAATACAGAAAGTGTGACTACAAGAGAGGAGATGCTCCAGGGCCCGGGCAGGAGTAGGCCACGTCGCACCTTGTAGATGTATATCTTGTACGTCTCCACAGTCTTCTTAATACAGAAAGTGTGTGACTACGAGAGAGGTGAGGTGCTCCGGGGCCCGGACAGGAGCGGGCCATGTCGCACTTTGCCAATTGCCATCTTTTTTAATTCTTATGTTAATATTATAGATTATCACTGTACAATGTGATGATGTGGCAAAAGCTGCCTTGTGATCTGGAGAAAGGGATACCCTAGTTCCCATTTCTCCAACAGACGGTATTAGGGTTGGGGGAGTAATGCACAAATTTTAAAGCAATCCAATGGTTCAATATTCATAAGATTATGGAGGGTGTTATATGTCAAATATCAAATAGGAGAAAATTCCTAAATACTCTTCAAAATTCTCGTAATCTGAATTTTGCCTCATCCCCTGTATGCTTCTGAGTTTTCATTTTGATCTTTTATATCCACATTCTGTTAGTTGATTATGAGTTGACCCTTTGATTTTTCTAAAACTAGATGATACCTCATGCTTTGCTGCGGGAATTACTAAACAAATTTTTAATATTTTTTTTCAACAATCGAACTAGTAGTAAAAAGGGGTTTATCAGTTCTTATCATGAAATAAACAAATGATACTGCACTTTAATGTGGCACTTATTGATAAGTATATATTAAATATTATAAAAATGATAAAGAAATTTGTTAAAATATTGTAGAAATGATGCGAGAGGTGATGATTGAATATGTTTGCATGTTGATTTGTAGAATTAAATAGATTGTAGATGATGTTGCATGCTTGCATGAGGTTAAACATGTAATTGTTATTAGTGGGTGATGATGTGGCATGATTACATGTTGAGCTTTAGAGTTAGTGAGTTGTAACTTTATAGAAAATATAGATATCTGTAGTACCTCTTTCGCATAATTATGTGCTACCAACTTCACAAATCTCAATGTGAAAAATTATAATTTATAATAAAATCAAAAGAGACATAATTATTTGATGTAAAATTTGAAAAAAATATTAAATTTTTGAAAAAAAATATTTTTTGTTAAATCCATGCATCAGCTAGAAATTGAGAACCAAAAATTTATTTTTTAGGTTCAATTTTTGGTGAAATGTGTGTATGAGTTCCATAAAAGTTAATTGGAAATTTATTTGAACATTTTGAATTTATCTTTTAGAATTTATGGTGAAATAATTATACTCCCATTGTTTTTTACAAATAAAACACTTTTCACACAAAAATTGTGTTTTTTTTTTACTAAACTAGCACCTAAGTATGAAGGAGGGGCAATATATTTGATTTCAAAAATATTTAATGGTCAACTCACGGTCAACTAACGAAACTAATGAAATAGATACCAAGGAGATTAAAATGAAAACTCAAGGAGACATACAAGGAATGACGCAAAATTCAGGAACACGTAAAGGATTAAGCGAATTTTCAGGGATACGTTGGGAATTTTCTCATTAAATAGACAGTTCCCAAAAAAAAAATCTAGTCATAGTACTTACATGAAAAAATGAGAGAAACAGGAATTTTCGGTGTATCGTATTCTAAGAGAAAACGTTTCGTTGAGTGTATGCTATTGCCTACCTAGATCGACAATTTTCATGAGAATGCTTGGTAAGAATTGACACTGCTTGGCCTATTTGTAACAAGAATAAAACTTGTTGATATTGCAAAGTGAGCGTAGCTTAACTGGTTGGTTAGGTTAGTTATTATGGAACCAGCCCACCTGGCTTTAAATTCTATACTTTATACGATGCTCGTATTGATGGCTAACTATTCTTTTAGTAGTAGACGACGTATACTACTTAAAAATAGTAGTTACAAATGGCTAAATTGTATTTTCGTAGGTGGGGTAACAACCGCCTGCCTCTAGGTGTTTGTAAAAAAATAGGAATTTTCGTAGGCGGGGTAGCAACCGCCTACTCCATGTGCCTATAAAAATAGGAATCTTCATAGGCAGGCAGCACAACCGCATAAAAAAGGGATTTTCACAAGTAGGCGAGTTATGTGTCTGCCTGAAAAAGAAATTTCGGCAAAAAAATAAAAAATTCATTTTTTTTCCAAAACCCTAGCTAGAAATGGATGCAGCTCCCGTGCCTAGCGACCGTCGCCGTCACCGCTCCTTATCCGGCGACCATCTTGTCATCGTCGTTGACGTCCTGCCTAACCTCCCCGCCTCCCATCACAGCCATTGGCAGATCCGCACGAGAGGGAGGGAGAGAGCCCGCCGGATCCTCCCTCTTGTCGCTGCCACTGGTGGATCCGTGCGTAAGGGAGGGGGTGGGAGAGGCAGCGGGATCCGTGTGGAGGGGGAGAAGCCGCCGGATCTGCCCCACGCATCGCTGCTACCAGATCTCCTTTTAGTTCGCCTCTGAAAAAAAGGTGCGATCGTAAAAATCGGTTTTTAGTAGTGATACCTGTCAATAGCGAGGCACCAATGATGACTTTATCAATCAAAATATATGTCGGCCCGATCTTCCAGAGGTGCTCATAAGGGTAGGGTGTTCGTGTGTGCGTTTATAGAGGTGCGTGTGCATGAGCTCCTGCATTTGTGTCATGTTTTAAAAAAATACATTGATATTGGTGGAATTTGCATTGGATTTTAAGCGTACAATAGATAATTCCAAAATACGGATAATACGTAGGAATAACTTTTTCAATAGACCTTATAAAAATATAAATTTTTAGGAAGAGATAAATACTTACTCTCTCTGTCCCAATATAAATACAACCTAACCTACTACTAGATGTAATATATCCTAACAACCTAGTGTGTGTATATATATAAATATATATATGACATATCCTAGCACCGTGGTTGTTTTGTAAAAAAGAAATGCAGCATTTACCCAAGAACTTTATATTGTGAACCCATCATTTGTCTTTCAACTTATAAGCCACTTCCAAATTTTTATTGCAAAGCTTTTTTATCATAGTTTATTTTCAGCATTAGGATACGCACATAATTTTTTAGCAGGAAATTATTATTGCTAGTAAGTCAATTTTACGGCATACCAAACGAGAAAGACAAGAAAAATGTCCCCCAACTAAATCCTACTACCTCCGTTGCATAATAATTGTATTTATAGGATTTAAATTTGTTTCAAAATAGTTATCGCAATATATTACTATTGTCACATCAATCACTTCTCATTCAAATTTTCTTCTATTCTAGCCTCAACTACCCTCCCACTCTTACCTATATATCATTCACTGAGAGGTATAGATATCATAGTTTTTTTTTCAAACTTTAATATATGTTAAACAATATAGAATTAATAGAGGTACTACTACAAAATTACCCCACCAGTCTTTGTGGTTTGAAAAAAAACGAAACTCTTACCTTTTTTAATGCTCGCGGGCATAAGAATAGGATATACCGCCTTTGTTCTATAATATTATAGATTTTTCTCATATAATTATATACTAAATTTTGCTACGTACTCAAAATTTGTGTAATTTATTAGTGAACATCGTAAACACATGTCATGGTTGGAGGACATAAAAAACTAAAACTAGTAATTTGCTAGAAGATATATTCAGACCAATTAAAAAAAGAAAATTCTTTAAAACAACGAGAATGCCCCTAGAACATAGAACTTCTCATCTATAACGCTAGATTGAAAACGAAATATGATGTATTCTAGCAATATATTTAGGCTGATGATAGATTTAGAGTTATATAATTTCTAAATTTTTACTTTTAACACCATGTTAAAGGAATGTGGCTATAGGGACATTTTTGTCTATTTGAAGAATTTATCTTTTCAATTAAGTCAAAAATGTCATACAACAAATTAGTAATTTTTAAATATATTTTTAACAATGATGTATAATTTTTAGTACGTCTATCAACAAATTACATATATTTATTTAGACATCATATAGTAAAATTTGCCTAATTATATGGGCAAAATTAATCTCTCGGATTATGAGACGGAAGTAGTGGAGTAGTATGTATGCAGGGTCTCGATGGACACATCAATCCCCAGGAGCGGTAGAGTACCAGTTTCTCCAATCTTGGCAGCAATTATGTCCGGTTGCTTTCATTTCACCGCGTTCAGTGCACGGGCCACCACCACCACCGACCCGTGTCGATCAATTCCCTGCTAGCAACGCAATCGATGAGTACTAGTACTACATCGAAACATATTTGGTAGGAGGAGCTATTGGTAGTAGCACAATTTTGCAACATGTAAACGTGAAGAGAATAGATAGAAAAGATTTCTTGACTTTTACGTGTATTCTTTTCAAACCGCTAAATAACATGTTTTTTTAAAAAAAACTATGAAAAAGTTGTTAAAAAATCATATTAATTTATTTTTTAAGTTTAAAATAATTAATTGTACGTTAATGACTCGTATCTTTTCAATCTTGTCCTTTTCTCTTCTCTCAATTCGTTTTGCTGGGATAGAAACTAATCACTCTGACACGTAAAACATAATGACTCATTAACGTATAATTAATAAATATTATTTTTTTTAAAAAAATAGATTAACATGATTTTTTAAAACAATTTTTGTATAAATTTTTTTATAAAAAATACATCATTTATCAATTTAAGAAACGCGCGTGAGAAAAAAAAGTCATGAAAACAAGCAAAAGAACACAGCCTAACAAATTATTAAAAAAAGTCACAATACAACAACAATAGCTTGCCCGTGTTCCCCTTTACAACGGAAACAGGAATGACGCTGCAGGCATCATGTGGCGCGCCTCCTGTTTTGCCGTAGTACCATATCAATCATTTCACGCGCACAAATTAACCATGGATTATTTTTCTTGGCGATGTCTCGGAAACTCACGGGAAATTTCTTTCTTTTCTTGAACATGCTGGATATTTCCCCTATATTAGGATCTCAAATTTAGTTAAGTTTTTTATCTGAAGTGCATTAAGTCCCATTAGAATTTGATTGGATTTTATTTCCTCTCAGCGAGATCTACGTGTCAAGCGGTATTATTGTTACATATTATCTAATTAATTATAAAAATAAATTAAAGATTTTGATAAATAAACTTAATTTGTATATTTTTAAACAAGTGGCCTAAGAACACAATAGAAAAAAAATTAGTATTAAGAAAACGTTTTCTTAATCATATAGCAAATAGTCGGGGTTGAATAAGTGGCTTAAGATTTCGAAAGCAAGGAAAATAGTACTAATACTATGAAGAACATCGTCATCATTAATGGAAAACATTTTAACGCCAAAATGTACGAAAGGGGTTGCACCAAACGAGAATCTATTGCAATTTGCAACAAGAGATCATCGAGCCAGCCACCAAACGAGAATCCACTGCAAACACCAAACGAAGCCATAAGACGAATCGCTTTTGACTGATGATCTCAACGTGGTCAAGGACGTCTAATTTGGTCGTAATTTTCCCCGTGATCACTCCTGTTCAAGTGGGACTCACCAAACACTAATTGACCCCATTTTAATCAAACTTAACGCTCGATCGGCACAGATCCATAATCGATCGATCTCGGACCCGCCAGATTACCATTGACTCCGATAAATTGATGCTCTGCGTCGATCCTAATCTACCGCTGTTTCCTCACCTTTTGAACTTTCAGCTCGCCTGATTCCGATTAGCACTACCAGCTGATGAATTCTTTAGCGTTATTTAGCAGCCCATTTGCTAGATTTGCATCGATACGGCCTAATAAGTTGTTCATCATGGATTAGCTGCTACTAGTTGTGATTAGTTTTTGACTAATGGTTGGTGAGAATGAGAATAACTCGCGGTGGAGACCCAGGGACCCCTGCGGAGACTTTTTCTTTTGCAAAACAGCAAAAGTTGTTCGGCGAATTATGTTTGGAGCATAATAATAACCTTCGGTGTAACAGAATTATTGCTTGTTTGCATTAACTAAGATTAGGGCATCTAAAAAGTCTCTTTAGAACGAGTTCAACAAAATAATATAAACGGAGTATATAAGTTGTCAATCAGATTTGTGCTTATATGAAGGGAAAGAGAAGAGAAGAGAAGAGAGAAAAAACAGGGTATAGATTTGTAGCCGGCTACAGCACGAGCTCCAATAAATCATATGAGAGAGATAAATGGATTAGATATTAATTATACAATATATATTTACAACTAAATATTATATAAATGAGTTATTAGATTGACTATAGACTTGCTCTTAGTTAAAACGAGTCGTCTACAGTAACTATACCGGTACTGCAGTTAGAATATATTTAAGGCCTATTCCTTAGTCCCTAAATAGTAAATAAGTGTAATTTTAGTTGGTAAAAAACAAAATAATCAAGAGATTAGAAAACTACTATGCCCTTCATTAATACAGAAAGATAACAAAGAAAGAGAGAAAACAAGAAGGATGAGAGATTACTATTGATTCAGTGACTACAAACGAAAAGAAAAAGGTAAAGTAGTATTAAAGAGTTCTAATGAACCCCTACAAACTATATTTGTTTAGGAACAAATCTTTAGGCTAAATTACACTTATTTACGTACGGAGAGAGTAATTGGATTACTTGAGATTCTCAGAAACATCTAGTGAGTTGCCAGCGGGTGAAAATTTAGAAATTTTGATTTAGGCTATTAGTTCATTTTCTGTATTCTATTGCTACTAATTCTCAGAAATTAGACAAGAATGAATTGTATGGAAAGTTGGAGTTTATGAAACAAGCTACATTTGCTAGAAATCCTCCAAATAGCAAATAGTTATGAATAGTGCAAGAGAATGCACTACTATAAGACTCATAATAGGGGATGCCCCCATATATATGTTGGTTCATCTAGAACCGGCACATATGAGGCTTTTCCTGTTGTCACAACTCGTCACACGGATTCAAAATTAAAAATAGGTACCTATAATATAAGTATCGGTTTATTAAAAAACAACAATAATAATGTAAATACCAAATTTTCTAATAAACCAACACTTTTATACACGATAAAAGTGCAAAATCCATCACTTTTCGGATGGAGCTGAGCCGAAGCAGCATGCAACCAAGCATCTTGTGGGAGATTGAGGGAACAAATCTTTTAAGTCTTGTCGCTCTCATCGCTCTCGTCCATATCCTTTCCCATCTCCCCATCACTCATCTCACCACCCAAGCCCGCCCGGTCGCCTCCTCTGCCCCCAACTGATGAATGGTGGGGCCACCTCCTTTATCCACCTCGTCCACTCCATCTCTCCTTGTCCACTCTATCTCCTTTATCCACATCTCCCACTCCCATCCTCTCCCCATCACTCGAGCTACCACCGGCGTAGCGGCCACCTCTCCCTAACGCGGCCACCACTCCCCAATGTGGCGGCCACTGGATCTGGGCGCTTGGAGCTTGATGACCATCATATTAAGTTTGTTGCAGCCTGGCAAGGGGCTCAACCTAACTCTCCTCTCGATAGCTGTAGCTCCGTCGTCAAGTAGTGTCAGCGAGCGCTGGCCGAATTAGGTACCCATCATCTTCTCACCTCCCTACCTTCCACCTCCTTCTGGATCTCTCTCCCCCACCATAGGTCTGACCGTGCTCTCCTGGATTTGAGCAGCGGCAATGGAGGTGGCCTTGGCCTTCAGTGAGCAACGATGGTGACGATGGCCTCGACCTCTAGTAGGCGACGACGACTTAGTGTATTTTTTTTGTGATTCAATTTTTGGCTAGGATGAATGTGACAATTCTATATTGTGAATTAAGTTTCTGATTTTTTGATTCTAATGTTGGATGTTTCTTGGATGTCAATTTTGGGGTAACCTTGTTTTTGATAGATGTTGATTATGGTAGTTTGGTCTTGGGTGTCAATCGATCTCAAATTCTCAAGGGCGACAGGGGTGTTTTATACATTGGCTCGAGCCGATGCATCAAGCCAGATTTATTTATTTTATTCGTTAAATTAAAGCTGCTGAGTTAGGAACCTGGATGATTCTTCCCATATGTGTTGCTAATGGGGTGTCGGTTGGGAATCTGGCACCTAGGTGAGGTTCCCAACCGGCACCCATTAGGTTTTCTGTACTAGTATTCCTTATATGTATCATAGTACATCAATGAATCTTGAACTTTAAGTTACAAGTGAATGGTGGAGATCAGAGCTAGTGCTCATCACTATAGCCCTCTAGGCCTCTACCATATCAACATGCTAAGAGCATCTCCAGCAGCTTCTCTAAGGTATTGTTTAAGAGAGCTTCTGACAGCTTCAACTTCTCTAGAATCAAAAGCTCCCAAATAGTCTAGGTTTTCATCTAGATTTTGAAAGCTGTACTTACAAAATCTAGAAAATGAAGTAGGGGCTGTTTGGGGAACTTCTGCAGCTATAGGCTATAGCTTCTTCATGAATCAAAAACTCCTCCAAACAGTCTAGTTTTTCATCCAGATTATAAGAATCAATAGTTATAGAATCTAGAAGGCTGTCAACCAACTGCTTATCAGAATCTTAAGCTTCCCAAACAGGGCCTAAAAGCCATCTCCAAATTTTTAGAAGCTGGCTACCAATCAGCAGCTTATCAGGAACTTAAGCTTCCCCATATAGGACCTAAAATTCACCCTCTATTTCTCTATGCTTTGTCTCTAAAAAAATTATCTTTTATGTCTCTTCACTGTCCAACATATCTCCTATATCAAATTATCTCCTATATCAAATTGAGAGTAGGGTCGACTTATATTCCTTAAATCTGAGTGATGTGAGGGTGTAGATAGGGGGCCGTGAAAATAAGAAAGCATATACGGTATTTGTTGGATCAATTTTTTCTTTATCTGTCACTAAATTTAGCTATGGGGCACAATGGACGAGATGCTCTAACAAAGGATCTGATTCCAACCTTGTGACAACAGTAAGATGTAAGATGTTGAAGAAATTGAGTGTAGCTCCCATACAAGGGCCCAATCTACATATTAGACATGAAAAGGGACAATCCATCTCTACATGGGAAAGTGCCCAAAACCAACAGCTTGATAGTTGTAGAAAGGTTTTTGAGAAGCTCCTAGCTAGTCAGCATAGATCTTCTTGTGTCCCCTGTGAAAACAAATAAAATATTATGAGATCATATATCTATTGAGACTCTATTTAAAATTTAATAGATATACTGTTATTTAAAAACATTTAACTTTATAATTGAGTTGGTATTTTGAGAAGTGCCCAGCAAAGACCTGGTCTAATACATAGAATAGTTTCCCATGTGAAACTATATTTTCTTCTGCAACTGCACGATCTTCGGCATCCTTCTGTGATAGCGCAAGTGTACCAGCTCCTCCTGTACTCGATCGCCTGTGTCAGATCCCGAGCTCCAATAGCAGGGAGATGTGCAACCCCCTTTTGTGGATTAGGCCAGGGAGCAAGGCATAGACATGAGTTTGTGCTTGGGTCAAACGAAAAGGATGGAGACAGGTGGTTTACATAGGTTCGGACCGCTCGAAAGCGTAATACCCTACTCATGTTGTGTTCTTTGCTGGATCCCTTGCTGCAATGTGTACAGAGTGTTGGATTTCTACTTCTAGAGCTAGTAGGGTTTCTCTTCTTGGTCATTTCAATTTGCGATTCCCCCCCTCTCAGTGGTTTTGGCTCTCTCCTTATAGTCCATGGGGGAACACCACAATGGCTGGTCCATCACTAGTGGGCCTCAGTACAGGGGTTAGGTGTGGAAGGTCGTGGTGCTTGCTAACGAGTGGGCCTAGTCCTCAGGCCCAGCTAGGGTGGAGGCATTGTCGCTCCGCCGCGTATCCTTGGTGTGTATGCAAGGCTTAGAGTAGAAGCCTAGAACATTGTTGACGCCCGCAGAACCCGCCTGTCGGTCTTGGGTGGAAGAAAGTGCGGAAAGGTTGTGGGCCTGGTTGAGCAGCACGGCAGTCAGCCATGTCGCCTGACAACCCACACCCTTCCCCCGCAGGGGTGATGTTGGCACACGTGACGGCTATGTAGGCTTCATCCCGTCACTTGTCGCTATGGTCACACACCGGGTTGGTATGCATCGCCTCGCATTTATAGCAAGGCTTACTTTGTTGGTGATGGCTACAAATGCTGTGTCCCATCGTGGTTAATGTGTTGCCACTATTCCGAGCAACTCTGTGGGGAGCAAGCATGGGGGTAGGTGACAGCCGTGTCCTAAGCTCGGACATCAACTTGCTATCGTAAGAATGACCCGGGCCCGCAGCTCAGGTTCCGGCCAGTGGCCATAGCTCATCCCCATAGGGAGTGGGGGTAGGTTCTTGTTCTGTTTCCTCTCAGGTGCATCTTAGCCGTTGCTCGCGACATGTTGATAGTTGTGTAAGCCGTCCGATGCGTCATTAGGCGCCCCGAGTGTCCGATGGTGGGGACCTTAGTTCCCACTTCACCAACAGCCTGCTTGATACCAAAGGCATCACGACCTTCAGTCTCCATCCAAGATCTCCATCTCCGGCCACTGGTCACCTGGGCCCACAGGTGGACGACAGCGTTTGTCTAGTCTCCACCTACGTTGATCCAATATCGCAATGCGCACCCTCTAGGAAACAATGGATCTAAAGGGTGGTCCGTGTGGTTCTCGGACCACCCAAATATTTTTTGGCCTAAAGGCCTAGGTAGATACATATGGTAAAAAAAAAAGAAAAATACTAAAGGCTCAAGTTGAAGTGACATCGTTTGTTTCTTCTCCCTCTCCTTATCTCCATGACTCCTCCTCCTGCCTGTCTCGTGGGGTCGACTAGCGACCAATCATAGCTTTTCACATGCGTAGCGCCTAGCGTTAGGGTTCCTCGCTCCTGCCTCCTGGTTAGCACGGGTACTCCTTCCCTTCCCGATGTTTGGCGATTGAGTGGTGATGGCAAGGCAGGTAGCAAGGACGTCGTGTGGGTGTGGCAGCTGTCGACGAGGTGTGGTGATCGACACCGGCGTGCGGGCAGCCAAGAAGTTGTAAGAAAGCAAGGCAAGGGCAGGTGATTATTATTGATTTGCCGATTAGGTCTTCTAGATTTTATTTCTTCTTTTCAATTTTTAGTTGAAATATAAGATGGGTAATGGCTCTTTGACCATTATCTTGTCATATTTGTTGAGCAGAATATTTTCTTTAAAAGTAAATTATGCTAACAGTACATGAACTTGTGTAGTGGGTGCAAATAGGTACAACAACTTGTAAATTGCTTATTTCGGTATAATAACTTGTTAGTTCGTGTGAACCAAGACCAAAACAATAACACAAGCAAAATTTATCTAACGTGATGCACTGCGATAACACCTGTATGCACGATAGATGTTGTTTCTAGTTATTGTACACATGACACATTTTCGGGTTCGTGAAACGTCAGTTCCTGCTCCCTTCAGGAACTAAGAGGCCACCGAGGAACCTCCAGTCACCGGCTGCTCGTTTTTCACACAAAGGCGGATAAACCACGCTCCTGACAATAAACCCCTGAGCCTTGCTGCACGACCTAGACCATGGCGAAGAACTACATGCTCATCACGACCGTTTTTCTGCTGTGGCAGGCTCGCGGTGTCCTAGTCCGGGCGCGGTGTCGGCCAAGCCGAGTGTGGTCAGCTCGTGGCTGGAGTGGAAGGGCACCTGCTTCCACGAGAACGTGGCAGGGCTGATCTTCCACAATGACTCCGGCTCCAAGTACGCCAGCGGCACGCTCCAGATGACCACATCAAGATACGGTCAGCTTCAGCATAAACTACTAACTACATTTTTTTTAGGAATATGCAGGGATTGCGTATCATTTGTATTAAGACATGAGAGTTGTATAACATGTATAGGGTTAGGGACAGAAAAGCAAAAGAACAAAAAACAAAAGAACAGAGCAACTAGGGCTATAATCTCACGGCATGAAAGGAGCGACCAAAAGCTACCGTAGCGACGGGCTAAATGGTGATGCATGCCGAGTGCCAAAGGGCTGTCTCTTCTGTTGCAAGCTGCACCACCTCCGGCCAGGATCTTGCTTGGTTATTGAAAACCCTATTATTTCTCTCTTTCCAAATCGACCAGGCAATGAGAGTTATGACAACATCAAAGCCTCAATGGCAGGCCTTAGTCACTCATTTTCGGTAATCGCACCACCAAGTCATGAAGGAGAGGTTAGCCGAAGGGAAGCTTGACGACTTCCCGATGGCTGAAAGGACAAGCCACCAAAGCTGCCGCGACTCGGGGTAGGAAATTAGAATGTGATCAATGGATTTGGCTTTTTGGTCGCAGAGCACGCAACAGCTCGGATGAGGCACTCCGCGTCTACCTAGGCGGTCAGTGGTCTAGCATCAGCGATGGGCGATGAGCCACATGAAGTATCGACATTTGAGTGGTGTGCAACTTCTCCAGATTGGTGCCGCCGGGAAATGCTCCCTCCTAAGGAATAGGGTGTTGTAAGCTGAGGAGGAGGAGTAATACCTGGAGTTCTCCCAGCACCGGGGGAGCGAATCTTGCTAGGTGGCAGACAAGGAAACTTGGTTGAGCTTGGACCAAAGGGCGAGGTACTCGAGCAAGGCCTGCGTCCCTAGACTCCCCCCTCATGTCTCTGGTCCAATGACGTTCTTGTAGCGCTTCCAGATCCTTGGATGAACCAGCTTGTGCACTAATGGGGCCAAGTCTTTGATCTTGGCATCGTGCAGCCAAGCATCTCCTAGAAGAGCAGTGTCTGTCCATCTCCCAGGTGACAAACTATAGAATCAGCTACCAGGTCACGTTCGCTCTTTGAGACCGGCATTGTCCACCCGCTGCAAGGCCTCTCAGGTGACATGCACTCGACCCACAGCCAATGGGTGCGAAGTGCGATCCCCATGAGATACAAATTGTGGATGCCAAGTCCGCCATACCGCGTTAGGGCACAGACTGTGCTCCATGCCAAACGGTAGTGTCCATCCTTAGTGTCCGCTCGCCCTTTCCAAAGGAAGTTGCGCCTGAGTTTGTTGATGTTCTTGATCACCCAAGTTGGGGGGGTCAATGGCGACAAGGAGGTAAATCAGGATGGAGGTAAGCACAACCTTCACCAAGGTCAAGTGTCCTAGCAGAGCAATCTACTTGGCTTTCCATAGGGGGAGGTGTCGAGCCACTTTGTCGACAAGGTGTTGTAGATCCGCCTTTACTGGCCTGGTGAGGGAAAGGGGAAGTCCAAGATATTTGCAAGGGAAGCTTGTAATTGGGCAGGGGATCTTAGTTGTGATTAGCTCCAAGTCTGCATCGGCACAATGAATTGGAATAGCTGAGCAATTCTCATAATTTGCTTTGAGCCCCAAGGCTTCCCCGAAGAGCTGTAGGATCTCCTTAATTGCGACAATCTCATCTGCGACTGGTCGATGGAAGAGGATGACATGATCGGTGTAGGGCGACACCCGATGCGGAATGGGCAATGCTTGGAGGAGGCCGAACTCCTCTGCCTTGATGAACATGGAGTTAAGAACATCCATCATAATGATGATCTTCTGGGAGAGTGGGTCACCTTGGCAAATGCCCCTTGTGTGCCAATTTGTTTTCCCGGGGTGGCAGTTGAACAGTCCTTTAGTGCTGGAAGTTCAAAAAAGGATGGACATCCAAGCCCGCCACCACGAGCTGAACAACCAGTGCTCCAGAGCCTCCATGATGAACTGCCAAGAAACCGAGTCAAAAGCTTGAGCAATGTCTAGCTTCAACAGGACCACTGGCTACCGCCTCGCATGGAGCTTCTTGGCCGACTGCTTGACGAGCATGAAGTTGTCAAGGATTCGACGTTTTTTGACTAATGCACTTTGGTTGGAAGCGACCAGGTCGTCGTGTTTGGGCCCATGCTTCTAATAAGCTAAAACAAGTCGCATTGGTGACTAGTGAGAGAAAAGATCGCTTACGACACAATAGGATGAATGAGATCAAACTTTGTGAAAGTCGATTTAAATTTTGCCTCATTTTTGTTAACAAATTCCCTGTTTCACTGTAGCACATTAGTACTTGTTTGTAGTATTTCAGAGTTCGCACGGAATAGCTAAGTTATTGTACTAAAACAAACAATTTGCAAGTTGTTATATTTATTTGCACCCACCACACAACTTGATGAACTGTGAGTACAATTTACTCTTTCTTTGAAGTGAATGAAGAAGATATAATGGATAATTTCATGGCAAATAGAAAGCGTAGACCCGAGAAGAAGTAGTTTAGTAATATTCTTCAAACTTTTGTAGCCGTATATGTTTATGTCAAATTTACTACTACTTAATTGTTAATTCTAAGATGTTTGTAAGATACCTTACTACTATACTTGTGCCATACATATTGGCATTGTTACATTTATGGTGTTAAAAAAATTATGTAAGTCAGACCACTTATACCAGAAATCTTAGATACGCCACTGCCTCTAGCATTTAGCTAGGATCGAAATTGGTTAAGGTTTTTCGGTAACAAGATGATCGTGAAGTGATTGTCATCCCTTAGTGATACTGATGTCCCCTTTTTATTTTGCACTGTGGGTAATAGGGGCGATCCACAAGGAATGATTTGGGCACTACCGATCAATACGCGTAGTAAAGGAATCAAACACCACGTTAAATCACGGTGATCACACATGTAACGGGTGGATAATGCTGTGCATGATTTTCTCCCATTTTCATGTCGAGAGCTAATTTCCCAATATGTCCACGCTGGTACAGTGATATGGCAGTCTAAAATATAAAGGATTATGGCAATGTATTAAATGAATATATTGAGGAGTGTTACAAACTTTTCTTAACCGTATAAATTAATTCTACAAACTATCATAATGTTACAGAACAATAACAATAAAACAATAAAGAGGAATTTCATCCCGGATATATAGAGGCTCTTTTGACGATCTGACCCGATAGAGAGTCCCTTTCTTTTGTCTTTTTACGGTCACGTGCTGCTGGCATGCTTGTCAGTCAACAGTCAACAGTGACGGCGTTGGCATTGACTTGAGGGTCTCCGTGTCGTATACTCGATTACTCGTATATATATACAGGATCCTGCATAATAGTACTCTCTCCATCTATTTTTTATTAACGTAAGTAAGACATGATCATTCGTTTTATTTAAATATTTAATACAAATGTATAAAAGTATAAATCATGTTCTATTTGTCTTTAATAGTAAAATAAGTGAAAAAATTAATATATTTAATAGTATTTTATATTATTTAAAAAATAAATCGTTGAATAACATTGTTGTCATAGAATCACGTCGTCACACCTCGAGCACATTATATGCAACCCGCGGCGGCATCCAAAGACGCGTCGCCATAGGAAGTAGATAGATGCTGCCGAATGAACACCGGGGAGAGACCCCGTCAGGGTGAACGTGCACCGGTTTGTTCTAGGCTCAACAGGCCAGCTAAGACATTCTCTAACGTCATAGAGACGAGAAACGATGAGTAATTGGGAGAATTGAGGAGAATAGACTTGGGATAGGTAGCAGGAAGGAAGGAGATGTAAAATATAGAGAGTCTCGATACTAAATTGATTTTGATGATTGATTGGTTGTTATTTTAATCGGCCTTAGCCCCATTATATTTATAAGAGGAGTGGACTTGCTTTTCAGGTTCTTTTCCACATCCAATTAGGTGTAAAAACCAATTAGGACTCTAAAATTTCAGGCCTTAGCAACTAAATCCGAGAACCAACAGATTGGATTCGGAGTCAGACTTTGCCATTCTGACCGATCACATGCCGCCGGTTAGACTGCCCCCCTACCATAGATTTGGCTGGCCCGATGGCTACGGTCAGACCGGCCTCGCGTGGTAAGTTTAGGTTCTTTTCAAATTTGGCTACGATTTCCTACTTCTTACTCTAGAAGTCAAATTTGGGTATTAACACATGCCCCTTTGCCTTTTTGGTGAACATGTGAACCGAAAAGCACTAAGCTCAAAGTTATCTAAGGATGATATTGACTAATACTAGCCATACATGCCTCTAAGGTTTATATATTTAATGAAGATACAAGAATACTACGAGAGACCCCCTCTTGTTCAGATTGTGTTTTGTTTTGCTTGGCCTCCACTCTTGTCTCACCACTTTCTTGTGTTGATTCTTTTGTGACCGATTCTTTTCTCTCAATCGGCTATAAGATGAGTGTGATTGATTATCCAAAATCGGTCTTTGTGGCAATGCCCATAATGGATAATAATACGGTATATAAGTAGGCATCAATCATCATTCATGTAGCATTGAAGCTCCATGGTACATACCAAGGGTAATACCATGGAGAAGAAGAAGTAGGTTGCCGGTGGTCCATCCTCGCTCGTCTCTCACCTTACTTGTTAGGTGATCTTGATTTCCTTGGCTATTGCTTGACCCTTTGCTTGCTGCCTTTTGTAATCTTCGGTTTGTCATCTTGCTCCCTGAGCATTGAAGTATTCGATATGATCTTAGTATTCTCCTTGCAATCGGGGTTCTTTTTCTTCACTTGCATCTCAATGGTATTCACGGGAAAATGTTGTTTAACCATTGGCATATCTGCAAATTTCAATCGCCCTTCATCAATGGCTAATTGAATTTGTCTTTTGAATATGTTGCAATCATTAGTGGCATGAGAATCTGAATTGTACCACTTACAATATGCACGTCGTTTTAACTCCTCAGGTAGCAGTATAACATGGCCTTGCGATAATTCAATTTTCTTATGATCTAACAAATAATCAATGATTTTATCATATTTGGCCACATCAAATGTGAATTTTCCTTCCTCGTGCCGATTTTTAGGAATAACCGGCTTAACGATAGAGTAAACGAATGGTTCAGACTTAGGGGTCTTAGCCTATTTGGATATATGCACATTAACTGTCTTATCGTCCAGAGAGATAAACTCATTAACTATATTGTCATGGGGACGATCAGACTTAGCCTTCTGTGAGATCTCGGCTTTTTTTGCTTGACTTTGTTGAGCCGAATCTTTTTTAGTTTAAGTATCTACACCGAACATGTTTATCATCACTTCGGCGATCTCGTCGCTAAAGCTTTTGGGTTTTGTATGTGTACTAGTCATAGCATTACTAGGAACATTCGATGTAGGAGACGATCCTAAAAGACTCACAGGCTGCGGTTTGACTGGTGTTGCCCTCCCGGTCGGACCGACCACCATGTCCGGTCTGACCGGCAATGTTGCAGCTGTCTGACTCACTGCTACTACCGATCTGACTAACAGTGCTGCAATGGCCTGACCGGCGTACTGTGGCATAGGGACGAATTTAGGTTCTATCGTATTGAGGGGATTGTAGCTCCTTTTCATTGGCCAGTCTTGTTGCATATATATTGTAGGTATCGTGTAAGCCGATGAAACACTGCTCGCTATTATATGAAATAGATGCACTACCTAGCAATCAGCTATTCAGTTGATTCTCTAGTTCGTTCATGTGAGCATCTAGATTTTTTCAAAGGAAGAACTAAATGAGGTGAATAGATTATTTAAACTAACAATAACAACACAATCTACTATTTCAACAATATTAGAAGCAAGAACGGCGGTATTGCTATAATCAGTTGTTACCTTAGATGTGATGTAGGCGGGCAATGAGATCTCCTGTTGTTGTGATGATGCATTTCCTCGTCTTCCGGTAGCATGAAACCATCTTTCACCGTAGATCTTCACAGTGAGCTTCAAGTTCTTGGCAATCGGTTTTCGGTAACTCTCCATAATTCACTGTCATGATATTGTCTTGATGAGAGCCCATGGTGGAGAACTAGTGTTTCAGCTATGGCAACCGAAATCATTCCCCAGCGGAGTCATCAAAAAGATGTGTTGACGTAGAATCATGTCGCCATACCTTTAGCACGTTATGTGTAACTTATGACGGCTCCTGAAGACGCGCCTTGTAGGGAGTAGCTAGATGTCACTGGGCGAACACCTGGGAGGGACTCGTCAGGATGAACGTGCGCCAGTTTGTCATAGGCTCAGCAGGCCAGCTAGGACGTCCTCTAGCGCCGTAGAGACGTTAGACGATGAGCAATTGGGGGATTTAAAGAGAATAGACTTGGGATAGGTAGCAAGAAAGAGGAAGATGTAGAATATAGAGGGTTTGAATACTACATTGATTTTGACGATTGATTGGTTGTTGTTTCAATCAGCCTTAGCCTCTTATATTTATAGGAGGGGTGAACTTGCTTCCCAGCATCTTGTTCATTTTTAATTAAATGTAGAAATTAATTAGGACTCTAAAATTTTAGGTTTTATAAAAAAAAACCTGAGAACCGACAAATCGGATTCGGAGTCGGATTTGTCGATCCGTCGATCAGACCAATCCTCTACCATCAGTCTGACCAGCCCAATGGCTATGGTTAGACCGGCCTCGCGTGGCAAGTCTAGTTTCTTTTCAAATTTGGCTATGGTTTTTTACTTTTTACTAAGTCAAATTTGGGTATTAATTTACAAACATATGTAAAATTAACGCGTCATATATTTAAAAGTAGAAAAATACATGTAGTACGTCGAGCGTGGACATGTGCATGATCCTGTCACAGCTAGTGACTGCCGTATCGATGACGGTAATAACGGTAAAACAAACGTGAGTAATCAATAACAGTCACATCGTTTACCGACTAGTGGTGCTGGTGGCTAGTATAACTAAACAGGCGGAGAAAATGTGGAATCCGGGTTTTCATGGGAATCGACTGAAGAATACAAAAATAAAGGGAAAACGATGCGTCCATTAATTCATGGTATGATTCCTACAATCCTAGCTACCTGGAGTCGGGAGTTCAGTTCTAATTTTTGAAATTCCGGTGAAAATAAAATAAAAATTATACTATCTTTGTTTTTTAATAGATGACGTTGTTGACTTTTAAAAAATATTTGATCATTCGTCTTATTTAAAAATTAGTGTAAATATAAGTATATGTTATACTTAAAAGTTCCTTACTGCTAAAAACCGATTTTTACAAACGCAACTCTTTTTGGCAGGCCAAAAGAAAGGTTGTTTGTAAAAAGATTTAGAAGGTGCTCATTACAAATTCATATGTGAAAAATCCATTTTGGCAAGATATGATAATTTTGATACTCATTCCTCTTCTTTTTTCTCCTCTCTTTAAAAATGCTAAGTCCTTGTTCTAATCCCCTCATTCTCTCTTTATCACCTCTCCTCTCCCTCTCTCACCCCCTCTTCACCTCTCGATCGGCCGGCAACGTCAAGAGCAACCACGGCGGTGACGGTCGGTGGCGGGAAAGGCTGCGATAGAGGGAGAGGCCTGTGGTGAGAGAGAGAGAGGCCAGCTGCGACGACGGGAGCGGCCGGCACATGTGGATCCATCACTGGAGGCCCCTTCACGGGCAGATTCGTCCCCAGCAGCCCTGTGACCACGACGGTCGCGGTTCATGCGCTGATGTTTTGAGGGGCGGAGGTGGCGGGCTTCGAGCGACGGCAGCAGGATTCGGGCTTCGAGCGCCGGCACTTCGAGGGGCAGAGACGCTGGGCTTTGGGCGACGACGCCTACATTGTCGGTGGTGGGTGGCGGGCTTTGTGTGGTGGTAGGGGCCATGAGACAGGTAGATTGGTCGCCGCTGGGCCTGAGAGTGGCGGATTCTCCGCGGCTTGCCTTGGGAGCCACAGGGACGACGATGACGGCCTTAGCAGCGGTGGATCTGCCGTGCCGGTCTAGGTACGGTGGGACGAATCGGGCACTGGAGCTAGGGTTTCACATTTTTGGAATTTTTTTCTCATATTTTATTTTTTTAGATGGGCGGCATAACTTATCACATGGGAAAATCACTTTTCATGTGTGATTGTGCCAGCAGTTTGGAAAAATGTTGATTTCTACATACACATGAGGATTAACTCTAATGATAAAATATGTCACAACAGAATAGGTAATATTTTTATAAAACTTTTTAAATAAAACAAATGATTAAATATCATGTTAAAAGTTAATTACGTCATAATTTAAAAATTAAAGGGAATACTACAAAATGCTTTGTAGTGAACCTAGCAAGGCATAGCCTCGCCTGCCAACAAGACAACAAGTGGGAAAGAGAGATCAGGTGAACAATTTGCACGAGATCATATGCAATATAATGCCACCGAACGCTCGTGACTAGTGATATTAGAGACGAAGATGCACGCTCCAACGCCGTTGTTCTCAACGGCTACCAGAATTAGCTCGATCGGTTTGGAAGCTTTCGTCATAATAATCTAAGAATACTGAATACCTTGCTTTGGTGTCAAGTGAGGAATTAATTAATACTCTGACCACGAGCCATGCATACTAGCTTTTTTGTCCTTCTGCACGCATGCATGTGGTAGCAACCGGGGTCATTCATGTTGTGGGGTTATATAACTATGTGGAACACAAGAATAATAATATTGCTAGAATTGAAGTAGAAACATTTCAATCACGGCGATGGCAATAAGAGGGAAAAGTTTTAAGGGTGTGTTCTTCACCTTACTTTCCCAACTCACCTCTCTCTTTTTTAACGCGCATGCTTTTCAAATTGCTAAACGGTACATTTTTTATAAAAATTTTCTATATAAAAGTTGCTTTAAAATATCATATTAATCTATTTTTCAAAAAAAAAATAACAAATATTTAATTACTCATAAGAAAATGTGTCGCTCCGTTTTGTGTGCGCGGGAGGTGAGTTCCCAACCTCACCTCCCGAACACAACCTTAAGTGATGCTTATTGTTTGGCACGGCGTCTATGTTCCAAAAAAAAGTCTATTAATTCTACCCCTTAAATTCAACTGGTAAATTGTATATATCTATACATATATTTCAAAATTTTAAAATATAAAATTCAGAATTGCTAAATGGCGGTTGACAAAAAGAATTAGGGTTAAAATCTTGTAAATTTCTAAACTTAGGATTTCTTTCACAATTCGTGCTCCGGCTACCTCAGCTCCTTCTTCTTCAGCTCCGGCAACCATTTCTCCTCTAGCTTTGATGAAGCACTGATGACCGGCGACAGTCTGACGAGTTAGAGTTTAGAGTCCCAGACAAGGATTTAAATCTTCGGCTAAGTCCTTTAGATGCTAGGCTCTTCATTAGCTATGATTGACTATAGCCTGCTATAGTTGCAGCTAAGACATTTAGTGGTTTTGCAAAAGTTAGATATAAATTTTGCAATTTTCATACAGTTAAAAGAGTCAAGACACTTGACATTATATTTCATCACAGGATAAATAGTTCATACATGAGTACAACTACAAATAACTTGACATTACTGTCGCAGCTGCAGTTCACAGCCACAACCACAACCACCGCCTCCCTCGCCGCTTGGGGAAGAAGAGTGAGGAGGGAGGGATTGGTGCAGCCACCGCTGCCGTCACTGCTGCAGGTCACAGGAGAGATAGAGAGAGTTAGGGTTAGGTTCGAGGAGAGGAGAGGGTGCACCTAATATAAGGCTGTTCACCCGTTTGGTGGAATTTCGGCCAGCCCAACAATTTTAGCAGGCACTAATTGAATGCCCATTTAGCGGCTATCTTAGTGGCATAGCAGCGGATTGAGCATATCTTAGTGGCTCTTGTTCCTAGAAACTATCTTAGCGGCTCTTGTTCCCAGGTTAGGGTGGGGATAGGAGGCGATGAGGGCAGGGGCTTAAAGGGATATACACCATGATTTTTTTCCCACAATACATTATACTAGTATGTACTAGTTATATATACTACCCATGATATAAGTGTGAATTTACTAGTATAGAGTGGATGTGAAAGTGGATCTGAACCATTAGATCACTACTATAACCCACTGGTATAAGGTAGTAGGGTGCACCGTAAACAAACTATTTTCTTTATGTGGTAGCTATCTTAGATAAAGCTGTGTTTGGCACCGGAGATTTCTAACCTTTACTCCCTCATTTTTCATGTCCATGTTTTTCGAACTGTTAAACGGTACGTTTTTTATAAAATTTTCTATAAGAAAGTTGATTTCAAAAATCATATTAATCAATTTAAACTTTATTTTAGCTAATGCTTAATTAATTATGTGTTAATGGATTGCTCTGTCTTATGTGCAGGGAGGTGAAGTTCTCACCTCTGAACGCAGCCTAAGTATGTTTATCTCTCCTATATGGTAATCACTTTTAATCTTAATTCTCTTATGTAGTGTGTATTGGAAAAATTATAGTGTAATTATTGAAAAATGTAAGTTTTAAAATTTACAGTTAGACTGCAGACAGTGTGTAAATTGTGATGTTATAAAGATATGTAGTCCCATTTAACTATGTAATCTGTTTTAACACCCCGCCTGAATATAAATGATCTAGGATATGTATAAAATTTTTAAACGCCATAAACTCACAGTATCATGGTGTTTAATTTTAGGCAAAATTTGCTACAAGACACCCAAAATTTACGCTCTTTGTTAAAGGACATCGCAAGAATGTGTTTCTACTAGAGGACACGACAAAAATATGCTAATTAGCTGCTGGATACCCATGACATTATTTTATTATATCTAGAGGAAATGGAGACAAAAACATTTAATTAAGACAAGTTTGCCGATGGGAGAACTGTTTTCACTACCGGGACAATTCAATCGCGGATGAATTACCCAAGGTGCCGCCGCCGGATGCTGGACGCCACCCACTACCACCCGTATCCTGTCCTCCTTGTTGCCGAGCAAGCAAGGGCCAGCCATCCCTCTCCGCTTCCCTGCCCTCCTTGTCACCACTGATGCCACTCCCATTCCTCCATGGCGCGCCAGATCTGGTGACCTCCATGGCGCGCAGAGAGAAGGAGCAGGGATGGTGGAGAGGAGGGGAAGGGGGTGACGGAGAGGAGAAAGAGGAGGCGATAAAGGGCTTCGAAGGCTTACTCACGGTGGACGCGAGCGATGGCGCACTCATGGTGGATGTGGCTCGGGTGGCTTCAAACTGGCAGTGAAGGCAGCACGACCGACGTCGAGCTCCACGACCTCAGCACGGCTCACCTCCACTAGCTCCACTGCTGCACATCCCTCTCCTTGCCTACCGCAAAGCGTTGCTTGCCTCGAGGCACACTGGCAATCCCAGCGGAGAACAAGAAAGCAATTTGGCAGATGAATTTGGCTGGGGGCGGTGCGATGTGGCTCCACGTCGGCATTGGCTCCATCGTCCTCACCTCTCCTTTGGATCTCAAGCCGCCGTCGCCCTGGGCTTCTCTAGTCGACCGCTCTCCACTAGCATCGCTCGAGCTCCATCGCCAACGCCCTGTCCCTGCTGCTCACTCTTTCTTCCCGTATAATTCAAGGAACAAGGGCCTGACAGGTAGCCACAGCACCCATCTGGTTCCTCCCTCCACTCTCTCTCCAGCAAGGGCGGTTGTGTACTTTCATCACCGTTTTTCTCTCTATTTTCTTCTGATATAATAAAATAATAAGCAAGTGTCCAACAACTAATTATCATTTTTCTTACGGTATCCTCTAGCAGAAACACATTCTTGCGATGTCTTTCAGCAAAGAGCGCAAATTTTGGATGTCATGTAGCAAATTTTGTCTTAATTTTACATGAACAAAAAATTACTTTCAGGAGAAGTCTACATCATCACAAAATCCAATTGGTATTTATGCAAAATAAAGAACACAAAAACAAAAGTCCGGTACGGTGCGAACAAGACAGCACTTCCAATTCTTTTAGTTTGGACGTAAGTAAGTGTTACTACCCTAATCATCACTCAAAACACTATATAGTGAAAGAACGCAATTGAAATAGTGAATGCATAGAACGCAATTGAAATAGTGAAGGGGCATTTTGGTTGGTTGGATGTCTCAATTTACCTAGCCAAATCTTTGGCATGCCACACAGTTTCTTAAGGAATTGTCTGAATCATGCACAATAGCTGTACGTACCTATATTTTTGAATCATACCCTACATGCCAGAGACAAAGTTTGTCTAAGGTATGTGGCACTTCACACCTTGGCTAAAGTGAGGTTTTACTTAAACCATCAACCAAACATCATGAGATACAGTTTGGATAGGTAGATAATAGCATGCATGCACCAAACTAGATAGATAATTAGTCTCATGAGGTGACACAACGACTGATATCTGATAATATGCATGTCATGGACACATGATCAGGGTAAGTACGTTTGGATCGCTCATTCAAGCATATATATATATATGGTAGAGTAGGCAGGATCCACGTTGAGAGATAGTGCCGATATACTTGCTCATGATCATGCTTAGTTCGTTTAGATTTTGAACGGTTTTTAATTAGAGGGTACCAATTTAATTACCAATCATCACCTAGCTAGCTAGTTGCAGGTTTGGAGAGAACTATATATGATGCACGATGGAAGACTAAAGGGCTATTTGGTTGGCAGCCGAAGTTTGTCACGTTAAAGTTTAGTCATGTCAACTTTTTAGGGGCTAGTTTTTTTTAAGTCACAGTTGAGTTGAAATGTTTAATCACACTTTGTTACAGTATATTGGCTCGTGTCATACTCTAATTTTTTAAGTTACAAACTTGTGGCCAAACTTTTATGTGGCTTATATTACCGTACACTAATGACAAATTGAGTTGTGGCAAAGATTAGCCTCTAACCGAACAGCATCTAATTAAAGTCCAGTAGTTAGTACTTGGGCGACCAACTTACGTACCTGAATTCACCGCGGTCAAAGTAAACAATCAGCGTTTGCATTGTTGCATATTTAGTCGTAAAACCTAGTGCCGCTAGGTAATGATATAAGGGTTGAGTAGTTAATTTCAAATCAAGAACGCAGTGATTAGACTCCTGAGTCAAAAACAGGATGTTCGCACTTGATTTACACTAGAAAAGAAAATGCCGGAAAGAAGGGTCAGGGCCAGTTATAAACTGATGGCTCTTATGAAATGTATGAATATTATATGTTCTCTAAAATTTAGTTCAATTCTCATAAAAATCCTTCGTAATTCCTCTATTCCAAACACTAGTACAGAAACAGTCTTTCCGTGCGGGCCGAAAGGCACCTTTCCGTGCGGAAGGCCTGCCCGCACGCGCGAAAAGGTCTGGGAAAAGACCATTTTCGCGTGCGGTCGGCCCAACCGCACGGGAAGATCCATTATCCCGTGCGGGCCGCTTAAGCAGACCGCACGGGATAAGCGATCTTCCCGTGCGGTCGCGTTAAGTGGACCGCACGGCATTCGCTTATTCCGTGCGGTCCACTTAACGCGACCGCACGGGATAAGCGATCTGCCCATTTTTTTATGTGCATATAAAATAGTAAAATAGTATTTTATATGTTGTTTATTATTTTATGTGAATATATTACCTTATCTCTCTCCGTCTCTCTCACTCTCAGTACGTAATAGTATACATACACATGTCTCGTATTAAGAATATTGAACGTAATTAATTATTTTTTCATGGAATTAAGATATTAAATTTGTACGCATGCATCACATATGTATATAATATACGTATCACCGCGTCTCGCAATTTACAGAAGTTTAAAAAACCACATAAAATATATCCTTAATTAGAAATATTTGTACTAGCTAGCTACTATACATATGTTCTTTTTCCCACTCTCTAAGTCGTTTGAAGGTATCCTCCGTCGCAAGCTGGCTCTCCGGATCGTAGAAATCGCCCAAATGGTTGCAGACATCGCGGCGGATGAAGCGGCAAATATCTGCACACAAGTTTAGTATGGTTCGATCGTCGAACCGGTTCGCTACAACTGGAACGGACGGGATCTGTTTCAGAAGGAATACACATTGTTATAGTTAGGAAAGTTATAAAAGATCTTATAATGTGTGAAAAGATATTTTCTTCGACTTACTTCTTCAAACTTTGTAGTGTATCTCCCGTTGAGTCTAAGCATCTCGCATACGTAGTATCCGCATAAATTAGTCTGTGGTGGTTGCTTAAAACACTATGTTGAAAAAAATTGTATACTTCAATATTTTGAGTGAAACAAGTATATGTAAGAAATGTCGGAACAAGAGACATGTAATTACCGGCCATCTTGTCTTCACGAGAAGCTTCTTCTTTTGTGGATTATTGATTGGTCCACCGTGGTCTACGTAATATCTGTGTGCTCTATAAAAACAAAACAATTATTTGAGTCAATTATGTGTATTCGAGAGTACAATAGCCAACATTTAGTAAATGGTGCATAACAGGACTTACAAATTTAATATAACGAGAAACTCTGTAAATGTTTCCTCGCCATAGTGCGCCGGATCCAGCACTACGGCCAGGTGGTCCCGTGGATATATCAGAAAAAGTATGTAATGATCGCTGCAAAGAAGATATGTTAGTTGTATGTGATATCGTACTAAAACATAAGTACTACAGAAGAATCATAACGTACCGCAGCGCGTAAGGGACGAAGAGGACAGTTTTGTCTTTGTGCGCAACCATCGCTCTGCCCAAGTACAGTGCTACGCCGACCATCTTTTTCTTGTGCATTTTTTCGACGACCTCTTTTTTCTCGGACGTCGTTTTACCTTTGAGCTCAGCGGAATCTGCACGAATATTCACCGTGTGTTCCGTCCAGCAAACCCTTGTTGGGTTTATGTATCCTACTGGATGGTTGGCCTTTTCAGCGGCGTGGAATTGCATCCTAAGTAATAAAGCGGGTAATTTATCAGAAGTTAGTTAGCAAATGAATTAATATATGACATTAATTACGAATGACTTACAGGCAAAATGCAGCAACGAGATTTATATCCATTTTGTCCAGCTTGAATAATGCGTGAAGGTCGTTGAAATCGATTACCAGCATCCCATTTGGGCCACTGGTGAAAGCGTTATCCGGGACCTTCACAGTTATCATGCCCAGGCCTTTTTTAGATGCCTTCAGATACCAGTCATGCATCAGCCTCATTTCCCAAGGCAGGCCTTCCATGAGCTTCGGGGGCAGGAACGGCTTCCCGTGCACGTACTTTGTTGGCACCTCGTCGGAAGTCCAGTTTTGCAGGTCCTCCATTTGATTTTTCACCGATTTTTGTGAATCCGACAAATGTGGAGTTTCATCCTGCTTCTTGTCAGTCGACGCTCTCCCCCTGAAAGCCTGGAATACTAACCTTTCCTCGTATACGGCCATTTTTTCCTTATCATAAGTTGACCTAATCATTGTCGGGATAAGCCGACGAGGTTCAAGCTTGGTCGGACTTGGAAGACTTGCGCTTCTCATAAGAGGCCTTTCAGGTAGCGCCAATGCAGACTGTGGTGTCAGAGGAGGTTGTTCTGCTTGGACTTCAGGGGCTGATAGATGTGGTGAACCTGGACCTAAAGGATTAGGGGAGGACGGATGTGGGGAGGCAGGCCTATTAGTTGGCGAATCTTGCCCTGGTGGAGAAGGTGGTGCAGGCGCAGCAGCTATCTTTGGAGCCGGCGGGCGTGGGGTTGAAGGCGATGGACCGACCAGCAGTATATCTCGTCGATGCCATAGTATCAACTGATTCACCGCATCCCCAAGCAATTGTATCCCGTCCGGTGTTGGAATATCTATCTCTAAACTGGTATGCTCTGCATGCACCTTGGCCACTTGGACCCTTGCATATTCTTCAGGGATTAGCGTGTTCTGAATTTGGCGCCCTGGTATCGCAAGCCCTGTACCCACCTCCTTTGTCTTCCCGGCCCTTCCTATCGGCACGAGCAGGCTGCACGGCGTCGGGCCAGTTATGTTGTCTACTGGATAAGGTGCGGTGTCCACTGACCCGACACTGCTTGGCACCTGTACTGTGGGTTCTTCGGATTGCTGGAACAAGTGCGGGAAGGCTTGACGATTTTGAGCAACAAGAGAGTAGAAATGTTGTTCAACTTGTTTTGCTATCCTCTCTTCCAATTTCTGTTTGTACCTGTCCCGTTTCTTATAACCCTTAGCTTCCTCCGGAAACCCTTCCTTCCAGCTCGTCCTTGACGATAGGCCCCTTACTCGTCCGGAATGTTCAGGGTTGCCTAATGCAGCTGTTAGTTGATCATGTTCTCTCTTGGCAATGAATTCCCCTGTTTTCTCTTTTTCCGCAATGTCCTTAAGACTACTGGTCACACGCTCGATATCCGGATCCTCGAACTGGATCTCTCCCGCATCGGTGACTTGCCCTGTGCTCCGTGCCCAAACCCAGTTTTTGCTTCTTTCCTTTAGGGCATCTACAAGCAGGGGCTTGCCTTGGGCGGCAAACTTCTCTTCAGTTGCTCGCCACTTCTCTACGTGGCCATCGTAGCCGCTCGAGCCCAACCGGTGCGGGTATTTGTTCCTTTTAGCTAGATCGGACATCTTTTTCCTCCGCGCTAAGGCTTCCGGGCTTGTCATCTTTGCGACAAAGGTGTCCCATCGGCCTGCGTAATACCACCGTAGTCGGCGAATGGACTCTTGTTCTGTTGCACGTAGTGAGTGTTCAAGTCCGATTTCCACTGCCTCCACCGATGCGCCATCGTTTTTAGGGCAAATTCTTTTCCCATAGCCTCTGAACCAGGCGGATAGACAAGCCACTTCTGTAACTCGTTCCACATGAAGTTCTTCATGTTGTCATCCACCTGCTCCCAGGAATCTACATTCAAAGGGCCGTGCGTTCTGGCCACCACACCGCAGGTGGTGCTGAATTTAGTCATTGCTACCTTGGGCTCTACTGGTTTCCCATCCTGGTTCAAAGAGGTTATGTAGTATGTCTCCTTGGGGGTTTGTGTCTTACTTCTCTTAGCACGTCTTCTCTTTTGACCGGACGTTTCTCCGGTGTCGGTTTCTACCGGACCGGACGTTGCCGTGTCCGTCTCGGCTTCGGCTATTACGGCAGACTTGGCAGCCTTTCTTTTTGTGTGGCGTCTTGTTTTCATCTGCTCGTACATCAGAAAAAGTTAAACGCGACCGAGAGTGAGACGGCTTAGTTTATAACACTACAACTCGACTTACTGCTTCCTCCATAGGGATGTAGTCAGGGTCTTCTTCAACCGGTGGTGCTGGCGTAACTTCGACTGGCACATCGGATCACTTGGTGTCTGCCATGTGCCTTCGCTCGAAACCTCTTGCGTTGGTTCGAGTTGGGTGCATCGGAGGGAGCTTTCTCGGTCGACATTTGATCTACGGTTGGTCGTAACACAATTAATTTTATTATCAACTTATTTTAACTAAAATACCAGGCGGAAGAAATATTATACATAATATTAACATTTTTAGAGTATTAAAATTTGGAGCAAAAATAAGAACATTAATTTACAAACATCACATATATTATACATATATTTACAAACAATGCTAATATTAAGTATAATACAAATATTATGTATATTAAAAAATGCTAAAATCATACATATATTAAAAAATGCTAAATATATATTAAAGTATATTATACATATATACATAAATAAACATCTAATTTACAAACATCACAAATATTATACTATGCTATAATACATATATAGATATAACATCTATATATATATATGAATCAAAGCATATAATATATGCTAATACTAGTAGCGTCTAATATAAAAAATTATCAAATTATATTATGTCATAATGTATTAGGGGATTCCATTTAGGCTAGCCTGCAGACTAATGCATGAGTTCGATAACAATGCAAGCATGCTTTATCTTTTTTCTTTTACGCGTATACTATGATCGAACGGGTCGCCGGATGAATGGCCAGGGAAACTTTAGCTTTTTCAAAAGTTAAATTAGCAATTACTAGTTTTTATACTTTATAATTAAATGGGGTCTCCGAGAGAGCTAGTACAAACAAACAAAAAAAAAGAAGATAACGGCTGGAATTAAACATACCATGCTTATATTGTGTTTTGTGTTGGTGGGGGACGGAATGTAACAATTTTAATAGTACTAAATATTAAAATTTACAAACATCACATATATTATACATATATTTACAAACAATGCTAATATTATGTATAATACAAATATTATGTCCATTAAAAATGCTAAAATCATACATATATTAAAAAATGCTAAATATATATTAAAGTATATTATACATATATACATAAATAAACATCTAATTTACAAACATCACAAATATTATACATATATACATAAATAAACATCTAATTATGTATAATATATGAAATGGCTTAATTAATACATATATTATTTTATATGTATATGTATATTCAATATATATATGTATATGTATACATATGTATATTCAATATGTATACATATGTATATTCAATATATATATGTATTAATTTTTCATCACTTCACATATCACAAATTTTTCATATATCACAAATTTTTCACAGAACACATTCACATATCACAAATTTTTCACATAACACATTCACACATTCACACATTCACATTTCATCACTGAATTCACATCACATATACTAACCACAGACGGCGGCGGTCGGTTGATCAGTGGCGGCGTTGATCGAGGCCGGTGTCGGCGAGAGAGAGAGAGAGCGGCGGCTAGTGGGTCGAGGCTCGGCGGTCGGGGAGCGGCGGCGGTCGGCGCTCGGCGGTCGGGGAGCGGCGGCGGTCGGCGCTCGGCGGTCGGTGAGGACGGCGGCGACGGCGCGCGGGCGGTGGGAGGAGGCGTCGGGGTCGAGGGCGGAGCGCGGGGCTGTGGGAGGCGGCGTCGGTGAGGCCGGCGGCGTCGGGGACCGGCGGCGGTCGGCGCTCGGCGGTCGGGGTCGGTCGAGGAGGGCGGCGCGCGGGGATGGGCGGCGCGGCGGGGGCCGGCGGCGATGGGGGGGCACAGATCTGGGTGGGGGGGCTTGAGGCCGGCGGGCGGGAGGACGCCGAGAGAGACAGAGATGGGCGGCGGCGCACGGCGGCTTATAGAAATTTTCGGCAGCCTGGCGGCAGAGAGATCTGGACTCGTCGGGGACTTAGAAAATTTTAGGGATCCCGCGCTACTATATATAGGTTCCATATATCCCGTGCGGGCGGCTTAAGAGCCCGCACGCAAAGATACCTTTCCGTGCGGGCCGATTAAACCGCCCGCACGGAAATAAGTCTTTCCGTGCGGGCCGCTTAAACCGCCCGCACGGAAATATGTCTTTCCGTGCGGGCCTCTTAAACCGCCCGCACGGGATAATTGACGCCCTTATTTTAAAACTGTAAAACTAAAAAAGATATGAATGCTAAAATATTTATTAACATATTAATTATTCCATTTATTAATTGTCCCATGTAAAATTTAACAAATATGAATGCACATGCTAACATATCAATGTAAAAAAATTCAATCAATATAAATTCGTCACATATTAATATATTAACATATAAAACCACACGTTCACTGGTAGCCGCCCGCACGGGATAATCGCCACCCTTGTATTTATAAAAAATATCAATGCACATATTAATTTTAGTAATATGTACATGTACATACTATTTTATTAACTAACATATTAATTGTTCCATTTATTAATTACTCCATGTAAAATTATAAAACTAAAAAAATATCAATGCACATATTAATTTTATTAATTAATGTAAATACTATTCCATTTATTAATTATTCCACGTGAAATTATAAACCTAAAAAAATATCAGTTCAAATATTAATATATCAATGTAAAAAAAACAAATCAATGTAAATTGATCACATATTAATATATCAATTGATCACATATTAATTAATTAACATATTGATCATCCACATAAATACCATAAGTTCGATATACTTATATACATTCAGTCGTAATACCATAATTAAGTTTGATACATTCGCTAGCAAAAACATATTGTACACGAAAAACAAACTAACGTTTCATAATTTTTGGATTAACATCCTTCCGCACGGATGCAAATTTTGATTCGTCGAGGACACTCTCAATGTGTTTCATCCGCGTAGGAAGATCTGTGAATAACTCAATGGCATCGTATTGATTATAATCGCGTGCGTCTTGAATGTTGTCAATACCAATGATGTGTTGGTTGCCCGGTACAATAATGTCCATCTTTTCATCGGAAGGATCCTTCACGTAAAAAACCTGTGCAACACGCTCGGCAAGGACCCATGGATCATCCTTGTGTCCAATTTTACTCCGTTCAGCACACGTCAATCCAAATTTATCTACCATGCTGTCTTTCACCCATTGGCATCTGAGAACAGGGATCTGAATATTTAAACCGTAGTCAAGTTCCCATATTTCTTGTATGATCCCGTAGTAAGACTTGTTCTGCCCTGTTGCGTCCAACGCTACGACACGAACCCCACTGTTCTGCGCTGAGCTTTTCCTATCTTTGCTGTTTGTGTAAAAAGAATATCCTCCGATATCATACCCTTGCCATGAGGTCACAAGGCTTGTTGGGCCAGCTGCAAGTCTTTCTATCGTTTTTTCCTCGATTGAATCTCCACACGGTAGCTTTTGATCCTTCAGCCACTGGGGAAACGTGTTCTTCTGTTCTTTCGAAACCCAACCGTCGGATCGCCCAGGATTGCATGCTCTGATATCGGAAGTGTTTTGCTCAATGTAGGGCGCAACGATGGCGAGTTGTTGAAGAACGCTGCTGTGTGCATCTGATACCGCTTTGTAATCGTTGTCGTAGAAGCATTTTCTTCCCACAGTACCCTTCCCAGATAACCTTCCATCATGTCGAGGCACCGGTATCCCAATGGGGTTGGCATCGCTCATATAATCTAGGCAACACTCGACAACCTCCTCAGTTGTGTAACCCTCTATCATCGAGCCCTCCGGATGAGCACGATTACGGACATACCCTTTCAGAACGGCCATGTATCGCTCGTACGCCCACATTTGATGTAGGTATAGAGGACCAAGTTCAATAATTTGAGGGACAATGTGAACAATGAGATGTTCCATCATGTCCCAGTACGATGGAGGAAAAAACATCTCTAGCTGGCAAGCGGTCTCGACTGCGAATTTCTGAAGGGGTCCTAATTCTTCTGGATCAAAAACTTTCTGCGAAACTCGATTAAAAAAATAGCACAGCTTTGTTATCACTACCTTGGTGTGCACTGGTTTCACCGCCCTTATAGCGATAGGGAGGAATACCGTAAGCATCTTATGACAGTCGTGAGCGTTGTATCCAGAAATCGACAAATCTTTCATTGATACTAGTTTCCGGATATTCGATGAGAATCCAGTCGGCACTTTCAATCCACGAAGACATTGACAGAAAGCTTTTTTCTCTTCTGGTGACATTGAGTAGCATGCCGGTGGAATCTCAATCTTACCATTCGTTACCTCTATCGGGTGGAGATCTTTCCTTATGCCCAAATTGACCAGGTCGTTACGTGACTTCAACCCATCCTTTGTTTTACTTGGGATGTCAAGTAAAGTCCCGATGGTGCTGTCGAACACGTTCTTCTCGAGGTGCATGACATCGATGGCATGCCGAATCTCCAGGTCTTTCCAGTACGTCAGGTACTTGAAAAGGATTGAATGTTTCTTGAAGGGCAGCGTGTTTTCTACCACTTCTTTCTTCCTCTTGCCTAAAGCTGTCTTTCCCTTGCCGAACACGACCTTTATGTTTTTTGTCAGCTTAAACACCGTGGAACCATCCTTTGCTTCGGGGGCAGTACCTTCCTCAACAGTTTTGTCAAAAAAGGTAGCCATCGCACGATACCTATGCTTTTGTGGTAAGAAACGACGATGACGCATGTAAACTAACTTTTTTGACGAGGTCAGGTATATGTACGATGTGTTGTCCAGGCATATAAGACATCCGGTCTTTCCTTTAATCTGTCCTGAGAGAGAAAAATTTGCTGGTAGATCGTTTATAGTAACGAATATGATAGCACGCAGAGTAAAATGCTCCTGTCGGTACGCATCAAACAATCGTACACCCTCTTCCCACATTTCTTGCATATCCTCCATCAAAGGTTCAAGAAACACGTCTAGATCGATGCCAGGCTGTTTTGGCCCTTGTATAAGGATAGTCAACAAAATATACTTTCGCTTCTGACATAACCATGTCGGAAGGTTATACATGGTGAGCAGAACAGGCCAAGTGCTGTGCGAGCTGCTTAGATCACCAAACGGATTCATTCCATCCGTGCTCAACGCAAACCTTACATTTCTCGGATCATTTGCAAATTCTGGATGCTTCGAATCAAAGTTTCTCCATTGTCGAGCATCGGCGGGGTGTCGAATCATACCATCTGTTTTCCGACCCTCTTGATGCCATCTCATCAACTCGGCGTCGGCGGGGTTCGAGAACAATCGCTTCATGCGATCTTTCACTGGCAAGTACCACATCACCATGGCCGGAATCTTTTTTCCTGGCTCAACCAATGTATTTGGTTCGGCAACAGCACTATCGGTGGCACTGTTATCCTTTTTGTACCTACTCGCCCCACAAGTTGGACACTTCTCCAAGTCAACGTATTCATTGCGATAAAGTACACAGTGATTAATACATGCATGGATCTTTTCCACACCAAGTGATAATGGACATATCAGTTTCTTGGCTTGGTAGGTGTTAGCTGGCAACAAGTTAGGCTTAGAAAGTATAGCTCTAAGGAGACCCATCAATTCATTAAAACTAGTATCAGACCAGCCGTGCCTGGCCTTCAATCTAAGAAGTTCTAGCACCGAACGCAACACTGTATACTGCATGTCACATCCCTTTGATTGATCGTACAAAAGATCTTTCGTTGATTTCTGCAACGCCTCCCAATTATTTAAATCTTTTGCTTTCTCTGTTAGGACCTCTGGTTCAGCGTGCCGCAACATATCCTCAAGATCAAGATCAATATCAACCTCTGCGGCGTCAAAACCAGTGCCGCCAAAATCACCAGTCATTTGACGAGACATGTCATCAATTATAAAATCCTCTGCCTGATCGAACCAAATATCACCAATCTCTACAGGAGGGGCGACTTCCCCGTGATAACTCCAAACTGTATATTTCTCCACAAATCCACGCTGAATTATGTGTCCCAGGATTACATCCGGATCATTCCACATCTTCTGATTCTTGCAATCCACGCATGGACAAAAAATATCCTTCCTACTCTCTCTCAAAGCGTGTGTCTTAGCCTTGTCAATAAATGTTGATGCTTCTCTCATGAACACCGGATGAGTTCTCCGTGTCTCATACATCCATGTCCGATCCATCTAAAAAATTCACAGCATTAATTAATATTATATTGCCGGTGTTTTCTAAATAAACAAATTAAACTTAATTCATACTTTTTAACTAAAACCTCATTCACAACAAATAATAATACGGAGACAATATTAGCTACCAAAAAATGGTTCAATCAAAAAAATAAAATATTTGACCTACAAATTACATACATATATAGCACAAAATACCAATTCGCACAAATTTACATATCTTCGCATTCAACCAATGAAATTTTACAAAAACGGAAGCAAATGAAGGAGATGATCGAACACATTACCTTTTATATTGATTTCAATCGAAGATTTTAACTCTACCAAAAGAAAATGCCTATTTTTGAAGAGAGAAACCGAGTTAAAATAAATTCAAATATCTTCACATTAAACCAACAAAAACCTTTAAAAGTGGAAGCAAATGGAAGAGAAGATCAAACATGATACCTTTTGTATTGATTCCAATTGAAGAATATAAGTTGAAAACCTTCCCCCCTATAATTGCATTTTTTTGGAGAGAGAAACACCAAGTTCAAATGGCACTGTCGGGGGGTGGGAGCTGTTTTATAGTGCATCATCCCGTGCGGTTCACCTAACGAACCGCACAGGATAATCATTATCCCGTGCGGGTTCTTAAGAGGACCGCACGGGATAAGCATTATCCCGTGCGGGTTCTTAAGCGGACCGCTCGGGATAATCTTATCTCGTGCGGTCGGCTTAAGGAAGCCGCACGCGATAATGAGTTATCCCGTGCGGTTGGCTTAAGCCGACCGCACGGGATAACTTATTATCGCGTGCGGTTCAACAGCCGGCCCCCTCGGGACCGGTTTTTCCAGGCGCGGCCACTTATGGCCCGCCTGGAAATGGTTGGGGGCCTCGTCCAGAAAGCCCCTTTCTGTAGTAGTGAAAAGACCTATGTCCGATGGCAAAGTTTACCTGGAACTTTTAATTTAAAAATTAATCTTATTTCTAGTAAAATCGTTTAAAATTTTACTAAGATATCCCTGCATTGGGAAAGAAACATCTCTAGTAGACTACTTAAATAGTACTCCCAAGTTATTACTCCCTCCGTTGGCGCACATCTTTTTTTTTCTAATATGAAGGAACGAGAGCATTAAGGAGTTTTTAGTTACTGTTATGCCCCTAATTAATCGCATGCGTATGCATTTAATCCAATCGCTTCGCTGAATGTGGAAAGCCTGGTTGGTTTGCATGCCTGCATGCTTTGGGTGCATGTGCTGTGGCAGTTTGCATGCATGCAGTAGGAAAGGGTAATCTCGGGAGACAGTGAATCAAACTGAAATTACACCTTGTATGTTGGGACACCAGCCAAAAAAAAATGAAAAGCGTTACAAATCGGATGTCCCATATTTTACAAATCATTGGACGATATTGTACCGTATTATTATGTAATGTTTCATATGTTGCATCACTCGAAAAAAAAATGTTTCATCAATCGGAGAAAAAAGTTTCATTGCTTGAAAAAAAATGTTTGAGCTCTCGAACAGAAATGTTTCGACAATTCAAATGGTGAAACACCATCGAATCACAATTGAAACATTTTGTTATAACATATGAAACATCGATTTGAACTACTGAAGCATCGACAAATCTGAACACATTGAAGGCAAAAATGAAACATCATCAAAAGCGCACTGAAACATATCGATACACTGTGCTGAAACATAAAAAAAATCATAGAACAAAAAAAATGGTTTACTTGTTCGTCCTCTCCGGTGGTAGACCACCATGTCGGCGTCAAAAAGCCCCCACCTCTCTAGCAATTTTGTTTACCTACACGCCATGAAGAAGTTGTATCCACACCTCATATACCATCCTCCCTATAGTCGTTGCTAACGAAGTTGAGGCGAAACTCATTGCACCGCCGTCCGCCAGTGAGGAAGCCGAGGACGAGCTTGTTGCACTGTCATCCGCCAGCGAGGAAGCCGAGGTCGAGCTCACAACTCCCCTCATGCCTGGTGCCCCCCAAATCAAGCGCCCCTGAGCTCAACGTAGCCGGATCTGACGGGAAGACTGTGATGAGGAGGCGCTAGTGATGGTGGAGATCGAGATGCTAGCCTCCTACATCCCGCGCGACATGACAAAGTGAGGAATACAATGGCCGGCGAGGTCAAAGACTCAAAGTCAAGGCTCAGCTCTAACCGCTCACCATGGCGGTAGTTGAGGGGGGAGAGAGGATAGGAAATAAGTGGTTGAGAATATGGATAGGATTGGATCTGTTGACTGGTGAGGAGAAAAGGATGGAAGGAATGGCCCGGTGGGACCAACCTAGGTGGAATGTCTGATATTTTCTCCTGTATCGCATGGTCGATGGAAGCATTTTCCAAAAAAAATACACGCCCTCTAATCTAGGACGGAGGGAGTAGAGTATAGCAGTGGCAGTGACGGTACGATTTTGGAAGTGGTTTTGCTAGTCAGAGCCGATATGGTCGTGACGGCAGACGGGCAGTCGGTATGAGCAGCCAACAGGGATAAAAGCCAGGTGGCAACTACTCCCTCTGTCTCACAAAGAGTGTATTTTCAAAGTATCTGATACAAGATGAGCTAGAATAGGGTTGAGTGGCGGCGCGAGGCGATTAAGCTATTCAATGGCCACGACAGTGGTGGGGGATGACGGTGGCGGTGGATATGATGGAGCTGCTCGTAGTCGGAGACATGAGTAGTTTCCCACAAGAAAAAGCACACTGGCAGGGGAGTGGACCCCTTATTTAGATAGGATTTGTTTTTTGGTGGTCACTTAAAAAAAAGGGTATTATGGTGTTTTTGTAGTATGCTGGAGAAAAAAACCCCTTAAAATGACTTTTTTTATCAGGGGTTTGTTTTAGTGGTGTGCTGGAGATGCTGACATGAAACGGGGTTTTGCATTTTCTGTGGATGGTCGTTTTGCTGGCAACCAGCAAACTACGAGTTTTTTTATTTTTAATTTTATTTATTAAAAGATTTACAAAAATAATTTTTTATTTTGAAAATTTACAAAACTAGTCGCCTATTGTCCTTGGGAGGACGTTTTTATGAAAATCGCCCTCCCAGAGGGCGTTTTTTGTGACGTGGCAGACGGCCGTTGGCCGGGGGAGACGGCCGTCCGACGGGGGGACGGGAAATTTGCAGGCGGCCCCCTCGCCACCCTCTGGAAGGGCGATTTTTGCCCCCTGCAGCCCGCCTGCAAAACCGAGGCCGGCCTGGCATTTTTGCAGGCGGCCCCCTTAACACCCTCTGGGAGGGCGATTTTTAGCCCCCCGCATATATAAGCCCTTCCCCCTCTCCAAATTTTCATTATATTCACTCAAAATCCAGAAAAAAAGGAGAGAGGGGTGAGGGAGAGCTGAAGGAATGCGGCAAAGCCCTGTCCATTTTCTGACTCCACAGCAGGTAAACACAGTATTCTCTTTGAAATTTTTGTTGCATTTTAGTTCTACTGTCATATATTTTAGTAGATCTGGAGCACACCGTATGTTTGTATAATTTAAGAACAAAGGCATACGACATATTTATAGAAATTGAGACTTAGGACATAGTGCAAACTGTACAATATATTTGAGTTATATGATACATCTGGAGCACGTATCCGATTTGTAGAATTTGAGACCTAGGACAGATAATACATTTCGTCGATGGAATGGAGAGGGAAGATTCGGATAACGAGCAAGCGGAGGGCGACTTGTCATCCGATGAGGAAGACGATGTAATGCCCACTGATTGGACAAAAGAGGACTTCTCAGGACTTGTTATCTCAGAGGGGCATCATACATCCTAGGAATACAAGGAGAATGAGGTAATTCAGGATGCTAGGTATGCTCATAAGGAGGATATGAAGGAGGCGGTGAAGCATTGGGCGGTTTCATTGTAGAGAGAGTTTAGGGTGCTCAAGTCAACCAACTATGTGTACGAAGTAAGGTACGTGAGGGAAGATTGTCCGTGGCGCGTCCATGCATATAACGGTAAATGGTTTGATTATTGAAAAGTTAGCATAATGACCGAGCATCAGTGCCACTTACAAGGGGTGGAGAAGTATCACCGCAACATCACTACAGCTTTTGTTGCAAGTGAGATGTATAGCAGTGTTGTCTCCAATAGTGGCTTTGAACCAAGATCAATTATTAGCCACATTGAAAACAAATTCAAGTACACCATAAGTTATGCTAAGACCTGGAGAGCCAAACAAAAGATTATAGAGATGAGGTATGACACATTTGAAGCATCCTATGATAATTTGCCTCGTCTGTTAACCAGCATTACCCAGAGAAATAGTAATACCTACTATGACATCCATACATTTTAATCGGTTCATGATCCTATCAAGAGTGTGCTGCAAAGAGCATTTTTCTCATTGGGTGCTTGCATCAACGCTTTTGTGCATTGTCATCCTGTACTATGCATAGATGGAACATTTCTGACGGGTAAATATAGAGGTCAGCTATTGATAGCGATCGGAGCTGATGGGAACAATTAGGTGATACCTATGGCTTTTGCATTTGTAGAGAGCGAAAACACTGAAAGCTGGTACTGGTTCCTGGAAAGAGTGCACATGGCAGTTGTCCGTATGAGACCCAATGTTTGCCTTATACATGATCGCCATGCGGGCATGTTGTGGGCTATTGAATACCTAAAGAACGGTTGGGATGAGAAGGGAATTCCAGTAAGGTGGCCCGATCTTCGTAGTAGGTGGTGCATGCGTCACATGGGTGCTAATTTCTACAAGCAATTCAAGAACAAGCATCTGACGGATCTTTTCAAGAGGCTCTGTGCACTGAATCAAGAGAAGAAATTTAATGAGTTGTGGAGAAAGTTGGATGAGTTGACAACTAAGCAAACGGACGAGTAATCTCGTCGGCCACAAGCTGAAGTTGACGAGCCTTCCGTACCTCTTGGTGCACTGCATGACGATCCACCCACAATGAGTAGGAGGTCGGGATCATCTATCTGAAATTTCACCCATTGGATTGAGAACGAACCAAAGGAGAAGTGGTCTCTGCTGTACGACACTAATGGTTCTCGGTATGGCATAATGACAACTAATCTGGCTGAGGTTTACAACTGGGTAATGCGAGGAGTGCGAGAACTCCCATTGGTTGGTATTGTCGAATTTATCCTTCACGGCACACAGGCCTACTTCAAGGATCGATACAAGAAAATTTTTCCCTCAATAGCTGATAACAAGATAATATTTGACAGTGTAGTGACTAAGTACATGGAAGATAAAATTGCCAAGGCACAGAGGCATAGAGTTGTTCCTCAAGGCACAAAAGTACATCGGTATGAAATAATGTGTATTGATAGGAGCAGGCGTGGTATCTACCGCAAGCAAGCCGTGCAGTAATGTGTCCTTAAGGCCGATGGCGGATGCAGTTGCAGCTGTATGAAGCCAAAGCTTCGACACCTGCCTTGCTCTCACGTACTTGCTGCAGCCGGTGATTGTGGCATACTTCCCAATGTGTACGTGTCACATTATTTCAGGAAAGTAGCAATCTTTCATACATGGAGTGAGGAGATATATGGGTTCGGGATCTCAGGATCTTACACAACTATGAGGCCCGAAGTTTTCTACATTCCGGATCCATCGAAGCTAAGGGTGAAAAAGGGCCAGCGTCAGACAAGACGCATCAGAAATGACATAGACGAGGCCGAAGCTGATGGTAGGACTATACATTGTAGCAAGTGTGATCAACGCGACCACACTTACAAGAAATGCCCGAAGAATGCGAAGGGTCCGAGCGTCTCAGATGTCGGTCCATCTGGAGAGGCAGGTGATGGAAGCCGACCACCTGGGGAAGGAACAACAAACAGGCGAGCACGTCCCAGGCGTCCTTGTGCGGCAGGGGATGCGATGGTGTAATATTGTCTGGAAACCATGATGTAGACCAATAATGTATCGTAAAGAGCCGTCGCACTAAGTATTCGTATCATGTAATTTCAATGAATCTTGTTGTAAATCTACTGTTCGTGAACCTTACAGAACTTGGTATTGTACACCGGTATTGTATTGCGAATTTTTCAGTATTGTATGCTAGACTTGCAAACAATTTGATGTAGCACCATAATGTTGTCGTAAACTCTGTATCATTGTGCTAAAGTAATATTTGTTTGTACTGTTCCTAACTATGTTTAAGTAATATTTACTATTTTTCTAATCATAATTTGGCATGCAGGTATGGCGGACGACACACCTGAGCTCTTCAGCCGTGGCCTCGACAGGAACCACCGCTCGTACTTGTCAGCAGTGCAGGGTGCGCAGCTCGGCGCCCTCCGCCCACGTACTTCACGTCAGTTGTTGCGTGTTGACCCGCGATACGTTCCCTGGTACACCTCGTTCAAATTTTAAATCATCACATTTGACTGCAGTAATACTTTATTGGTACTAATGTGTGAGGTTTACATTACGCAGGTTGCGTGAGGCAGGGCTCCTACCACTGTGTAGGCTTGTTGAGGCTAGGGCGGACGAGAGAGACCCAGCGAAGCACTGGGATGCAGACCGGTCTCTCCTTGCCGCTCTGGTAGACCGCTGGAGGCCCGAGACGTACACGTTCCATCTTCCCTGTGGGGAGATGGCTCCGACACTGCAGGACGTGTCGTACCTCCTGGGTCTACCTCTCGTAGGAGACGCAGTTGGGCCTGTGGACGGTGCTGGGGGATGGAAGGAGGATCTCACGGAGCGTTTCGTGCACGTGATGTGCCTTCCGGGTGTACCTCTGCCCACTGGCCTACACCCGTACACTACCGTCGGGCCGAGCAAGGCTTGGTTGCTTCAGTTCACCGTAAGTTCAAAGTTTGAATGGGTTTATGGTTTATTGAACAAATATATTCATTTGTACTAATATTTGGTTAATTGCTACAGGCTGACCAGCTCCACCCGGACGCCGATGAGTACTCAGTTCGACGCGCCCTAGAGACGTACCTGCTCTAGCTGTTCGGATGGGTGATGTTCACCAGCACTACAGGCCACGCTGTGGACAAGGGTTTGATCCACTACGCACGTGGCATCACGGATGCTGAGCTAGGCAACGTGCCTAGGTGGAGCTGGGGATCAGCAGTGCTAGCGGCCACCTACCGTGCCCTCTGTGAGGCGTGCACGAAGACCGATGCGGGAGCGATCTTCGCTGATTGCCCTCTGCTGGTTCAGCTTTGGGCAGCTGAGAGGTTTGCCATAGGACGGCCTGCGATGGATCCCGATCCGTACGGGACAGGACGCAGCGCAGAGTGGCCGGAGGACGGCCCCACGATGGGGACGTACTGGTGTCGACGTGGGGTGCGTACAAATTATGTACATTGCACCGTCCATTTTCTTTCACATTCGTCCATAACAATCAATTATATTTGTACCATATTTGTATGTCACAGCGTCGTTACGCCCACGTGCAGGTCAGACGGGGTTACCCGGACTTCATATTCGAGTTCGACCGTCTCCAGCCCAATGACGTCGTCTGGCAGCTATACACAGAGCAGGCGGTGGCAGTGAGAGCACCGCTAGGGCTTTCATCCCTCTGCACATGTGACGCAGCGTACTGGCTCACGACGATGCCGATGGTGTTCGACATCTTCGTCGACCCTCACTGCCCGTAGCGGGTGATGCGGTAGTTTGGGCTGAGGCAAGTTTTCCCCGAAGACATGGCGCCTACCGTCCTCCCTGGAGACCACTCATGAGTACAATGCGTCCAAATTACAAATATGATGTTTCTACATTCATTGAGCTATTTAAGTGTCTGCTCTTCACAGGTTGACCCGCCGGGGACAGCTAGCAGGCACAATGTGGGCACCACGCGTACAGCAGTTCATGGACGACTGGCTGTTAGCACCGGAGGAGGTGATCGACGAGATCTTTCCACACACAGAGGACCACTACCGTGACTACCTCCGCTGATACTTACCTCGCACTTGTGCCCGTGTGACGTACACTCCAGCCGCTCCACAGCCACACGTTGCCGCTTTCACAGACGCATACCCCACGTACCATGACTGAGAGTACTTCTTGGGGGTACGTCGAACTTCTGCTCGCTTCTTTCATTTTTTCTCGGATTGATACTGACATGCTTTCATATGTCGTGAATAGGCCGACGCTGCACGAGCGGTCAACGCCGATATTAACTCAGTGCTAGTCAGGTTGGACGCTGGGTTACACTTGAGTGATGCTGAGCAGAGGCTGATGTTCGACCGGATGCAGTCGAAGATGAGCGCTGTCATGCGCTTCTTCTCTTGTCACAGCACCGTGGACGTGGTACCTCCAGCTGGTCCATAGCCACCACGTCCACGTGCCCCTAGGCCCGAAGTTGTGCGACCTACAGCAGCGGCTTCCCACGGTACTGCTCTGCCCAGAGATTAATTCCATAATATTTGATTTATTATCGCTAACATGACCATGTCACAATAAAATAAACGCACACGCAGGTCCCCCTCTGCCTTCCCACGCCTTTGCCGGAGGTACCACTTCGTCCCACAGAGCGTCGATCCCTCATCCAGACATGCAGCCGCGTGTCCCTCTAGGTGAGCGTGCGTGATTCGTTACTCACGTTAGTTGTACTCGTTCATACAAGAATTTTTTACTTCCATGAATCTTATGTCATTTCTCCCACAGGGTTCCAAGCGGGGATCTTTGGTGCAGGAGCTTCCTCTTCACACGCCGGCGGGGCTGGTCCTAGCGACCATTTCTACGACGACGACTTGGAGGACGCGGTACACAAGGATATACTTGGCTCGTCACAGCTTGGCGGAGCTCCACCACCACAGACCCAGGAGCAGCCAGCGGACACACCAGTATCGGAGGGACGGGCAGGTCGTGCCATACCACCAGACTGTCTGACGTACTCCCAGGGACATGTTAGGGCCCAGGGTAGGAGGGACAGGGGCAAGAGGCCTCGGCAGTAGTGGTCCACCTCTTGTGTGTTTGTACATACAGTTCTTCTGGTTTATATTTTTGTGATCCAGTACTACTTTTATAATTCTGCTACAGTTCCATTGTCTCTACCGATTAGTACATAGGCCTACCGTCGTCCGTACTCTGCTACAACTACTTATGCATACAACAACAAACTTTCGGCGCTTGGGTGTCGGGTCCATTACATCTCACAGTATACCACAGTGCACGGACACACTATCAGTTCGACTTGTCACGATCAACTTTTGGTGCTGCTTTGTAAGATAAAGTAATTCCAACTCACGCGTGCTCGTGTTGTCACATACAGTGAAGAAAATTGGCTCTCATTAAGTCATACGTCCAATCTTACTTTCGGCTCCATCCAGCCCTCTAAAAGGGCGAACATCCTTATTTCGCATACGTCCACTCTTACTTTCGGCGGTAATCAGGCCGACCCATCGTGCCCCATGATATAGACATGTAAAGGTTATCACTACGATTTTGGTGCCTAAATAAGTCCCCATAACGAGCGATGCAACACATAATTTCTTCATCTGTGTAGGCAACAAGCGCTACCACAACCCTTCATCGCACCAGCTTTCGGCAATGGCTAGACGCCAGGGTGTTGAGGATCCCAACTAGCGTAGCGATCCTTGTGTATACCTATTCCCACCTTGGTGCCAGCGGCCTCTCTGCCTTTGCGGTGACCGATGCCAACTAATGGCTTCGAGGAATCCAGACACTCGAGAAAGACGTTTTTTTGGGTGCCCTAACTATGACCGTGAGGTATTTCATTCTCTGCATATGCTTATTCAGTTTGCATGAGCGATTGTTTATTCTTCTTCCAAATCTATTTGTCAGGCCCGTGCTACCGCTTGTGGATACATCGAGTGGGTCAATACAGAAAATCCCGTTCTCGACCTAACCACTTGTTTACAAGAAGGACGCTGGTATTTCGCATCAGAAAGTACTAAGAAATACTTGTCGTTCAAAGCAGTTTACGAATGACAATGTCGTGAACAACAGTGCGACTAGCGAGTGCTAATGATGGCACTCCCTCCATGGGAAGCCCGTCCAAAATGCAGATGCGGTGATCGTTGTCAGGTTCTCCGTTCCATCAAGCCAAGTACTTTGGGTCAGAGGTTCTTTGTTTCCCCAAATATTCTAGACGATGATTTTATGGTGAAAATATTTTCATTATCATGAATCCTTATTTTATAACAACATTCAGTAACTTTGTTCGCTTCATGTCTATTCGTTTCCCACACGAACCGCCAAGAAGATGTCAATACAAATAATGGATAGACACCGAAACGGTTCTAAGTGATCCAACTCCCCGTGTGGTGCAGCTTGAATTGCCAGAGCAATACAGGTTTACTAAAGCGCAATTTGAGAGGGGAGAGGGATCCTCACATAGGGGTTAGCTATTATCGGACAAATTACCTTACTCAAATATGTAATGTCATGTTTTGTTGTCCCATTACTATATCGTCGTCGTGTTCAACTTTTGCACTACCTTTGTTCTAGTTCGAATCTAATCTTATCTATGTAACCGCAATGGAACCAGATGTATCATGTTTAAATTGTACTACAACTTCTCCTTGTTTCAATGCATATAATGTTTCTGCGACCGAGACTACGATAGGGCAATATCAATTTCGTACATTAATACCACAGATAAGTTACAACATCAACTCTTACTTAAAATATGAAATTGCAAAACTATCGACTTCGATAGATTTTTCAAAATATTATCAACAACAAATTTTTTAAGTGTATTTTGCCTTTGTATTGTATATTTTCATTCCTTTCGGTCATGAGGAAAACCGCTCTATTAAAAAGGATGATGCATTGACATATGAAGAGTCATGGATGTGTGTTAGTGATATGCCCTAGAGGCAACATTGAGATGTTGTATATATCACAGACTATGTTTATGATTCAGTGCTTTGTTACTTGAAATAGACATTATTATTCTTGATCAATGAGTATGTGACTTATTCATGAGACTCTTAATGTTACAATGATGCTATTTCTAAATGATCCCTGATCGTATATCATATGAGGAACAAATATGATTTAAAGATCAACATATGTATTGATTGATGATCATGTCTCATGTATCATGGTATGGAGATACCAATCAATAATATGAACATATGTTGGATAGACCCGCCATGAGACACTGCAGAGATTCTATGTGTCATCAGTTGGTCTCAAATACTGTTTATATAGAATCCTTAGACTTGAGATCATCACGGTTCCCAACATACGTAGTAGCTTATTTTGGGATTACTAAACACTACTCCGTAACTGGGTAGTTATAAAAGTAGTCTTCAGGTTTGCTATGAAATATGTAGTGGGATGTGGATAGTCAAGATAGAATTTGCCCCTCCTTATGGGAGAGATATCTCTGGGCCCCTCGGTGTAATGGATTATGGAAATGCATGGCCATGCTAGGTGATTGAGGAGTCAATCACAAGTTTATAATCCATCACGGAATCGAGAGAGCGATTGAGCTATTAAGAGGATGGCACAGGTCTCGCCTTAAGCTCAATCTATATCGTGAGGCAAAGGGATTCGTACATGAGAACATTACAGGTTCAGCCGATATGATCTTTACATATACTTTGGAGGTTAATATGCCTTGCTAGGGGCCGCTATTAACAGGTTGACCGGAAAGGCGTTTCCGAGTCGCGACTAAGTATATGTGAACCTACAGGGTCGCACGCTTAATGGGTTGGAACACTCATTCGAATGTGATTCGGATCTGGGCTCAGTTCGGATAGGGATCCGAGTAGACTCCTATTGGGCTTTGGTCCACGAGGCCCAAGCAGAGAGGTCTATATATATGGAGGTAAGGGGCTGAGGGAGGTACTCATCTGTCCACCTCCAGAGCCAAACCCTAGCCGCTCCTGAGTGCTAGCACACTTGCGATCGGTGCTCCAGCGCTGTACGTGTGGATACCGGTGGAGGCGCTGCTCATTGCGGCGTAGATTGGCGTCAACAATCGGCAGATCGAATCTGCTCTTGGTGCGGCTAATCGCGTGGAGGAGACGATCTGTTCGTGGCGATCGACTACTTCCACTACTATCTCGACGCGCGTGGTTGGACCGGCTTCTCCAACTCCACTTTCGCTGCGCTGCGCTGCGCATCTAGTGGTAACGATCCATGATCCTATCTTCACATGATGTCCTGGTGTGCGTGGTAGAAAAGTTTTGTTTTCTACTATCGTAGCCTACGCGCTATCCTTTAATGTGCTCAACATCAATTCTAAAAAAATGTTTCTTCTCGGTTTCTTAAAACATCTTCTGTGAATAGAAAATTTTTGGAGTCGTCCAAAAACAATTTTTGGAATTTCCGAAAATAGACAGAACCAATTTTCGCTTCTGGATATTTTCGGCCCTATCCGAAAGTGATTTTCCGAATTTCCCAAAATAACCGAGAGGCAAAATAAGGTTCTGTAAATTAATAAATTACAAATGAATATATTTAAAATTATTAAATTATAACTCCGACATGTTTCTCCAAATATTCAATTACAAATGGGTATTAATCAATTATAATAAATTATAATTATAAAAGCAACTTAAAAACTTAATTATAATAACAACTTAAAAATTATAAGTAATCAATTATAAAAAAATATGTCATTAATTAATTACTAACAACTTAAAAATAATTCTTACCAAATTAAAAAAAAGTTCTATAAATTAATAAATTTAAAAAGGATATATCTAAAATTAATAAATTATAAATCCGATGTGTTTCTCCAAATATTCAATTACAAATGGGTATTAACCAATTATAACAAAATTATATTTAGAAAAACAACTTAAAAACTTAATTATGAAAACAACTTAAAAATTATAATTAATCAATTATAAAAAATCTGTCATTAATTAATTATTAACAACTTAAAAACAAATCTTAACAAATTAATACTAATTAATAACTTAAAAACAAGAGGGCAGCAAAGGGGCAAAAATCGCCGCCCTGCGCCCCCCCCATAGTGAAAAAACGCCCTACTAGAGGGCGACAAGGGGGCCGCTTGCAAATTTCGCGTCACCCCGTCGGACGGCCGTCTCCCCCCCGGCCAACGACCGTCTGCTACGTCATAAAAATCGCCCTCTGGGAGAGCGATTTTTTTAAAAAGGCCCTCCCAGGGGACGATGGGCGACTAGTTTTGTAAATTTTCAAAATAGAAAATTATTTTTGTAAATCCTTTAATAAATAAAATTAAAAATAAAAAAACTCGCAAACTACTGTTCTGCTCCGGCGTTTTAGTCGGCCCATGTGAAAGTCCACATGCTTCTCCTCCAAGGCAAGAGACCTTAGCTCTCTAATAGTCTAATGCTCTCTTGTCATGGGCCGCCGGCCCAAAATCGGGCCAAGCTTCATCTTTTGCGTTGTGATTTAGCCCATGTAAACCACACTTCATCTTCTTCCACCAGCAGCCACTCTCGCGTCACGATCAAAATCCAGGGATTTATGATTTCAGAATGTTTTCACAAGTTCAATGCATGTTACAAAGCTTGAATGGGTAGTCATCAGCTCATCGCATCCGTTCCCATATCAATCTTATATTCGTAATCAAATCGAAATTGGTAGTAATTAATATGTGTAACACACGGTCATGCAACAAAGATTAATTAAAGAACTGTAGACATGCATGCATGCATGTAATGAGTATTAAGTAAGATTGTTGTTTGGTTCCGGCCAACAATTTAATTTGCGTTGTGAAACGAAAAGATCGATGCATTTTAGATGCATGAAGAATACAAATATATGACAATCTCATTCCGGAAACCCAGAAAATGAAACATTGCTTAATACTTTTAGATGAAGGGAGTAGTAATTAGAGAGCAACAACAGGAGGATACAATACAACACACACAAGAAACTGATGAACAATGAATCATATCAGCATCTGCAAATTACTTGGGTACAAACAGATGGGTCGGATAATAATGTAGGCTCCATTATTGCTGCTAGCTGTGCATGGATATATATATATAAATATATGAATGAATGAATGGAAGAAATAAAATAGAATCATGGGGTCTCGGGGGCGTCCTTGAGGTCGTACTTCTGGAGGATGGAGCCGCAGTCGGCGAGGGGCTCCTTGCGGAAGAAGGCGATGGGGTTGGCGTAGCGGATGCCGTTCTGCTTGAGGCCGTTGTTGCTGGTGAGCGGGACACGGGATCGGTCGCGGAACTGCTCCGTCTCCGAGCACGCCGGGTCGCTGCTCTTGTCCAGCACCACCTCGCAGATCTCCTCCTGGTGGTCTTGGTCGATCTCCACCTTGTACCACCCCCTCTCGTCCGTCGTCGCCTCCGCCTTCAGGCTCTCCCTCCCCGCACCGTAGTGCCTGCACTCCACCGACACCGTCGCCCCTGCGTTCATGTACTCGCGCGCATTTCGTCAGTCACCTCACCCGCATTCTCCTTGTCTCGATCTGGGTCTGATACGCACGCACGCACGCACGCACCTGGGATGCTTTTCGAGACGTTGGTCTCGAAGCCGGCGCGGCAGGGGTCGCAGTAGACGCGCCCGGTGACGACGAAGCCGCCGGGGTCCTTGTTGCCGCCTGGGGCGGGAGGAGCGGTGGCGACGGCGAGGGCCGCCACGGCGGCGAGGACGGCGAGCACCAACAATGGCGCCGCGGTGGCGAAGGGAGGAAGCGTCATGGTCGTCTCGTCGATCGGTGGGGTCTCTCTCGGTCTCGGGATGATGGAGGGGAGGAGGTGAGGGTTCGTGGCAGCGGTGGCGATTTTATGGGCGCGCGAGCGGTGGGCCTCGTTTCTTGGCGCCAGGGGCGGGACGCAACGACCCCTTCGTCCACACGCCACAAAGCGCGAACCTTGCATGTTTTGAATGGTTTGAGGCTATTATTAGCCTATATATGTGTTAGGCTTATGAATTTATACTAGAAGAAAAAATATCGGTGCATTGCAACGGAAGGAAAAGTTGAGAAAGATTTACATTCTATATTAATTAAAATACAAATTTCACTATCTTCATATAAAGAAAGGCCCATGAAAATCAAGGTGAATTCTGGATTGACCTGGCTATATGGTAGGTCAATATTACAGTATAGTATGTGTTTGGGAGGTGAGGGTGAGAACTCACCTCTCGCGCACGCAAAACAGAATGACATATTTTTTATGATTAATTAAGTATTTATTATTTTTTTTAAAATGGTTTAATATGATTTTTTAAAGTAACTTCTGTATAGAAAATTTTTGCAAAAAATACAACGTTTAGCAGTTTGAAAAACGTGCACGTGAAAAACGAGGAAGATGAGTTGGGAACTCACTCTCAAGAACACAACCTTAGAGTGGCTGGACAAAGCTATCGTGATTGGGACGTTGGGCCTAGCTTGTTTGGGTCATGAGACCGTCACAGACGGGAACACGCGGTCGACAGACAGACGCTGAATCGGAATAGTGTGGACGAACGATTGGAGTTGCATGTAATGTTGCGTCATAGTTGCAGAAACCTAGAATTGACGTTCCGGCCAATATGGACATCTTCTCTAAAAAGATGACATCATTGAGTTTAGAACTCTTGGGAACGTGTTTTCATCAAGTCGTTCTCATTGAATTGATTTCATCGATCCATATTTTGATGAGCAGCGACAACAAAAATTTGAATGATGTAGTTTTTGTGATGTTCGGAGTCGTGTAGGTGCACATACGAAAGTAATTATGGGACATGGACATTCGTATGTACCATCCTAATCCAAATCGAGAACGAGATGAACTATCTCACCCTTATTTTTGTTTCAAGGATTTATAAATTATTTAGTAAATCATTTCTAGCATTTATACTAAAGTTCATTACAAGTGAAGTAAATGTGAAAAATAAAAGTTCCCAAATAAACATGCCTGGATTTAATTTTTATTAAATTCTCTATGATTAATTACACTTTCTGAAAATTTGCTCAATTACTAATTTAATAATACAAACATTATTTTAGCATTTATTTAAATAAAAATCTAAATAGAAAACCTCCTTTCTTTCTAGGCCATTTTTAGCCATTTCCTTCCTCAGCCCGTAGCCGAGCCAACCCGCTTTCCTCCGTTTTCTCCTCCGCCTCAGCCCGCGAGCACACGTCCAGCCCAGCAAGCAACTACAAGTCTAATTGGCCTCTCCTTGCTCCTCTCACTGTTGCATGGGGCCTAGAGCTATAGTGTCGTCCCCTCCTTCCTCCAGAGTCCTGCAGCTGCCCGACGTCACCTGAAGCCACCTCCTACGTGAAATCCGGCTACATATTTGGAGATAATCCAAAATTGATTGAGGGGTTTCGATCCTTATCTCCTCCTCTTTCCGTTTTCCCAAGAATCGAAGCAAAACTGCGTCGTATCGAGCTTGGAATCAAGACCTATCCTAAACAAGCGAACCCTAAAGTTTCCAGTCTCGCGTAGTAGAGTCCGTTTCGCTTGAACAAAAAAGTGTCGACAAGCTATACGCCGACCATGGTATTTGTAGAGTATGGGATCGTTGGAACCAAGGTATACGCGAGATTGAGGTAAAAGAGTCCTACTTCTGCTGGCCGAAGCCGGTGTTTTCTTTATATATCGATTCACATAAGTACAATATTTGGGATGATCTAATCTAGTCGACGTCGGTTTGGCGGCATGGAGCTCTCACACATAGTCGACGGCTAGTGTAGTCCTCTTTCTCGAATATAAACTCGGCGAAATTGGAGGTAGCTCTAGATCCCTCATGTCAGCCTTTGTGGGTCTAGATTGGGTTTGTTTAGACTTGTATTCTGACTTACCATCTGTTGACCTATGTTGGCCTCCCATCGTCTTCAAGAGGGTCATGTATTTATACCCTCCAATGTCCCCTTGTCCAAGTAGAACTAGGGAAACAAGTATGGATACGATCCGAGTAGTCCTTGTAGTGTCCGAATAGGAATCCGCTTCTCCTTCCATATCCGGATCATCTTCTATTCCGAAAAGATAATTTTCTTCTTTATCCACCGTATTTCCTTAATAAAAAGATACCTTATCATATACTATTAGATATATGGTATTTTCGTATACCATGAACCTATGTATATGAGGTATGTCTTATTGATAACACCGACAGTAGCCCCCGACCTCAATGCAAATGATCGGATTAGCGTTCTCGACCATGTAGCTTTAAGATATATCATTGTCAGAATCACCTGGCCATTTTTGGAATACCGAGTAGGCATGAAATTGCCGACAAGTCATCTTTCCTGACCATGATAGGGAACATGACCATTGTTGAATTTGGATTGAAGTCAGAAAACATGCGACCATGCTATAGCGTTCTTGATCAAATATCCTGTATATAACCCTTGTTGAACTCACCCAACCATTCTCGTACAGCCGAGTAGGTGTAGAGTACGCGACAAAGTCCTTCTCTTCTTCTGGACTGAGAAATTGACTTGAACTTGAATCTACTAATCCGGCATCCATCTGGTCTGAAATAAGTTTTGACTACTGTGTGCCCTGGGACCAATATATATATGTTAGTTGAGTACAAGAATTGTCGGTTTGAGCTTTATCGACTCAAGACAAGATGTCGACTAATATAAAGCCTCCAACTAGTCTCTGTTACCCAAGAAAATCAATTGCTCTGATATCTGATTTTTCTGAAATCAATTCTCAAAATAAATTGTTAGATAGAAAAACCTCCGAGCGAAAGCTTGGGAGTAATATGATATAAATTAAAAATATTAAAAATAAATTTTATGTACGTGTGCTAATAAGCGAGTACTCTCAGTAGAGCTGCCCTCTGCTGAACGGAGTTGGCCGATAACCAAGTGTAATTGTATCTCGACCACTCATAGAGGTGGTGAGAGAATCACTACAATATAGGTCGAGAACCGGGTGTAGTCATATCTCGACCACTCATAGAGGTGGTGGGAGAATCGCTACAACACTTGTCGAGGACCAGATGTGTAGTCGTACTCAATCACATGTAGAATATTTGGGGAATTGGCGAGATCGCTACTATGCTGGTTAAGAACCAGATGTGTAGTCATACTCTACTATGCGTAGAAGATTTGGAGAATTGGCAAGATCGCTACCACGCTGGTTGAGGACCAGATGTGTAGTTGTACTCGACCACGCATAGAAAATTGAAGAGTTGGCGAGATCGCTGTCATGCTGGTTGAGTACCAGATATGTAGTCGTACTCAACCACTTGTAGAAGATTTGGAGAGTTGGTGAGATCGTTTCCACGCTGGTTGAGAAACAGGTGTGATGTCGTACTCGACTACTCATAGAAGATTTGTAGAGTTGGTGAGATCGCTACCACGCTGATCGAGGACAAGGTGTAGTCGTGCCTCGACCACTGTTAGAAGATTTGTAGAGTTGGTGAGATTGCTGCCACGTTGGTTGAGGACCAGGTGTAGTCGTGTCTCGACCACTCTTAGAAGATTTGTAGAGTTGGTGAGATCGCTACCACGCTGGTTATGGATCAGATGTGTAGTCCTATTCGACCACTCGTGGAAGATTTGGAAAGCTGATGAGATCGTTACCACGCTGGTTGAGGATCAGATGTGTAGTCGTACTCAACCATACGTAGAAGATTTGAAGAATTAGTGAGATTGCTACCACACTGGTTGAGGACTAGATGTGTAGTCGTACTCAACCACTTGTAGAATATTTTGTATAGTAGGCGAGATCACTACAATGCTAGTTAAGAATCAGGTGTGTAGTCGTACTCGACCACTTTTACGGGCGCTTGAGTTGGTTATTACATGTGCATCTCATGTGGCTAGCATGACTCACATACCCAACTTATAAGCATATCGAACGTCCATTCACAATCATGTCGGGTGATCAAGCCGACAACGTTCGCGAGGAGATTGTACATAGCAACTTTTTCACAAATAGACCGGATTATGACCGAAACTTAATGTGAGATAGGCCACCGGTCTTTGTTGGTAGGTTTGGTTCAACAACTTCTCGATTGTTTGAGAATGTTCTTGACAATGTGGTATTCTCGACAAATAAGCATGAGTTATTAAAAAAAATAGAGCAAATCCCCAGTATTAGATCATAGGCAATCTAATATCGGAAACACTCGTACAATAGATATCGTATAAATATATGCTCTAGATAAATATAATAAATTGTTAAAAAAAATAGGTACGGTTGTATGTATAAAATATGGTGTATGTATGTACATATATACTGAATACATCTACGAAATTAATAAATTAATTTTAAAAAGCAATCTACTAATTACCTTAGTTAATGTGCGTGGATATGCTCTGGTACTTTTGTCGGTTGGTTTGCCGTGTGTAAACGTCTGTTCACATAAGCAGGCGTCTAGATAGGCATACCATGACATTAGCGTTATGTCATGCAGCCCGCGCAGTGGATGGACCTAATGATGTCGTCGAGGTTGATCGGCCTTGATGTATGCATCGTCGAGATCGGTTACCACCCGACTAGAGTTTGTCCCTAGTCAGAATATGGGAACGCCTCGAATCCGATTAAAATATATGTCCGCAAATAATCTGACAGTATTTGATTTTGGCTTAAGGTCTTTGACTTGTAATTGCACCACAAAGTAGAACGGCCCGATGACGGCAGAATTCTTGGCGGCGATGTCTTTAAACTTTTGTCACTCTGGATAAATCGAATTATTGACGGTGACGTACTTTTGGGTCATATGTCTTAGAGCCAAAACTGTTGAAGTATCCCTCATCGAAAAATCTATTATGGCGATGTCTTGACAAAGATTGAGAAGACGAGTGTCCCGTTTCATAGGAGAACACACTCCGGCCGGGTCGTATTTTCCAAAACTGAAGTCATCGAAGAGTTTGTTGTCAGAAAATCTGCCGGTAAATTTAGTTGTCGGCACCTTGTTCTTGGCATTTGCTGTAGAAATGGCCGTTGCAGGAATCACATTCGCCAGTTCCGTCGTCATGTTCTCGTTCTCAGCGTAAGCCAAGGGAGACGAGATCAGGACGGCAGCGAACACTAGAAAGACGATGGTACCGACTTGAACATAAGTGAACGCCGGCCGGGTTGGATCTCTTAGGCCAAGACAGTCATAGAAGCCCTCATCGAAAAATCCAGCTCTTGAACTCATCTTGTCAAAACTTTGAAGCGCCAAGCCCACTACCTGACGTGCCACTGTCGACGGGTTATACATCGACAACGATATTTGTAGAGTATGGAGATCATTAGAATCAGGGTATATGCGAAATTGAGCTAAAAAAGATGGGAGCCATATATTTTTATACAGGTTCAGCTCCCTTAACTGACAGGTAATAGTGCTACTCCTATTGGCCGAAGTCGATGTTTTCTTTATATATCAATGTCACATAAGTACAATATTTGAGATGATCTAATCTAGACGATGTCGGTTTGGTGGCATGGAGCTCTCACACGTAGTCGACGGCTAGTGTAGTTTTCTTCCTCGAATATGAACTCTGCAAGATTGGAGGTAGTTCTAGATCCCTTATGCCGGACTTTGTGGCTCTAGATTGGGTTTGTTTAGGCTTGTATTCTAACTTGGCATCTGTTGGTCTTTGTTGGCCGCCCCTCTTCTCATATGGGGTCTTGTATTTATATCTTCGAATGTCTCCTTGTACATATAGAACTAGAAAAACAAGTATGGATACGTTTCGAGTAGTCCTTATCTTGTTCGAATAGGAATCCGCTTCTCCTTTCTTATCCAAAACATCTTATATTTCGGGAAGATAATTTTCTTCTTTATTCACCATATTTTCTTAATAAAAAGATACCTTATTGTATAGTATTAGGTATATGATATTTTTGTATACCACGAATCGATGTATAAGAGGTACGTTTTATTGATAACACTGACAAAAAAAAGTATGCATATATACACTTCCTTCTCCTTAATTTAGATACTTATAAACAGATACTGCTCATCTTCAAAATTTGACGACATATATATTTTTATTAAAATATATAATAAAAATATTTACGAGTATGATTATCATATCATACTCATAAATATCTAACATGTATCTGTATATAAATCGATAAATCCACCCTAGCCTCTCGCGGCGTGGCTGCGTTATTTCGTCATGCCACCGATACTGATTTTTGCAATGACAGGTAGGTTAGAGCGGCGAAACAACGCTGGCCCATGTTAACTGTGGATGACATGATAATATTGTTTTGTCACGTGGCCAAAAGGTTTATTTTTGAAAATAAGTCCAAAAGAGTATTTCTAAAATTAAAATTTTAAAAGGTAAAAAACAAGTTCAGTTCGCACACACAGCAGTTCTGTAACTGATCTTCAGTCTGCCCATGTTGAGACCACGTACTTCTTGTCTAAAACATAACATTGAATTTCAAAACCGGGTATTTGACACCTCCAAACTTTCAATCCCATTTACTTTAACCCCTATCATTTTTAGCTTGTTTTTGCTTATGTGGCGTTGATGTGGATATCCGATAAGTAAATAAAATAAAAGAATTACAAGGCAACATGTCAGTGTTTGTTCCCTCTTCTCTCACTCTCTTCCTCCTATCTCAATCTCACTCAACTATTAGAGAAGGCGATGGGCCCCATGACCCAAGTCTCGATGGGTTTTTACTTCATTATAAGCTACAAATGGGCATACACCTTACCCATGAATTTGCTAATAGGTATAAGGCTCACCCATTGGGTGGGCCAGGTTTAAGGACATTCACTGTCCATCCACACCCGTTAACCCATGGGTCAAAAATACATGCAGGCCTAGCACTTATGTGTAGTGGCCCAAGGCCTAACAACCAACAAGCCCTAAGTATTAAATCTTCCCACCTCTTGTCAATCCCCACCTCTTCCCACCCTCACCAACACCGTCACACATACGGGCATATCTAACGACGGCGGTTGGGGACGAGCCCTTCCCACCCATCCCCCCATCCCTTCCCTTCCCTCATATCCTTCCCTAGACCTTCATAGACCCACCCCACTGCACGCATTGGCATATCTCATGACAGCAACTGGGGAGCGTATTGCGCATACCTCGTTGCCCTCCGCTGCCGCGCACTAGCCTCGCACCGTGCCAAGGAGTTGGACAGGGTTCAGCCGTCTGTGGTGTTGGGCAAGAAACAAGCGTAGGTTGGTAGGCGCCAAACACCGAGCATGTAGAGCCTGCCATGTCGAATTTGGGCTGTCAGTGAGGCACTAAATCCTATCCTTCTGTTGACACAAAATTTGTCCCGTTGAGCGTGCCAAAAGATGTGTTGATGTAGATCCTACGTGTGACACATGAAGGCCTGTGAGATCTGCTTAGCTCCAGTGCAGGTCCTAAAATTGATGAGATGCGGGCGTACCAGTCAGTTTGATCCTACAACTGACAAGATATATAAATTGAAGATCAAAGAGCCGATCAGCTGACAAGCCGATGGAGTAAATCCAGTCGATGGAGGAATTCCAGCCGATGCCAATACTAGCCGATGTCGATAGAGTTTTGAATAATTGGCTATTGTTAACGACGGATTTTGGTAATCGACTCGGAAAGGAAAGAGGAAACCGAAGCAGAGAGGAAGGATTGAGTTGGAGTTGAATCAGGCTTCGTATCGGACCTGGTAACCGTATCGGACTGGGGAGGTGTTGCTATAAAGAGCGTATCGGCCGATACGGATTTGGTTTGGTCGTGAGCCGATGCGGGTTGTGAGTTGACGGTGTCAACGTGGGCTTGGTCTGGGCTCGAAGTAAGCTTCAAGGAAGTTGCCAAATAGAGATAAAGCTCGGTTTTAGGCAATTGTATCTTGTAAATTAAGTAGTGTAGATCTAATCTGTGGCTTAAGTCTGCCGCAAGGATTTGTTTGTTAGTTGTAGATAAGATCGTGCCCTACAAGGGTTCTATTGTAACCTCGGATATAAATATCCCGATAGTTTGTACATGTACCCTCTCTCAATCAATCACACAATCAGATCAATCTACTTTCGGCGCATCGCCAACCCTCACAAGAGGTCTTCTTCGACGAGTTCTTGCTTCCTCGGAGTAGAGGTAAGAACTCGTCCCCGACGATCTGCATCGTCGGGGCTAACGTGTCACTTTAGACACGTTAAGCCTCGATGATGTGATCGTCGATTATCATGTCTTGAATAGTTTTGACAGGTATTTTAATTAAGCTTTGCCAGCGGTTCACTCGCTTTAGGGTTTATTGCCGACGATGGTTTAATTCTTATGCTTGGCTAGATTGTTCAATGCAGCTGCCATCCCCAAAAGCAATCGACGACTTGATTTTCTTTGTGTTAAGTCTCAATTCACACTTCGAGTTGCCATCGACCTTAGTCCTGTTTTGAGATCTAACACAAAGCCTGTTTTCGGTTGTAATTAAGGATAGTGCCGGGGTTTTAGCCGGTCTTATCTAACATATGCGATTGCTTTATGTTTCTTGCATATGTTTGTCACTTATATGTGCAGATCGATAAGTATAGGCATGTCGATCGTGAAGTAATCTTAAGATTTCTTTATGGTTGATATGTTTATACTGGCCGATTGGCTCATATAGGTTTGCACTAGAGTATTAGTTGGTGTAGTTACCTTTGTTACCCTTATCGGCCGATTTTATTAGTTGAGATCTACATATCAATGAAGGCCGATAAGATTAGATTCATGTTTTACTTATTTTCTAAGTGAGCCGATATAGCTTTGCCCTATCGGCTGGGCTATGACAATGTGACATCGGCCTATCAGCCGATCGACCGTTGTTCTCTGACTTGGTTTACTTGTTTCTTGTTGATTACAGATCAAATCAACTGGCACGCTCTACTTACGACTAGGCAAGCCATTTGGACCTGCACTGGAGTTAAGCAGATCTCCCAGGCCGTCGTGGTAACGCGGAACCCGTTTGGTTGCTGGACGGGTCGAAATTCTGCGCCAACACGCTTTTGGCACGCCCAGTGGGACAACAAGAACAAGCTTCTCACCAGCAACAAGAACACCTCGAGATGTCGAAGCAGGCCGAGATCGTCGAGGAGAACGTCATTCCCGTGACCGCCGACCAGCTCAGCGCAGAACAGAAAGCTGAGATGAATAGTCTGGTCGAGCAGTTCCAGAATATGTACCTGCAAACATATTCTAGGTCTCGGCAGGGCACCTTGATTCAAAAGTCCAAGGTGGTCATGCCGAGTTCCGGAGATGGAGCTGGAACGTCGGCGGCGGCGCACGATCACGCCGTCAAAACTGAAGACACTGCAGCGCCGACGTTGCAAGACAGGATTGACTCCGCAGTCCACTCTGCGCTAGTCAACCAATCAGGGATTTTGGTGAACACCTTGACCAATACGGTCAAATCTATCTTAGACGGGTCAATTCACCAGTTCAAGCCTCAGGGGCCGATTTTCTTGCCAGAAAATAAGTTCCCTGCATATCGGACCCTGAGGAATGATCTGAGCACGTCTCAGCCAACACCGCCGATGCCACCCCCATCGGCGCAGCCGACAACGACATTGCCACTGGTCCTCACCAGGCAGACCGGGGGCAGCCCTCAGCTCATCACCGAGGAACAGTACGCTCAATGGACCAAGGGGAAGCAACCGGTGGTTGAGCCGATGCAACAAGTTCCCGTCCACCAGCCATCGGCTGGACAACCGCAAGCCCCAGTGTTCAATAGTCCTCCACTCCAAGCTGCATACAACGTGCCACAAGGCTATCAGCAGCACCCTGCAGGACAGTATGGCATACCGAACTCGGATCATCATTACCAGCCATACTCCCCTAGGCAATATCAAGCAGAGGGTCTGCAACAGTCGTTTCAGCCAGACCTCCCACATCGGCCCGCAGGATATTGGGCCGATATGATAGCCGAAGTAATGCGGGACCAATTCGGCTTGAAGCCCAAGGAGAACTCTACGGTGTATCGGCACCCGTATCCCGAGGAATTTGACAGGGTACCGTTGCCAGGCCGATACAAGATCCCGGATTTCTCTAAGTTTTCGGGACAGGACAACGTCTCGACATATGAGCATGTCAGCCGATTCTTAGCACAGTGCGGGGAGGCATCGGCTATCGAGGCGTTGAGGGTGAGGTTTTTCCCTCTGTCCTTATCATGGTCTGCATTCACGTGGTTCTCTTCCTTGCCCTGCAATTCCATCAGAGGATGGATAGATCTGGAGAAACAGTTTCATAGATACTTCTACAATGGCGTACAAGAAATGAAACTGTCAGATCTGACTGCCATCAGGCAACGTGTGGATGAATCGGTCCCTGAGTACATACAAAGGTTCAGAGACATACGAAACAGATGTTATAGCCTCAGTCTGACCGATTCCCAGTTGGCCGATCTGGCTTTTCAGGGATTGCTAGGGCCGATACGCGAGAGGTTCTCCTCGCAGGAATTTGACAGCCTCGCTGAGCTGGCACAACGAGTATCGGCCCACGAGCAGCGATTCCAGGAGGCAAAGAAGTTCGCGAAAAAGATTAACACTGTTTATCAGTACGCCTCCGATGATGACGGCGATGAAGATGGTGATGTCGACCTAGCCGAGTGGGCCCGGATGAGGAAATCAACAACTAGCCAGTGGGCCAAGAAAGGAGATAAAGAAGATAAATATGATTTCGACATCAACAAGGCCGATAAGATATTTGACCTACTGTTGCAAGAAAAGCAGATCCAACTGCCAGTAGGTCACGTATTGCCATCGGCCGAAGACATCAAGAAAAGGAGATATTGCAAGTGGCACAATTTCTACTCACACCATACAAACGAATGCAAGATCTTCCGGCAACAAATTCAATCGGCCATCGAGCAGGGCAGAATCAAAATCGATGATGCCAAGCGGCCGATGAAGATTGAAGGCCACCCGTTCCCAGTCAACATGGTGCGGGCGGACAGGGCCGATGGCAGTGGCCATCGGACTGGCAAGCGGCCTCATCAGACCTCTGAGGGTCTGATCAGAAAATATCAGCGGAGGCGGGAGGAACAAGCTCAAGACCAAGCCGATCAAGACAACTCCTACGACCCACACTGGGAGTGTGAGTTTTTTCGCTTCTGCTGGAATGAAGGGATGAGGTTGCCATCTATCCAGGAGTGCCCTGCATGCAATGGTGCAGAAGATTATTATTAGGGCAACTCAAGCAGACAAACGCATCGGCCGGCCAAACAACGGAAATCTGTGCATGAAAGGCTAGGGCCGATGCACCGAGATCAACACGATGAAGATGAGGAGCAAGTCCAGAACCCCCAATGGTGCCCAAGCGATGTATTCACCAAGACACAAAAGCGGCGGGTTCAGAGGTTAAGGAGGAGAGAGCAAATCCAAGAGCAACAAGCTGAAATACCCCTTCGGCCAACCAAGACCAAAAAAGAGTGGAGGATAAAATCCACGGTGGCCAGGGCCGATGAGGGCACCTCCAATACAGCTCAGGGCTACTCAGCTTCAAAAGGTAAAAAAATGGCATCGGCGCCTGTTAACATGGTGTTTATATTGCCAGCAGAATACAGTGTGCAGGCGGCCGATGAAGCGATGGCCGACGATGAACAAGGTTCAGCCAAGCTACGGTTGTCACCAGACCAAGCCATCTTCGACAAGCCAATTGACGCCAGCTACAGACATTTACGGCCGTTGTACATCAAAGGACTCATCAACGGGCGGCCGATGACGAAGATGCTGGTCGATGGTGGCGCAGCGGTCAATTTAATGCCATACCCAACCTTCAGGAAGCTTGGAAAAGTACCTGAAGATCTTATCAAGACAAATATGGTATTAAAGGACTTCAGTGGCAACGCATCCGAGGCGAAGGGGGTCCTGAACGTGGAACTCACCGTGGGCAGCAAAACAATTCCCACCACCTTCTTCGTCTTCGATGGAAAGGGTTCCTACAGCTTGTTGTTGGGACGAGATTGGATCCATGCAAATTGCTGTGTCCCTTCAACAATGCACCAATGTCTCATGCAATGGCAAGGGGACCAAGTCGAGATCGTGCAGGCCGATCGGTCAGTACATGTCGCCAATGCCGATCTCGCAGTTTGGGAGATGGAGGGAATCGACTGCTTGTCCGGGCGAGTCTGGGACGCCGATTTCCTCAAGGTAACCGACTGCGACGTCGAGACAATTGAAGACCAAGACAAGCGGTTACTTTAGCGAAGATGCACCATCCGCCGTTGACAATGACCCCTACACGGATGACGCGATGGATGAGTTAGACGGCAAGTTGGGGCAAGGTTTTACGTCGGCCGATGAATTGGAAGAAATTGATATAGGAATAGGTGATAGGCCTAGGCCGACGTATGTAAGCACTAATTTGCCAAAAGGATACAAGAATAATTTGATAGATCTTTTGAAAGAATTCAGAGATTGTTTTGCATGGGAATACCATGAGATGCCAGAATTAAGCCGATCGATTGTAGAACATCGGCTACCAATCAAACAAGGGTATCGGCCTTTTAAGCAAGCTCCTCGGAGGTTTAAGGCCAATATGCACGAAGCCATAAAAGCAGAGATCACAAGACTTTACGACGCCAACTTTATCAGGCCCTGCCGATACGCAGAGTGGGTCTCCAATATAGTTCCGGTATTGAAAAAGAACGGCAAGCTAAGGGTATGCGTCGATTTCAGAGATCTAAATAAGGCGACGCCCAAAGACGAGTACCCTATGCCGTTGGCCGATTTGCTAGTCGATGCTGCTTCTGGGCATAAGATCATTAGTTTCATGGACGGAAACGCGGGTTACAACCAGATCTTTATGGCTAAAGAGGACATTCATAAGACAGCCTTCAGATGCCCAGGGGCAATCGGCCTATATGAATGGGTCGTCATGACATTTGGTTTGAAGAATGCTGGAGCTACGTATCAGAGGGCTATGAATTACATTTTTCATGATCTTATTGGCTCTCTGATCGAAGTTTATATAGACGATGTCGTTGTAAAGTCAAAAGAACATGATATGCACTTGGCCGACTTACACAAGGTACTAGAAAGAGCAAGGAAATATGGTTTGAAGTTGAACCCTAACAAATGTGCCTTTGGCGTATCGGCCGGTCAGTTCTTGGGTTTCTTGGTCCATGAAAGGGGGATTGAAATCACACAGAAGAACATCGATGCCATTAAGAAAATCAAGCCTCCAGAAAACAAGACCAAGTTACAATCTCTGCTTGGCAAGATCAACTTCGTCCGGCGTTTTATATCAAATCTGTCAGGCCGTATAGAGCCATTCACTCCACTGTTGAAAATAAAGGACGACGAAGAATTCATATGGGGTGACAAGCAACAGAAAGCGCTAGACGATATCAAAGAATATTTAACTTCTCCGCCGGTCTTAATTTCTCCACAGAAAGGAGTCCCATTCAAATTGTACTTATCAGCCGATGAGAAATCCATCGGCTCGGTCTTGGTTCAAGACGTTAACGGCAAAGAAAGAGCTATTTTTTATCTCAGCAGAAGAATGTTAGACGCTGAGACAAGGTACACGCCGGTGGAGAAATTATGCCTTTGTTTATATTTTTCATGTACTAAATTGAGGCATTACCTGCTTTCCAACGAGTGCATCGTAGTGAGCAAGGCCGATGTGATGAAATACATGTTATCGGCCCCTGTGTTGAAAGGACGAGTCGGGAAGTGGATCTTTGCTTTAACAGAGTTTGATCTTCGATATGAATCGGCCAAAGCGATCAAAGGACAAGCCCTGGCCGATTTCATCGTTCAACATAGAGATGATTCAGTCGCATATGCAGACATTGTGCCATGGACATTATATTTCGATGGATCCGTCTGCAGACACGGTTGCGGTATCGGCCTAGTCATCATATCCCCTCGGGGGGCAAGTTTTGAGTTCGCTTTCACCATCAAGCCTTACTATACCAACAATCAAGCAGAATATGAAGCGGTGTTTAAAGGCTTGCAGTTATTACAAGAAGTCGAGGCCGATGCCGTGGAAGTCATTGGTGATTCACAGCTAGTAATTAGTCAACTTTCTGGGGAGTATGAGTGCAGAGACGATATTCTCAAAGTCTACAATGAGGAGTGCAAAGAGTTATTACACGGTTTCCGGATCGTAACGATGAGGCATATACCCAGGAAGCAGAATTTCGAAGCCAATGATTTAGCTCAGGGGGCATCGGGATATAGGCCGATGGCTAAAGACGTTCCGATTCAGATTGCTCTCGTGCACGCCGATGACTGGAGGTTTGATATCATTGAGTATTTGAGAAACCCTTCCCAATCAGCGTCACGCAGAATGAAATATAAAGTTTTACACTATGTCTTATTGGACGATAACCTATATTATCGGACGGTTGATTGTGTCCTACTCAAATGCCTAGGTCCTGAGGAGGCTAAAACCGTTATGAGCGAAGTACATGAAGGAATTTGTGGCACCCATCAATCGGCCCATAAAATGAAATGGCTGATGAAGCACGTCGGATATTTTTGGCCAACCATGCTAGAAGATTGCTTCAAGTATTATAAAGGATGTCAGGATTGTCAGAAATTTGGAGCAATTCAGAGAGCACCGGCATCGGTTATGCATCCAATCATAAAACCGTGGCCGTTTCGTGGATGGGGAATAGATATGATCGGCCAGATTAACCCACCATCAAGTAAGGGACACAAGTATATATTAGTGGCTACAGATTACTTCACAAAGTGGGTTGAGGCCGTTCCTCTCAAGAAGGTTGATTCCAAAGACGCTATTCAGTTCGTCAAGGAGCACATCATATATCGGTTTGGGTTACCTCAGACAATAACTACCGATCAGGGATCAATCTTCGTGTCCGACGAGTTCGTCCGATTTGCTGACAGCATGGGCATCAGATTACTCAATTCTTCTCCTTACTACGCGTAGGCTAATGGGCAGGCGGAGGCTTCTAACAAGTCTTTAATCAAATTAATCAAGAGGAAAATTGACGAACAGCCGAGGCAATGGCATACAACGCTGGCCGATGCCCTTTGGGCGTATCGGATGGCTTGCCATGGTGCAATCCAAGTACCTCCCTATCAGCTGGTCTACGGGCATGAAATTGTACTGCCGTGGGAAACAGCCATCGGCTCAAGAAGGATTGCTTTGCAAGACGACTTGACAGCCGATGAGTACCATAATCTTATGGTTGATGAATTGGATGATTTGGCGCATGTTCGATTACGGGCCTTAGAGAAAATCAAGCGTGATAAAGATAGAGTGGCCCGTCATTATAATAAAAAAGTCGTTGCCAAATCGTTTGAGGAAGGAGACCATGTGTGGAAATTAATAATGCCGATTGGCTCCAGGGATAATAAATTCGGCAAATGGTCACCTAATTGGGAAGGCCCCTTTCGAATTCATCGATGTGTTCCTCACAATGCCTATCTGCTCAAGGGATTAGATGGCGAGATTTATGGACGAGCTCTCAATGGCAGATACTTGAAACAATATTATCCCAGTATCTGGATTGACTCATGATCGGCCCTCTAGCCGATTTATGATTACAGCCGATGTGGTCAAGCATCGTCTTTAGATGGCCGGTAAATACTATCGCCCTTAGTTCAAAATTTCAGAATATGAGCCCTCATCTTCCAAAATTTGGGGGGCATATATATATATACAGGAGTACTCGCATTGGATTTTTCAGTTGGCAATTGACTTCGGCTATCTGGCCGATGAGATTGTTTATAATGAGATTGTTCATATTAAAGATATATGCGGCTGGAATTTTCAAGACAAATTCGGCTGCACGGCCGATAAGGTGTGAGAGGATTTCAGAAGCAATAAATTAGGCTGGAATTTTCAAAGACAAATTCGGCTACACGGCCGATAAGGTGTGAGAGGATTTCAGAAGCAATAAATTAGGCTGGAATTTTCAAGACAAATTCGGCTGCATGGCCGATAAGGTGTATGTTTAATACATTATAAAAATAACATATGCTACATCACCCTATGAAGTCCGCAATAGCAGCAATGGCTTTACGGCGAATCTGCTCAACGTCTTCAATAGCCTGGGCATCGTCGGCCATCGTCCCTGGGATCGGTTTCAGTGATTTGCTTAGGGTCGCGAGGTACTTGGCCGATGCCTTGAGCTTTGCCGTCTGATCTTCTATGGCTTTAGGGGATGCAGCTATTCCGGCTTCGACTTCTTGGATTTCTCGACGTGTCGATTCCAGCTTCGATACCAGCTCTGCCTCGAGGCGACGGAGCTCTTCAAGTTTGTGCTTCAAGACAATCGGCTCTACCGCTAACTCGTCCAGCTTGGTTTTGTCAGTGTTAACTTGGGCCTTGCTGGTGGATAAAGCCGATTCCAGTTGGTCACGCTCTCGTCGCTCTGCGAGTCTTTCTTTGGCTTTGTTGAGCTTGAATCGGTATTGCTCCAAGAAGATGGCCGGTGTTAGGACCTCCATCAGGTCTTCAGGCAGTTCGTCTTGAATTTCTTGTACCCTGACCCTGATGGAGGTGCAATCTTCCACCAAGTACTCCAGCGAGGACTCCAGCCAATTGGCGATATCGGTCAGCCGGTTCTACAGATCATCAGAGATTGGTGCCCTGGCTGTGCTGGGTAGCTCCTTGTCCTCATCATCAAGAAACTGGCCGATATCAAAGGAGAACATATCGGCTAGGTTCTGCAAATATCAATATGGGTCGAGGTTAGCCTTGTTAATCAGGAATCGGCAGAAAGGGGATCAGGGTAATCGTGGTTACCTGTGTTGGAGCATCGGTGGTGCTTGCATCGGCCTCCCTTTGCTGTGTCGACATAGTAGGCGAGGGGGTTGGCCGATGTGGTGAAGGTGATGGAGCCCTAGGCTGAAAAAGCAGGAAATTGGTAAATAGGGTTATGTGATTAGAAAGATAATGCAAAAAATCAACTCTTACCGAGACAGTCGGAGAGGGTGGTGGAGAAGGAGAAGGGGTCCTCAATCGTGCCTTGGCTCGTTCGCGCCGTTGCAAAGCAGCTTTCTTGGTTCTTGGCAAAGGGGCCAATTGAGTTCTCTCCTTTAACACAGACGACACCGCAGCCTGAAAAGGATATGAAGTTAAAGTGTGACAGTACAAGGAGATTATGTAAACACAAAGAAGAGGTTATTTTGACCTTGTGAACTGCGTGTCTGGTCCTTTTTGGTTGCGGGGCATCATCTTGGTCATCGGCCGGTGGGACCTCCGCAGCTTCGGCCGATGGCTCCTGGGTGGTTTCGACCGACGGGTTTTCTTCTTCGTGTGCATCGGCCGCTGCTGCATCGACTTCCTCCTCCATCACTTGTTCTTCGAGGAATTCTTCCAAGGAGGGGTCTAGCTCTTCGGCATCGGCCTGGTCATCGGTTTTAGCCTTCTTGCTGGCTTTCTGCGATTTGCCTTTGGCCGGCGCTTTCCTCTTGGGGTTTTCTTTAGGCATCGGACCTTGGAGAAGCGACGCCACTTTTGGGGCAGTAAGGCCGATGATAGATTCTAAGATGGTTGACCCCGATGGAGCTATGGCTTGAGCATAGAAGATCTTTTGTCCACTGTTGCTCACAGAGGGAATCGGCTCGTCTGGGACTTGAGGGCTGATGCCTTGGATAAGTTCTGTCACATAGAACCTGGTCGATTGATGAAAGATGTGAGCGGCCCACTCTTGCCACCAAGTTTGGAAGCTAATGTGCACGAAGGCATTCAGATGCAGCCGATCGCAGTCACCAAGATTTGGGAGCTCGATTTCCATTGCTTTGTTGATAACCAGGGCCGATGGGACTGTGCCTCTGCTCTCTAGGAGCTTATGAAGATGCAAGCTAATGGGAAGTTGTCCGAGCCCGCATTGTCTAGCAGCTGTCATTGGGGTGTAAAACTCATAGGACAAGCTGGTGCTCCTTCCCTGAAAGACGCCTACTGGGAGCAGGCATGGAGTGAGGCCGATCATGAATAATTCTCTTGATTCCATGTCATCATTTATTAAGCTCAGTTGCAGATCATCTGGAAGCTCGAAGTCTCAGTCCGATGTATAGACAAACATATACATCTTGGCTGATGGAGGGCCGGTGAAGAAACGGATGAACCATGTAGCCATGTCATCGGCCGATTGATCTGCGCCGGGGTAGACGGAGGCTGCTTCCCCGTAGGACATGCATCTTCTATTCCTGGGATCTTCGTGATCGGCATATTTCGATGGGAAGCGAGAATCTGATAGAGGTGGCCGATCAACCATGGTGTTGGTGTATATGGTTAGCCAGAGTTGGATGAACCACCATGGTCCCCCATGTGCCACGGTTTGTTTCAACATTAAGTCTTGAGTGGCAATATGGAGTAGCCAATATACAGCTCCCAAGAGGTATCGGCCGAGAGGGATTTGCTTCTTGCTAACCAAAGCCTGAGCCAGGTGTTGACAATTTGTAGTAGGACCGCAGGTTGATCCGCAGAAGACAAATCTTTCCAACCACAATGTTAGGAAAGCTACATGTTCTCGCTCTGAGACCGATCCTTGTTCCATGTGTTCAGAAATGTACCCAGACCAGCCTCCAATCTTCTTGGTCTTCAATTTGTGGCTGCTGTTTATCAGGAGGCTGAAGGGATTAATCTCAGAGTCGATGTCTAGTCCTGTGAGTACCTTGACATCTATGAGGGTTGGGGTCATCGGACCTTGCTTGAACATAAAGGCGTTCAAGGTACTTGACCAGAAGTAGCTGGCAGCTGACATTAGTGGCTCATTCTTCTTGGTATCGGCCAGGGACAGAGTTATGCATTGGCCGATTCCAATCTCGTCCCAGTGGACTTGTTTGACGGCAGCAATCCTTTTGTGCCGGGTCCTATATCCGTTTAGCCTTGATGGCCATGACCTGAAGGTGTGCTTCCACGCCGAGACAGTGGGCTTGGTTTGCCTGAAAAGAATTCTGTCTGTTTCGGCGTTGATTAGCCAGGTTGGGTCGCAGTCGCCCATGGGGCCCAGGAGAAAGCGATGGGATTTATCGTCGGTGGGGATCAAGATTTGGTTTTTGAAGACCTAAATCGTGAGAACGACGATGAAAATATTAGGCCTGGGGGGGACGTAGAGTAAAACCCTAACTTGGAGAAATTGACGGGGAAAGCAATAATGCAGGATTGAACAAGTCGACTTACCGCGGGGATCTCAGAGGCGTAGAATGGGGCGGAAGCCATTGTTGTTGAAGAAGGGATCGTTGCGGAAGGGGTCGATGTCGATGGAGTATCGAGCGGTCGCCGGAGTTGAAGAACACGAGGAGTTTGTTGAATCGGCGGCGAAGGGGTTCGAATCTGGATCTGTGCGGTTTTCAGGTTAGACCTAGCAAAAAGTCGATGAGTTTCCTGGAGCTAATTCCGCCACATTATATAATGAAGCGGAATTGGGGGGCATGTGTTAACGACGGATTTTGGTAATCGACTCGGAAAGGAAAGAGGAAACCGAAGCAGAGAGGAAGGATTGAGTTGGAGTTGGATCAGGCTTCGTATCGGACCCGGTAACCGTATCGGACTGGGAAGGTGTTGCTATAAAGAGCGTATCAGCCGATACGGATTTGGTTTGATCGTGGGCCGATGCGGGTTGTGAGTTGACGGTGTCAACGTGGGCTTGGTCTGGGCTCGAAGTAAGCTTCAAGGAAGTTGCCAAATAGAGATAAAGCTCGGTTTTAGGCAATTGTATCTTGTAAATTTAGTAGTGTAGATCTAATCTGTGGCTTAAGTCTGCCGCAAGGATTTGTTTGTTAGTTGTAGATAAGATCGTGCCCTACAAGGGTTCTATTGTAACCTCGGGTATAAATATCCCGATAGTTTGTACATGTACTCTCTCTCAATCAATCACACAATCAGATCAATCTACTTTCGGCGCATCGCCAACCCTCACAAGAGGTCTTCTTCGACGAGTTCTTGCTTCCTCGGAGCAGAGGTAAGAACTCGTCCCCGACGATCTGCATCGTCGGGGCTAACGTGTCGCTTTAGACACGTTAAGCCTCGATGATGTGATCGTCGATTATCATGTCTTGAATAGTTTTGACAGGTATTTTAATTAAGCTTTGCCAGCGGTTCACTCGCTTTAGGGTTTATTGCCGACGATGGTTTAATTCTTATGCTTGGCTAGATTGTTCAATGCAGCTGCCATCCCCAAAAGCAATCGACGACTTGATTTTCTTTGTGTTAAGTCTCAATTCACACTTCGAGTTGCCATCGACCTTAGTCCTGTTTTGAGATCTAATACAAAGCCTGTTTTCGGTTGTAATTAAGGATAGTGCCGGGGTTTTAGCCGGTCTTATCTAACATATGCGATTGCTTTATGTTTCTTGCATATGTTTGTCACTTATATGTGCAGATCGATAAGTATAGGCATGTCGATCGTGAAGTAATCTTAAGATTTCTTTATGGTTGATATGTTTATACTGGCCGATTGGCTCATATAGGTTTGCACTAGAGTATTAGTTGGTGTAGTTACCTTTGTTACCCTTATCGGCCGATTTTATTAGTTGAGATCTACATATCAATGAAGGCCGATAAGATTAGATTCATGTTTTACTTATTTTCTAAGTGAGCCGATATAGCTTTGCCCTATCGGCTGGGCTATGACAATGTGACATCGGCCTATCGGCCGATCGACCGTTGTTCTCTGACTTGGTTTACTTGTTTCTTGTTGATTGCAGATCAAATCAACTGGCACGCTCTACTTACGACTAGGCAAGCCATTTGGACCTGCACTGGAGTTAAGCAGATCTCCCAGGCCGCCGTGGTAACGCGGAACCCGTTTGGTTGCTGGACGGGTCGAAATTCTGCGCCAACAGCTATATAACCAATGTAGATTATAACACTTGATGTAAATAACGATATAAAGACAATCGGCTGATGATAATGCAATAAAACGATAATATAATCCAATAGAAACCAATCGGCTAACAGTGACATAATATAATAAGCATTGATCCAAAAGCTAAAGCATATATCGGCTGGAGGTCCGATGTCATTAAATCCAAACGATTAGATAATCAATGAAACCTTTGTTGTCATCGACCAACTTGCAAGTAATCCTTGTGAACCGATGCAATGTCTAGATAACTCATCGGCTGAAGCCTCGATAAAACCCTTATTGACAATCAAAAAGCAAGCTAAAGATTATGGTTCTAAGCATGACTAGGGCTAATGCAGCGCAAAGTATGAAAAGAAACATAATATCTAGACAATCAAGCCTTCGACTGATTTTAAGAGTAGTGGATACCTTAGCTAATCCAATCTGTCAAAGCAATTTAGCCGATGCAGGCAAAAACCTGAAACAGATCCCAGCTGATACAAGTAAATCGAGCTACCAAACTAGATTAACTAAGATATATAATAACTAGGTAGGCAAATATATCAACCGAACCAGAGTGATCCAAGAGGTCGAAGCGATGTAGCCTTGAACAACACCAATGTAGTCGATACAATTGTTAGGGCCGGCGGAACGTAGGACTTACCCCTTTGCCGGAGATCGAAAGCCGATGCAACCCCGCGTCAGGTGCCAAGTTCTGCCAGTTGATAAATAAAAACCTCGGAAAAGAGGGTGACAATGCGCCGAAAGTTGTATTGATAGAGAGATATCTTACATAAACCCCGGGTGTACATATTTATACCCATGAGTAAATACTAGTCCTTATTGGACAAGACATGAACTTTTCTAAAGATAAAGTAAAAGATACAAGTCATATTCAGGCTCTAAACAATCTTTCCTAAAAGTAAAAGGAAACTAATTTACTCTGCCTAATTAATAGATAACTTGCCATGCTGCATCCTCCTCGAACTCGGTCTTTTCTGGATAAGCTTTCTTTAATTGATTAATTTTCTTAACCGAATCCATTAAGAATCCAACTGCTGGCAACATGATATGTCCATCGGCTTATCCCAGGACTCTGAAGCCGATACGATTCCTAAGCCGATGATGACTTTGGGGCTTACCAAATTTTGGCGTTAACACCTTCCCCTGCTATCAATCTATCATATCATGTTCCCATCCCCAATGTTGCATTTACGCCCCCTCTCAATCCTATCTGTTGATGTGAAATTTCGTCGTGACACACGAAGACCTAGGAGATCTACTTAGCTCCAGTGCAGGTTCTATCAATCGGGTTCAGGGCATGCTAGTTAGTTTGATCCTGTAACTAACAAGATGGATAGATCGATGATCAAGGAGCCGATCAGCCAATAAGCCGATGGGATATAGCGAAGCCAGCCGATGTCGATAGGGTTTTGATCAATAGGCTATAGACCCAATGTAGATTCAAACAATCATATAAACAATGAGATTTATGTTAGGCAGCGTTCGAATGTACTACTACTCAGGATAAAAGATAAAGATTATCGTGGCACGCTTTTCAAACTGCTAAACGGTGCGTTTCGTGCAAAAATTTTCTATATGAAAGTTTTCTAAAATATTAAATAAATTCATTTTTCAAGTTTGTAATAATTAAAACTCAATTAATCACACGTTAATATCACCTTGTTTTACGTGAAACACTTAATCTTCATATTTATCTTTATCTTTAGGACTTTCAAACACCACCTTATTATCGACTAGAACTAATCTATACAAAATCATAAATAAACCATTCTTTATCAAAAGCAATCTTGATAGATCAGATCAAACTAAGATAGCATAAGATTGAAGTTGATAAAGATAGATTTAACTAAAGAATATACAAATTTGAATATAAACTGATGTAACATAGAAATAGCAATGAGATAATATGATGTGAACCAATCGGCCAAAAACTGATATATTGTAATAGATATAAATCTGATGGTTAAAACATACATCGGTTGAAGATTCGATGTAAATAAACAAAAGTGTATATTGGCTAATTAATCGATATATCTGATAGTTGAAGTTCAAAGTAATAATAACTCATCGGCTAGCACTCCGATAAATGTTGCATAAAACCTATCAGCTTGCTAGAATTAAACTTATTAACAGCAATCTAATAGATCGGATCTAACCGAGACAATATAAGATTGGAGATAAAAAGAAAAATCTATTGTGCCGATAGATCTATACAAACGTGATGGATATATGAATCTATCTAAAATAGCAGTGCGATTAGAGAAATATCAACTTAGTCAGAATACCAGACCTAACCGAGAAAGACTAAGCCAATACAACTCTAAACAGCAATGCAACTAAAGATAGAATCAATAGATCAGATAGGCAACGGTTGCATCAACCTAGATAGAACATCGAACTTAACCGAGAAAGTTCTAGCCACGTTGATACAAGCAAAGTTGACGAAACTTACTTCCTCGCCGGAGATCGAACTCAACCGATGTAGCCCAAATCAAAACTAAGATCTCATCAAGAGTAAAAGGTTGACGACGTGCCGAAAGTAATTGTATTGATCTGTGGAGATGATTTACAAAGGCCCTGGGTGTACATATTTATACCCTCGGATTGATACAAGTTCTGATCAAACACTAGATATAACTTTCTAAAAATAAAAGGAAAATTACTAAATCTTGCCTAATTAATAGATAGAATTAAATTGCCATGCCGCAGTCTTCACGATTTCTTCTTGAACTGGGTCTCTTCTGGGACTTCCATCGGCTGGTTGATATTTTTCCTTAACCAAATCTACTAAAGAACCTTATCAAATTTTGGTGTTAACACTATCCTTTCCTTGTTCCCCTCCAAGCGGTACAACTATGGGTACCCATTACCCACACGGGTGCTGGTACAGAGAAATCCTGCATCCGTGAGCTGGGGTGGGCGTTGAAATGGAAATATTTAGTTTACACAAGGTGCGGGTATGGGGTGAATGAACTTGGTGGGTACACACCAGTTGCCATCTCTACCAATAACAAACTTGTCGAGGACCTCACTCTATGTGCTGGGCTAGACTAGGAGAGTGGCAGTGGTAACCTCCTTGAGCTCAGCCTGAAGCTGACTGTGCCGAGCTTGATGAGGAGAGCGACAATGATGGAGCACGCGGCTATGCGCCACCCTTATCGTGTCGAGCTTGCCGCTAACCCCATCTTCCCCTAGCTTGGCCATGGGGGCACGCTCTGTGTCCTCATCGGCGGAGGGAGGAAGAAGGAAGGAGGAGAGAGGTGACAGAATGTCAAGGTGGAGGCTGGGCAGTGCAACGAGCTTGATGGGCGGCCACTGCTCGGTGAAGTGGTTGCTCAATGAAGAGAGCAACTCGAGGAGGAGGAGCAAGGCGGTTGGTAGTGGTGTTGCCGCCAAAATCCATGTCCTTCAACATCCCCCAGTTTCTTCGCTCCTAAGAGACTCGATCAGCTTGGGTGGTAGTGGAGGCGCTTCGACAAGCTCCGTCTCTCCCAGGTGGTCGACGATGAGCTCCTCTTTCCCTCACCACTCTAACTGTTGCTACTGCCGATGAGGACTAGCGCCAGATTTGCGCCACCATGACATCGTCACTGACCTCCCCATCACTGCCCCCTCCATGATCGCTCGCCACCGCTTTCACCTCGTCCCTTGACGACCGCCTATCTTCTTCGTCGATCTCAACTCGCCGCCGCCATATGCCGTGGAGCAAGGCCAATCTACGACGTGAGAGCAGAGAGAGAAAGCTCACCGGGGACGAAGGGAATGAGAGTTGTGAAGGATGGAATGGAGGTTGGGACAGAGGGAGCTCGCCGGCAGCTTCAGCTGCTCCATTGAGCTTATCAGAGAGGGATGGGAGAGAGAGAGAGACAGAGGGGGAGGAAGAAGAAGAGAGGGTTGGGCTGATAGGTAGGACCCCCTCCTTCCCTTTGTTGACATGGATTATTTGTAGAGATGACATCCAACGTAGCATCCAGCAGTATTAGAACCACCCTAAAAACACTTAAGGGGGTTAAAGTGTCCGGTTTTAATAGCTTGAGGGTGTTAAATACCCGGTTTTAAAGTTTAAGGATGTATTTTAGACAAAACGAAGAGTCAAAGAGCGCAAAATGGAGTTTTTCCAAGGGAAAAAAAATACCTGGATGACTAATGGCCTATGATTCTAGGGCCATACCCAAAACCCAACCCAAGATTCATTTTCTGCATTGTGATTTAGCCCATAAAGACCACAGGCAGACAGTCTCCTACTACCACTAGCGAGAAGCCACCCTCGAGTCTGACAGAGAAGGGGAGGGCTACTTTGCCGCGGCAGCTTGGCTGCCTCCGATCGAGTCCCGCTGTGGTGAGGTGAGCTCAGCACTGGACTTCTTGTGCAGTATTTTTGGTTTCCTAGATTTGCCCAGCATAGGCGGATCTAAAGGATGGTCCCGGAACCACTAAAAAAAATCCTAACCCTATATATATATATATGTGTGAGAAAAGTTTTGGAAAAAAAAATAACTTCTTTATTAATATGTTATGATGCACATTTGATTAATTTATACTTCTAATCTTGTTATATTTATTTAAGATATCTAAAAAATATATAAATTGAACCACCCATATAAAAAACCCAGATTCGTTCTTGCTTGGCTCAATTCGTTCTATTCCCACCTTGCCCCGGCGCCCGCCGCGTGTTCGACAAAATGGCTGATCGGAAGAAGTGCAAGGCAGCGGCGGCCGCCACCACGGATGGCGGCGAGGACCGCATCAGCGCCCTCCCGGACATGGTCCTCCAGCGCGCGCTCTCCTTCCTGCTCTCCCTCGACGCGGCGCGGACGTGCGTGCTCTCCTGCCGCTGGCACCACCAGTGGAAGTCCGTGCCCACGCCCCTGCGTATCTCCGTGTTCCGCGGTTGCCGGGGCGCCCAGCACCTGAGTGATTTCGTCACCAACTTTCTGCTCCGACGCAACCGGTTGGCTCTAGACTGATGCGACATCGAATGCTTTGACGAGGGAGACAGTTCTGAGGCGTTCCGAGAGAACGTCCGAAAATGCTTCTCATCAGCTGTCCAGGCAGCAGAAAAAATCGGACGGTTCTCAACATGAGAGAACAGCAGTAGGTGCATGGTAGGTACATGCAGTTAGGTTTAGCGAACCCGTTTAAATATATTGAAAATAATTCAAATGATTTTTTCTCTCCAACTATTTATCAAAACTAAGAACAAATTATATCGTTGGACTCGTCACAATTAAATCTTTGTAATAAGATCTCACATGAATATTCCAACAATTTTTTCAAACTTTTTTTAATGTTGCATACAATATTATTGGGATGTGTCAATAAGTACTCGTTGATGTGCCAAATAGCCCTATGTAAAATTACACGTGGTGTTTTTTTATGAATCAATAAGAGCAAGTATTTACAAATATATTGTATCATACAATATTTTTAATATTTTAGTAGTTAGACTTAATGTTTCGTGTAATGATGGTTACTGTTGCAGTCATGATTTTTTATATGTTTATAGTGATGAAACAATTTTCTATTAATAATGCAACAATGTTTAATTTTTTGGAACATGTTCATAATACATTCATGTGAGATCTTGTTTTTTAAGATTTCGTTACAACAAATAAAATGGTGTAATCAAGTCATAAATTGAATTTATATATTTTTAAAAAAGTTATTTAAAATTTGTTTAGAAATGTAAATGCTTATATAAGGAGATGTGGTACGACAGTCGTGTGCCAGGAGCCTACAGGCATATGGGCAGAGTGGGCAGACGTCCAATGCATAGCTTTCTTGGGAATGCTTTTCACCAAGCGTCCGATGCAAGAGTTACTATCGGACGCTCGCACGGCCCTGCCTGCATGCATATTTGGTGATGTTAGACCACCTGCATCCAAATAAATAACCATAATTTTCAAACAACTTTTTCTCATAAACTATTTATCTGATTTACGATCCAACTGCACATTTGTATTCATTGCATGTATGTTAGCAGGTGCAATTGGATGTTTTACATGTAAAAAATAAACGTTCAATTGAAATCTCACTTTGTAATATATTCTAAGTTTTCTATTGTAGCAAATCTTTATTAAGTGTAGCTCATAGTATTATTGTTCCAATAGATATTTTATGTTGTTTCATTAGTTCTTTATAAATGTTGCACACAATATACTTGCTGAAACAGTCAAATAACACCAAGTGCAACATTCGCAAATAAAGTAATAAAACATCATAAAATATTTATTGAAAACAACATTCATTGCATAAAAAAACCTTAAAATGTGCAACATAGTTAAATTCTAGTTGAAATATTTACTTCTCACACGTCAAACATAAAATTTTAATGAATAAAACATATATAATTTTTTAATCAAAATATAATCATGTAAGATTTTCTTGTAAAGATTTAATTATAACAAATATAACGATATTATCGAAACGTTACTCGGATAAATGGTTGGAAAAATAAATCATCTCAAAGCTTGCCAATATTATATTGTTAACCAATGCATGCATTTATACCATCAGTTAGCAGCTGCATGCCTGTGTGATCATTTTGTTGACCAGCTGCAGGGAGTTGGAGGAGTTGGAGATGGGAGGTTGCATCATCAAAGATAAAGTAAAGCACATCTTATCAGAATCATTAAGACATCTGATCAGAATCGAAGGATGTGATTTTTTTTTTCCGAAATCTCACTCGTATTTCTTGCCCAAATTTCATTTCCTTGGAGATCACCGATTTTTGCTTGCATACTCCAGTGCTCATGCGCATGCCTTCCTTGGCATCGGCATTTATCAGGTTTGGCATCGGCATTACGGCGAATGTGGCCCCGGTTATACTGGATGCCATCACAGTACAGTTAAGGGCAATGGCAGTGTGCTTCTCAATGGTTTATCAGATGCCATCCATTTTGGAGTTGATAAGTGATGCCGGAGTGGTATGCTTGAGCCTATGCGAACTCCTAGTGTTTTATGTCGTCAGCTACATCTTGTCGATTTCTGTTATCCATCCAAGTGATCATTAAACTTTTCTACAAAACAAGCTATCTAAGTGTATTGCCTGTTTGTTGCCAATTAACAATTGCGGTTTCTTATTAAAATTAATATGTAAACATCCTCTACAGTTGTTTCTGACATCATACTATATTTAAAATCTGAGTAGCAGAGCTTAAATAGCTAGCCATGTTAATTTTCTACACCTGGTATGGCATGTTCTCATATATGTCTCGTAGGTCATCAGAAGATAGCAAAAGCAAGTACAGGATATAAATCCTTGCATCTACTTCTACCTAATTACTTGAAATATAAAAGGCCCTACACAAAGCTCCTATTCAATCCAGTATTTTCGAATCTTCTATTTATCAAGTTAGACCTTGAATTATTCTCATCAATCTGTGCTTTGCCCAGCTCATTTTCAGAAGGGATTTTAGATGTTGCACTACATTTAACAAGCTGAAAACACTGTTGCTCAGTGATTGGTGTATATGGCTGCTGACTCCAGCGCACTAGTTTACTTTTTCCAACACTCACCGGTTTTGGAGAAACTTACTCTACAACTTCGCCAGGTAAGAGTGTCTATGTTTTTTTTTTAGAACAAGCAGGAGGAGATATGTGTATCATTTCATTAAGCAAGAATAGTATAAGTACTTCTGTAATTAGTACAGCTTTTTTTCATTAGAGCTTTCTTGTGTAGTTGCTGATTCAATTAAAAATTTACTTTGTTTGCTGCAGAACCCAGATACTATGTTTGGTACAGATGCAATATACAAAATCTCTCCAAAGAAAATTTTCTTGGCATCAAAGCATCCCAAGGTAGCTGAAATTAAATTCTGTGTGGATGAGATGCTTCAAAAAGTTTTACTGGTCCTAAGTTCTTGTGGCATACCATCTGAGAAAATTAGCATCCAACGAGTGAACTTCTGTACTTGTGAATGTAAGTCGACCATTTTGCAATCTGCTTGTCTCCATTTATAAAATTTGGCAATGTAGAACTTATAGGATTTGATCAGAAAGATGGATATTCGTATGGATAAATGAACAAAACATAGTCTTACATACTTACATTACATCAACATAACCTAAATTATTTAGTGTAAGCCTTAGCAGAATCGCATACCTACATTTTCATGCACCTTTTTGACGTATTTATCGGCTTCCAACACCACCATGCAATATCCACACTGCCTGGCATTGGTAGGTGTTGTTTCATCCTAAGGATATGTGCAAAAGGCACCAAAAACACCACCACATTGCTCAATGTTAAACTAGGATGAAAATCTAGAGCTCTTATCCTCAGTAGCTTACTGATGTATTACTGGATGATATGAACTAGGAAATGCAACTGTCGCCCTTCCGGATTATGCAAAATATGGTTTAGTGGATGTGGGGCCTGTTATGGACTCTGAATATTGGATAGGGTAAAGGTCCAAAGACCACGATAAAGGTGAGATCGCTCTCGTTGGCATTGGGCTTGTTCTGTTACGCCAGGAGCCCATCAGACTCTGCTCACAGTAGCCTAACTTTATGGTTTTTATCTCTTAGTTCAAAATGGGGTTAGCAATACCAAATGGAGTATACACAGCCACCCTTTTTATATACGGAGGACTGACTTTGACATCCAAGGAACTAATCTCTATTGTTATAAAAACCAATCTGATATCAACCATTCGACTACAAGAAATTTGGCTATACGTGACGGTTTAATCGTGACCTTCTAACAAATCATCACAAAAGGTAGTCATCTGTGATGGTCCAAATCTATGGTGATGGATATATGACGATTGGTTAAATTATCATCATACCTGGACGTCACGGATCATTTTGGCACCTCCGCAATCATCCATGACGGGTTCATTGGAAGGTCACAGATCCAACCATGCTGATGTGAGCGTCCACGTAGTTCCAACGTGTCATGCTGAGTGGCGTTGGGTTGGTGGGACCTACCGGTCGGTGGGAGATGTAAATGAACAGGTGGGTGGAAGGAAGGAGGTAAATGTGCAAAAAATTATTGCTACTGGGAATTGAATCCTGCACCTCACGGTTGGGAGAAATGGGACTTAACCACTAGGATATTGACTCATTTGTGCACAATACGTATCTGTTGTTTCTTTAGTTCTATTCTCAAACATATATTTCTTTACTCCTTTTCAATTTCACCAAGAGGACGACCGTGTCCAGATCTGGGCGCCTGTCCCTATACGCGACGGCGGCCCCAGTCCACGTCGGGCGCCCCTGTCCTTGCCGGGCGCCGCTGTCCGCGCCGGCTGTTCGTGTCCTTGGCGGCCGTCCCTTGTTGGTAGTATACCCTAGAGGTAATCATAGAGATGATGATGCTACGATTGTATCCATGATATATTTATGTGTTTATTGAATATCCATTAAAGACAACTTGTATTGATCAACAGTTATGTGAATTGTTTGTGAAACTCTTTTACTTGTATGGCTATTCTAAACTTGTCCCTGATTGGAGTTCGTGTAGTAACACACATGAATATTAGACCAGCACATTATTAGTTGATGACTACGTTTCACAAGTCATGGACATAGAGATGTCAAACTAATAATGTGGGCGCATGTATGACATGTGAGCTGGACTGACCGACGTGAGAATTGTCTCTATACACAACATATACGTTATGTCCTTAGACTTGAGATTGTTGTATATGCTCAAGATGTGAAACGACTTACTTAGGGACTATCAAACGCTACTCCGTAATTGGGTAGTTATAAAGGTGGTCTTCGGGTTTGTCAGGAAACATGTTGTGAGACATAAACAATCAAGATGGAAATTGTCCCTCTCCACATGAGAGAGATATCACTGGATCACTCTAATGATTGGATCAACAAATGCATGGCCGTGCTTAGGTTAAGTGTTAACCTATGAGTGAACCATATATCGAGAGGCAAGGGAATAACATGTATATGGTATTGTGGTGGTTCGTCTGATTTGATCTTTGCGCACACATAGGAGTTGACATGTTTTGCTAGAGGTTGCTGTCAACCATAGGGTCGCACGCTTAAGGGCCTGGAAGCCTAATTCGGGTTGGACCCGAATTAGACTAGGTTTAGGGTCGCTGATGGGCCTCCAACTCGAGACACACCAGGACACCTATATAAGCAAGGGGTGGGCGCGAGGCTAGGGTAATTTTTACTCCCCCTGCCAGCAGCCATCGCGCCCCCCCCACGCTCACGCCTAGCACTCTTCGCGGACCTAGCAGTCCGGAGGCGTATCGCTTCCTCCCCGTACGTGTGCTGCATCTGGAGCACAAGGACGAACCGCACGAGGGACGATTCGCGAGTGAAGGACGGACGTGTGATGGACGACCAACCAACTGCACGGCACTGCTGCGACGCGTTCAATTACATCGAGTCGTCTCCGCTGCACCTACGCGTCTAGTGGTAATCCCGTAACCTGTAACTAGCAGTAGATCTTGGTTTATGAGGTAGAAAATTTTGTTTTGTCGGCTAGCGTAGCAACCTCATAACCCTACAGTGGTATCAGAGCCGTTACTGTCTCGTTATAGGTTCGGTTTTATGCATATGGTGATATGCGCGGTTGTAGATGAGTCTCTAACCTTGGTTCGTCATCTTGCCGTGTTGGTATTGTAACGATCTACTCGTACCGGTCGGAATTCCGCCATCCGAGTTAAGTGATACATGTAAATCCATTCATGGCGAGTTTGAGATCAATCAGATTGATCAAATCAAACCCTAGGTTAAGTGCCAGGCGCATGTGATGCGCGACGGTGATAGATGGGATCTACTACCGGGCGCCGGGCGCATGTGTTGTTCGGTAAAACAACCGTAACTTTTGAACCGTAACTCGGATTGAGAAAATTTTCGCGTTGGGGCGTAGAAAATGAAATTTTGAAGAGAGAGAAAACTGCCAATGGCGATTTCGTTGATTTCAGAATCGCGAAAAACCTCTTGGAAAATAGAATTTTTGCCCCTGCAATTTTAAAAGACGGAATCGGATAACTCTGTTTTGCAGGAATTCATGACTAGTATAGCCCTTATGTGTATGTGATGCATGTATGTAATTAATTCATGGCTTGCATGTCATGATTGTGACAATATGGTTGGAGCCACATAGATATTGTCCACATGATGTAATGGCCTGCGTGCCAATTTGTGATGAATCCGCGACTATGTAATTTTATTCACTACCTTGCATTAGTGATGGATAGTTATGGTGGACTCATCACTGGAGGACGGCATACATGGATCATGGAGATGGCGATCACCATGATGAACAGATTGATGGAGATGGAGATCCCCTAAGTGATGATGTCGTTCTTACTATTATGTTCTACTTTCACATGATTATGTTTTTGTCTACATATGTGGTAATGAAGTAGAACGATCCCTCGTCAATGTTTAAGTGTTTATGCTCCCCCAAGCCTTGCATTGTCATAAGTCTTGTACATTCGATGGTGGGTCTATGAAATTAGGGTGCCACTGATTTTCCTTGACTAGACAAGTTCGTATTGGATACTTACTGCATAAGGTTTGGTTGCTTAGATGAGGTCATCCTAACGGTTAGGGACCTTGGAGCATGAGTCGTTGGTAACACAAGCATAGAGATGTTATCCAACAACAAGAGTCATATTTGATATGATTAGCAAGGAGTTGCTTACCGATCTACCATGTCTTCTAGCGGTGATGCTAAAGCAAACTAGTCGACTTGTTAGTTGTGGGTCTTGAATCACTAAATTTCAATTGAGGGATATTGATTTTAGTGGGAGTAGATTTTATTCAGAATATGATTTACTCTATCATGGATACTTTGTCTTAGTATTTTGCATTACTTTTATTATAGATTAATGGCATCCACTAAGCAACCATTTACTTTGCGTTCAATTCTTGAGAAAGATAAGTTGAATGGAACAAACTATGCAGATTGGATTCGCAATCTGAGAATTGTTCTCAAGGCTGAGAAAAAGGAACACACTACTACAAAAACGTTCATCAGTGTCGGCATAATAGGTGTCGGTTGAACAAAAACCGGCACCTATTAGTCGTATATCGTCTCAATTATAGATTATAGGTGCCGGTTCGGGCGGAGAAAGGAATAGGTGCCGGTTCTTGTTATGAACCGGCACCTATTTGTTTCAATTGGTATCGGCCGGATGCTACAAACCGACACCTATAAGATATGTGCCGGTTCGTAACAAGAACCAGCACATATGTGGTTCCTTACCACGGAAGGAACTGATTATAGGTGCCGGTTATTGTTGTAAACCGGCACCTATATCTTGTGCACCTATATATGTCTCCTCTCAGCGCTGATGAGCTCATTTTGAGCGTCTTCGTGCGGCTCATGCAAACGGGGGGAGAGGTTTTGCCGAAAAATTTTAAATACATTAAGGAATTTGTGTATTCTTTCATGTTTAAAGGTTAGTAAATTTTCTCTAAGCAAGTTTGTTTCATTTGTGTGATTAATTCTTTATGGTATATATGATTTTCTTATTTGTGATAGATAATGTAGACGTCTCTTGTTGAATTGGTCCAATATTTTGAGAAAATATAATGACTTATTGATTTTGGAGTAATNGCCGGACCTCAAGTCTGCCCTTACAACGCGGTCCTGGGAAGGCCCGCGTTTGGTGAAGTTCATGGCGGCCCACCCACTAATGCCTACCTCCAGATGAAGATGTCGGGCCCAAAGTGGCCCCATCACCGTCACGGCGACCTCAAAGTCGCACTTGCTTGTATGGAGCAGCGCGCGGACCGCCTTCGCCGTGGGTGTCCAAGCCCCGCGGGGCGACGAGAGGCCTGGCGCCTCTACCTCGCCCGCCCCAGGCAGCGGATGGCCTCAGGCGACGAGGTCCCGGTGAAGGAGGTCGCCCTGGGCGACGACCCGTCCAAGACCACCCAGGATTGGTGGTCTCTTGGCATGACAAATAGGAAGACGCGCTCGTCTCCTTCCTGCGGCAAACGCCGACGTCTTCGCTGGAGACCCGGCGGACATGCCCGGGGTCCCCAGGGAGGGTGATTGAGCACCGTCTCGCCGTGCGGCCGGACGCAAGGCCCGTCTGGCAGAAGGTGCGGGCGGCAGGCCCCGGAGCGCCAAGCTTCATCCGTGAAGAGGTTGGCGCGGCTTTTGGAGGGCCGGATTCATCCGTGAGGTCCATCCATCCGGAGTGGCTCGCGAACCCGGTCGTCGTCCCCAAGGCGAACGGCTGGAGGTCCCTTGAGGAAGACTTAACCGGTCTCCTCGATCTCCTCGGGGAGACTTTCAAGGGTCCCCGGCCATCTCCGAGAGGCGCTGGGCGAGCGCACCCCCTTGGTTGGCGGCCCGTACTTTGCGTACCGCCCACTCCAGAATGCCTGCCTGACGCCTGGCGGCGGTCGAGGTGGGAGACGGCGTCCCGAAGCCATGCACTGGGCCCCAACCTTGTTCGTCTGTCGGAGGGCCTCAACCTCCCCGGCGGACGAGTCCTAGCGCGCCATGCAGCTCGGCCGATGGTGTGCTCGGCGGCTGCAAGGCGGAGGGCCAGATCACTGTGGCCTGCGGCCAACCCCGCCGCTGCGTCGCCCGCGCGGTCAGCTCCCTTACCCGCCACCTCGAGTTCGGAGGCCCGCTGGTTCAGCGCGTCCCTCTCGGCGCGGGCGCTCTCAAGATTTACGGGCGCACCTGCTCCTCCCGTGCCGCTACGCGGAGGAGCCAGGCTGTCCGCCATCCCGCTGCCGTCGCGGGCCTCGGCCTCCTCGAGGGCTCGCCCCCGCTCGGCGAGCGTGTCTTCGCGGAGGCAGAGTGCGGACTCCTGCTCGGCGGAGGCAGCCAAATGCACCGCCAGCGTCGCCTCCCGTGTGGCGGCGGTGTCCTCGCGTGCCCGCTAGCGCCGCCCTCCTTCGCGTCAAGGGTGCGGGCGCGCGCTCCTCCAGCGTCTCCAGCTCTCGGGCGCGGATGTCAAGGGCCTTGGCCCGCCGATGCACCGTGGCCTCTTGTGCGAGCAAGAGCGAGGTCCGCCCCCCGAGTGTGGCGAAGCGCTCCTCCAGTGCCATAGTGCAGGCCTCTAGGGGCCTCCTCGCGCTGGGCGGGTCACCGCCTCCATCTCCGCCCGCTCGCCGCTCCCGGGCAGCGGCAGCGTCGAGCTTCTCCTCTAGCTCCGCCACCCGGCTCCCGTATTCGAGACGGAAGTCGTCCCGCGCCCCGTTGAGCACGGCGGTGGTGATGAGGGCAGACTCCCGCTCCTCCTCCACTTCCTGGGCGATTTCCGCCAGGGACCTGTGGCGAGCCTCGAGCTGCGAGGTGTGCAGGCTGTGCGCCTTACCGGCCGGCCTCCACCATGGCCTCCAAGGAGCGCCGCCCCTCCTTGACGCGCGCCCACACCGCGTCGATTTCCGCCTGCTCCGCCTGCAGAGCCTGCATTTGGGCGCTTAGCCTGTCCAGCACCGTGCTGTTGGCTGTAGCCAAGGCCTACAGGAGGGGCTCCGCGCTTAGCGGGGCGGCGAAAGAAAGGGGGGAAGGCCACCTCCGTGGTGGTGAAGCCCGGCTCGGCTCGCCAGTCGGTGTGCTGGCCTCGGGGGCTTTTCCCGAGGCCGGCTCATCCTCAGCGCCGCCTAGGGCGTCGGGCCCTTGGTGTGCCCCCTCGGCGTCGTCAATGGGCGGCCTCGGTGGCGGCCTCCGCCTCGGGCGCAGTCGGGTCGTGGACCTGGGTGGCAGCCTCGGCCGCCGGCCGCCTCGTGCGTGCGCGCCGCCTCTGCCTCCCGGGCAGCCTCCTTGGCCCGACGGACCCTGGCCCCCTCCCGAGCAACCTCCTAGGCCTGGCGGACTCGGGCCGCCTCCCGAGAAGCGTCTTGAGCTTCCCACAGGTGGCCTGCGGCTTCCTGCAGGTCGGCCTCCCCGCCTCCGAGCCTCTGCCGTTGCCGCCTCCCCGGCTTCGTTGCCCGCGGGCCGGATGGCCTTGAAGTGACGCGTGGGGCGGGACGGGATCTCGCTGAGGCAGAAGAAAAAATATGCAACAGAGAGAGATAAGTAAAGATAAGCCCTGGGGGTTTGGGAATAAGAGTGTGGCCGCTGTGGGTGAGAGGTCGAACCTGCGGGGTGGCCGGCTGAACGACCACTTTGGGGGCGTGATAAGGCTCCCCCTGCACGGCTCGGTCTCCCCCATCTTGCGGAGCCGCTTCTTTGTCACACCCCGAAGTTCTCCCAAATCGTAAAAATCAAATTTAATAATTTATCTGAGAAATTGTTTAATTAAATCTGGAGAAAAACCCAATTAAATAATGCATTAAAGAAGTGAAAATGGCAAGGTGGAATTTTTCTGAGTTCCCCATGTCAAAATACATTAACAGGATTTTTAGTGGAATTTTCAGAGCCCTAAAAATAATTTTAACCAATTAAAAACCCTCAAGCGCAATAAATAAATCCCTGGGAAAATTCTTCTTCTTTTTCTCTTCCTTTTTCCTTTTTGGGCCGGCGGCCCATCCCTGTTTCCTCCCGGGCCGGCCCAAGCCGCCCGCTCGGCCGCCGCTCGCCCTCCCCCTCCTCGGCCCAAGGCGGCCCAAGGCCGTCGCCGCCTCCCCGCGCCCCTCCTCCTTCCCGGGCCGGCCCGAGGCCGCGGCCCGAGCCGCCCGAAAGTCCGCCGCGCCTCCCCGCGCCCGAGTCCGCCACCCGCGCCCGCGCCGCCGTGTTTCGCGGGGACTCCGCAACCGCCGCCGCCCGTGCCCTAGCCCCTCCCTATTTATTTCCCCGCGCCGCGACCCCTCTCCCGTTTCCCGAGCGCCGCCGCCTCTCCCCAAAACCCTAAAGCCGCGCCGCCGCCGTCTTCCGCCGTCGGTAAGCACCGCCGCCGCCGCCCCTTTTCCCCTCTCCGCCGCCGCCGTGCGCGCGCCCGCTCCGCCGCTCGGTTGCCGCCCCGCATGGCCGTCGCGCCGCTTCGCCGCCGCCCGCGAGCCGCCGCTCCGCCGTCTCCCGGGCCGCGCCGCGCAAACCCTAGCGCCGCCGCGCGCCATGGCCGGCTCGGTCGAGCCCGAGCCCGGCCGCTCGGCCGCCCGCGCGCCTCAGCCGCCCGATCGGCCGCCCGGGCCGATCTGGGCCGTCCGCGCTCGCCCGCGTGGCCGCCGCGTCCCCCGCGCCGCCGCCGTGGCCGCCGCGTGGCTGCCGCGTCGGCGCCACGTGTGCGCCACGTGGTGCGCAGCCGCCGCCGCCGCGGCTGACGTCAGCCCTAGCCGCTGACGTCAGCCTAACCGTGACGTCAGCCCTAAGGGTTTATTGCGCAATAAATAATTAAGGATTTTTCTGTTTATAGTAAAAACACAGATAACTTCAAAAATTCATAACTAATTCATCCGGACTCCGTTTTAGTCCGTTCAAGTCTCAGAAAATTCATAAAAATGTCTAGAATCCATTAAAAATAGTTTTGTTCTCTGTTTTAGTAGACTTATAGCATGTATTGTTGTTTGCTTTGTTTGTCGCGTAGATTCCGGTAATTCCGACGCTTCCGTTTACTTCGAAGTCGTTGCCGAGGTCGACCCAGCGCAAGAGCAAGGCAAGTCATACTTATTCATTTGATCATGTTGTACCTAAATTGCGAAACAGTCTTATTTTTCTCTAAATACTGCATTGTTTTATAATGTCATCTATGGGATAGTTTACCTATTGTACTCAGCCTTATATTGCTATTACCTTATTCCTTTGATAGCTTGGGAAATAATTTGAGTAGTTGCTACAATAGAACTTGCTTAGCCTTGCTTAGAAACATTAGCTCACAATTGGGATATTTAAAGCTTCATTAATACTTAATGATGGTTATTTCATGTTGGCTCGCGGTGGTTAATCGTGGGTGATTTAATCGTTGTTTCAACTAAAATCTTGATTAATGGTGGGTTGTGAGCACATGGTTTTGATGGTCGTGCTCATGACAATTAAGGACCGATTCGCGGGAAACCCTGGAAGAATTACCGTACTTTCCACAAGCCAGCGTGGGTAATGGCTGGATTTGGAGTATAGCTTTTTCCTAGCCGACGTTCCCCGGAAAGGGTGGGCGTGATGGAGTTGGTTCGGCCGGGGATATACTGGTTGACTAGCTGCCGGATTCACCAAGGCACGAGGGGGGGCTGCCTGCTGCCGGGAAAGGGAGCGGGGGCGAAACCTAAGGTGTGGTGCGATTGGTTAGGAAGGGTTATGCGAAGGGTCCTGTCACAGCTCCTTTTCCGGTGTACCGTGGTGGTATGTCGGCGCACGGTAACATGTTGTAGGACTGTGTCTTGTGGGTACAGTTGTACACCTCTGATCAGAGTAAAACTATTCGAATAGCCGTGCCCGCGGTTATGGGCGATCAACCAGATTCACCGTGATTAGTTCAACTTTCTAATAATTTGACTTAATGGAACTGGTGTAGTTCAGATGGTGGTTTGGGCCTGTCGCAACGTGGTGTAGCGTCGGACAGTGATGGTTTAATTATGATTAATTAATTCAACTATTTTACTGCTTTCAACTATTGTTTTTAAATGCGTATTTTATGCAAAATAGCCTTTGCAGCTCTCCTTTGTTATTACTTGCATCATTATTTTCCTTTCTGGTATGACTTGTTGAGTACAGTGGGTAGTACTCAGTCTTGCTTTATTTTCCCCACACCAGAGTTGGAGTATGTTTCAGAGGAAGACTTTTCAGAGGAGTAGGCTTGTTGCTACCGTTGAGGAGTGCCTGTGGAGTGGAGTCGATACGTTGCGAGTGTTTAGTTTATTAGAATAGTTTGTTTCCTTTTTCCGCTGCAGTTTTGTAAGAGATTTTTATTGTTTTGTAAGACGTGGATCTGTATGGCAACTTTGTCATTTGTGTACCCTGGCTGGTCCTGGACAGGGATTTTAATACACAATTTTGCTTTGGAAATTCTGGTAGTGAATTTCTGGGCGTGACATTCTTCTTCCGCTACCCTCGGGCTGGGGCGTCGGTGCAGCGTCCTCCGGGCGCCTGCCGCAGACGCGCACCGTCCCCTCGGGGAGGAGATGGAGGAGGGGTCGCCTCCTGCTTCCTCTTCCCCTTGGCGTCGGCAGGGCGGCTGCCCCCCGAACCCCCGCCGCGGGGCCCAGAAGCATGGCCCCCTCCGGGGGTAGATTGATCCCCTCTGCGGCTGCCGCCCGCGCCATCATGGCCTCGGGGGGCCCGATCCCCCGACGCCCCGACCACCTGCATGATGGCCAGGATGTTGGTGCGCTCTTGGTCGCTGTAGAGGGGGAGGATCCCTCGAGGGATGAGGGATGACTCGACAGAGCTAAGGTTTAGCACCCGTTGGACCACCATCCTCAAGTCCTCAGGGTCCCAATCCCACTTACGCCCCTGGTGGATCCTCAGGAGGTCCTCGGTCCCGGTGTACTCCTAGGCGCCCCGAGCGCGTCGCCAGAGCGGCGCGATCCGGCGGCGGAGGTAGTCGCCGAACACCATGGCCCCCGTGAGCCCCTGGGTTCGCAGGCCCGCCAGGCGGTCTAGGACGGCATCGTAGCCGTCCCCCAGATCCACCGTCACCCGCCAACTCGGCGCCTGCGCTGGGGGTCGGCTCGGGAGTCGGAGGCGCGCTTCGTCGGGGAGGGGGGTGTAGAACCAGTCGCTCTTCCAGTCATCCCACTTCTTGCGAAGGACGCACGGGATGTAGCGGTTCAGCACCTGCCCCCGCGGCTGGAAGTAGCAGCCACCGATCACCGTCGGCGGCGATACCAGCTGCACGGTGAAGAACCACCGAAATAGCCGAAGGGATGGGCGCAACCCAATGAACATCTCGCACAGGTGTGCGAAGATGGCCAACGTCATCACCGCGTTAGGGGTAAGGTGCGCCATCTGGAGGTTGTAGAACTCCAGAACGTCCATGAAGAACGTGCAGAACGGCAGGATCAAGCCCGCCATGGCAAAGGATAGGACGAAGACGGACCGCTCCGGGTAGTGCGGCGCCGGGCGTCCCCCGCCCAGTGCGACCGCCTCCCGGGTGGCAGATTCCAGCATGAACCAGCGTGGTAGCCCGGCCTGCCTCTCGCTGGTGATGCGGGAAGGCGGCAGCACGCTGCCGTCAAGCGGCGCAGAGCTCCGCGTCATGGCGCCGGCGGAGCGGGAGCTTGAGGACGAGAGCGCGTGGTGAGAGGAAGGCGAGAGAAACTAGAGAGCTAGAGCACGGATGGCAAAGGCAAGGAAAAAGAGGCGAGAGGAAGGGAACGAATCCCTTCCTCGGGGCCCTTTTATGCCCTTGCCTCCGCTGCACTCGGCTCCTCGTTTCCCGCGCCCATCTCCTTGCCCCCTCGTTTCTCGCGCCCACGCCTCCACTAACCCTACTCGCCCGCTTACGGCGCACGCGTTAGTCGTGCGATCGTGGCGGTCGAGGAGGGGCAGATCGTGTGCGCATTTATCGCGCTCGGTTACCGCGAAAAGCGCCAATCATTACGTCCCCAGGCGAAACGGACCGACGTGTCCCAATCCACGCGCTGCCTCGAGTAATGTTGCGGTTACAAGGAGACCGCTCATTAATGTCGGCTGGCATTCTTCGCCGATATGCGCGGCTCTCGACCGTAGAAGTCCTGCTCACCTTTGGGGGCCGGTCCCACCTGTCACCAGGCCTGAGGGGTGGCGTCAAGCCTGGATGCCTCCCCTCTGGGTGTGGCCACCCGAGCGTGACGCCGGGGGCTACTGTCGGTGACATGGGACCGGGAGTATCGAGACCAAAGGTAAGGGCGGACACAGGGATCCACGTGGCCCGTTCCCCCGGAGGGGTCGAGCCCGAGGGTGACGTGGCGGCTTGTTGGCGCAGAATTTTGACCCGTCCAGCAACCAAACGGGTTCCGCGTTACCACGGCGGCCTGGGAGATCTGCTTAACTCCAGTGCAGGTCCAAATGGCTTGCCTAGTCGTAAGTAGAGCGTGCCAGTTGATTTGATCTGCAATCAACAAGATTAAACAAGTAAACCATGTGAGAACCAATGGTCAATCGGCCGATAGGCCGATATTGCATCGTGAAGGCCTGGCCGATAGGGCAAACCTAATATCGGCTTACTTAAGGTAGTAATAAGATAGAACTAATAAAGTAGATAATAAAGTAGATCTAATCTCATCGGCCCATGTGATCATGTTTATAGCAGATTATTGAAATCGGCTGATGAGGGTAGCATGAAGATAAATACACTAGCTAATACTCTAGTGTAAACTTATACAAGCCAATCGGCCAATATAAATATACCAACCACAGAGAGATCCTGAGAATACCCTATAATCAATGTATTTATATTTACCAATCCGCCTGCATAAGTGGCAAACACATGCAAGAACATAAAATAATCACATGCATTAGGTAAGACCGGCTGAAACCCCGGCACTATCCTTAATTACGATCAAAAACAGGCTTTAGGTTAAACCTCGAAATACGACTAAGGTCGATAGCAACTCAAAGTGTAGATCGAGAGTTAACATAAAGAAAATCAAGCCTTCGACCGCTTTTGGGGATGGTAAATGTATTGAACAATTTAGCCAAGCATAAGAATTAAACCATCGTTAGCAATAAACCCTAAAACGAGTAAACCGCTGACAAGGCTTAATTAAAATACCTGTCAAAACTATTCAAGACATGATAATCGACGATCACATCATCGAGGCTTAATGTGTCTAAAACGACACATTAGCCCCGACGATGCAGATCGTCGGGGACGAGTTCTTACCTCTGCTCCGAGGAAGCAAGAACTCGTCGAAGAAGACCTCTTGCGAGGGTTGGCGATGCGCCGAAAGTAGATTGAACTGGTTTTTGTGTGATTGATTCGAGAGTGCTTACATGTACAAACTATCGGGATATTTATACCCGAGGTTACAACAGAACCCTTGTAGGGCACGATCTTATCTACAACTAACAAACAAGTCCTTGCGGCAGACTCTAGCCACAGATTAGATCTAAACTACCTAATTTACAAGATACAATTGCCTAAAACCGAGCTTTATCTCTATTTGGCAACTTCCTTGAAGCTTACTTCGAGCCCAGACCAAGCCCGCGTTGACACTGTCAACTCTCAACCCGCATCGGCCCATGACCAAACCAAATCCGTATCGGCCGATACGCTCTTTATAGCAACACCACCCCAGTCCGATACGGTTACCGGGTCCGATACGAAGCCTGGTCCGACTCCAACTCAATCCTTCTTCTCTGCTTCGGTTTCCTCTTTCCTTTCCGAGTCGATTACCAAAATCCGTCGTTAACACATGCCCCCCAATTCCGCTTCATTATATAATGTGGCGGAATTAGCTCCAGGGAACTCACCGACTTTTTGCTAGGTCTAACCTGAAAACCGCACAGATCCAGATTCGAATCCTTTCGCCGCCGATTCAACAAACTCTTCGTGTTCCTCAATTCCGGCGACCCCTCGGCGTCTCGTCAACATCGACCCCCTTCACAGTGACCCCTCCAACAACAACAATGGCTTCCGCCCCGTTCTACGCCTCCGAGATCCCTGCGGTAAGTCGATTCCTTCAAAGCCCGCATTATTACCTTTTCCGCCGATTTCTCCAAGTTAGGTTTTTACTTTTTGCCCCCCTCAGGCCTTATATTTTCATCGTTGTTCTCACGATTTAGGTCTTCAAAAACCAAATCTTGATTCCCACCGACGATAAATCCCATCACTTTCTCCTGGGCCCCATGGGCGACCGCGACCCAACCTGGCTAATCAACGCCGAAACAGACAGAATTCCTTTCAGGCAAGCCAAACCCACTGTCTCGGCGTGGAAGCACACCTTCAGATCCTGGCCATCAAAGCTAAACGGATATAGGACCTGGCACAAAAGGATTGCTGCCGTCAAACAAGTCCACTGGGACGAGATTGGAATCGGCCAATGCATAACTCTGTCCCTGGCCGATACCAAGAAGAATGAGCCACTAATGTCGGCTGCCAGCTACTTCTGGTCAAGTACCTTGAACGCCTTTATGTTCAAGCAAGGTCCGATGACCCCAACCCTCATAGATGTCAAGGTACTCAAAGGATTGGATATCAGCTCCGAGATCAGCCCCTTTAGCCTCCTGGTAAACAGCAGCCACAAGTTGAAGACCAAGAAAATCGGAGGCTGGTCCGGATATATCTCTGAACACATGGAACAGGAATCGGTCTCGGAGCGAGAACACGTAGCTTTCCTGACATTGTGGTTGGAGAGATTTGTCTTTTGCGGATCGACCTGTGGCCCCACTACAAACTGTCAACACTTGGCTCAAGCTTTGGTCGACAAGAGACAAATCCCCTTGGGCCGATACCTTCTAGGAGCTGTATATCGGCTACTCCATGTATCCACACAAGACTTGATGCTAAAACAGACTGTGGCTCATGGAGGACCATGGTGGTTCATTCAACTCTGGCTAACCATATACACCAACACCATGGTTGATCGGCCACCTCTATCAGATTCTCGCTTCCCATCGAAATATGCCGATCACGAAGACCCCAGGAACAGAAGATGCATGTCCTACGGGGAAGCAGCCTCCGTCTACCCTGGCGCAGATCAATCGGCCGATGACATGGCTACATGGTTCATCCGTTTCTTCACCGGCCCTCCATCAGCCAAGATGGATATGTTTGTATATACATCGGACCGAGACTTCGAGCTTCTAGACGATCTGCAACTGAGCTTAATAAATGATGACATGGAATCAAGGGAATTATTCATGATCGGCCTTACTCCATGCCTGCTCCCAGTAGGCGTCTTTCAGGGAAGGAGCACCAGCTTGTCCTATGAGTTTTACACCCCAATGACAGCTGCTAGACAATGCGGGCTCGGACAACTTCCCATTAGCTTGCATCTCCATAAGCTCCTAGAGAGCAGAGGCACAGTCCCATCGGCCCTGATTATGAACAAAGCAATGGAAATCAAGCTCCCCAATCTTGGTGACTGCGATCGGCTGCATCTGAATGCCTTCGTGCACATTAACTTCCAAACTTGGTGGCAAGAGTGGGCCGCTCACATCTTTCATCAATCGGCCAGGTTCTATGTGACAGAACTTATTCAAGGCATCAGCCCTCAAGTCCCAGATGAGCCGATTCCATCTGTGAGCAATAGTGGACGGAAGATCTTCTACGCTCAAGCCATAGCTCCATCGGGGTCAACCGTCCTGGAATCCATCATTGGCCTCACTGCCCCAAAAGTGGCGTCACTTCTCCAAGGTCCGATGCCTAAAGATAACCCCAAGAGAAAAGCGCCGGCCAAAGGCAAATCGCAGAAAGCCAGCAAGAAGGCTAAAACCGATGACCAGGCCGATGCCGAAGAGATAGACCCCTCCTTGGAAGAATTCCTCGAAGAACAAGTGATGGAGGAGGAAGTCGATGTAGCAGCGGCCGATGCACACGAAGAAGAAAACCCGTCGGTCGAAATCACCCAAGAGCCATCGGCCAGAGCTGCGGAGATCCCACCGGCCGATGACCAAGATGATGCCCCGCAACCAAGAAGGACCAGACATGCAGTTCGCAAGGTCAATATAATCCCTTCTCTGCGTTTACATAATCTCCTTGTACTGTCATACTTTAACTTCATATCCTTTTCAGGCTGCGGTGTCATCTGTGTTAAAGGAGAGAACTCAATCGGCCCCTCTGCCAAGAACCAAGAAAACAACTTTGCAACGGCGCGAACGAGCCAAGGCACGATTGAGGACCCCTTCTCCTTCTCCAACACCCTCTCCGACTGTCTCGGTAAGAGTTGATTTTTTTTTCTTGCATTATTTTTGTAATCACATAACCCTATTCACCAATTTCCTGCTTTCTCAGCCTAGGGCTCCATCATCTTCACCACATCGGCCAACCTCCTCGCCTACTATGTCAACACAGCAAAGGGAGGCCGATGCAAGCACCACCAATGCTTCAACACAGGTAACCACGATTACCCTGATCCCCTTTCTGCCGATTCCTGATTAACAATGCTAACCTTGACCCATGTTGATTTTTACAGAACCTAGCCGATATGTTCTCCTTTGATATCGGCCAGTTTCTCGATGATGAAGACAAGGAACTACCCAGCACAGCCAGGGCACCAATCTCTGATGATCTGAAGAACCGGCTGACCGATATCGCCAATCGGCTGGAGTCCTCGCTGGAGTACTTGGTGGAAGACTGCACCTCCATCAGGGTCAGGGTACAGGAAATTCAAGACGAACTGCCTGAAGACCTGATGAAAGTCCTAACACCGGCCATCTTCTTGGAGCAATACCGATTCAAGCTCAACAAGGCCAAAGAAAGACTTGCAGAGCGATGAGAGCGCGAACAACTGGAATCGGCCCTGTCCGTTAGCAAAGCTCAAGTGAACGCCGATAAGACCAGGTTGGACGAGCTAGCGGTGGAGCCGATTGTGCTAAAAAATAGGCTTGAAGAACTCCGTCGGGCCTCGAGGCAGAGCTAGAATCGAAGCTGGCCACTACACGCCAAGAAATCCAGGAAGTCGAAGCCGGGATAGCTGCATCACCTAAGGTCATAGAAGATCAGACGGCAAAGCTCAAGGCATCGGCCAAGTACCTCGCGACCCTAAGCAAATCACTGAAACCAATCCCAGGGACGATGGCCGATGATGCCCAGGCTTTTGAAGACATTGAGCAGATTCGACGTAAAGCCATTGCTGCTATTGCAGACTTCATAGGGTGATGTAACTTATGTTATTTCTATAATGTATAACCATACACCTTATCGGCCATGCAGCCGAGTTTGTTCTGAAAATTCCAGCCTAATTTATCCTCTCACACCTTATCGGTCGTACAGCCAAATTTGTTTTGAAAATTCCAGACACATATATCTCCAATACGAACAATCTCATTATAAACAATCTCATCGGCCAGAGAGCCAAAGTCAATCGCCAAACTGAAAAATCCTTGATAATTCCAACTGAAAAATCCTTGAAAATTTCAACTGAAAATTCCTTGAAAATTCCTGTATATATATATGCCCCCCAAATTTTGGAAGATGAGGGCTCATATTCTGAAATTTTGAACTAAGGGCGATAGTATCTACCGGCCATCTAAAGACGATGCTTGACTACATCGGCTGTAATCATAAATCGGCTAGAGGGCCGATCATGAGTCAATCCAGATACTGGGATAATACTGTTTCAAGTATTTGCCATTGAGAGCTCGTCCATAAATCTCGCCATCTAATCCCTTGAGCAGATAGGCATTGTGAGGAACACATCGATGAATTCGAAAGGGGCCTTCCCAATTAGGTGACCATTTGCCGAATTTATTATCTCTAGAGCCGATCGGCATTATTAATTTCAATACAAGGTCTCCTTCCTCAAACGATTTGGCAACGACCTTTTTATTATAATGACGGGCTACTCTATCTTTATCACGCTTGATTTTCTCTAAGGCCCGTAATCGAACATGTGCCAAATCATCCAATTCATCAACCATAAGATTATGGTACTCATCGGCTGTCAAGTCGTCTTGCAAAGCAATCCTTCTTGAGCCGATGGCGGTTTCCCACGGTAGTATGGCTTCATGCCCGTAGGGAGGCACTTGGTTGCACCATGGCAAGCCATCCGATACGCCCAAAGAGCATCGGCCAGCGTTGTATGCCATTGCCTCGGCTGTTCGTCAATTTTCCTCTTGATTAATTTGATCAAAGACTTGTTGGAAGCCTCTGCCTGCCCATTAGCCTGCGCGTAGTAAGGAGAAGAATTGAGTAATCTGATGCCTAGGCTGTCAGCAAATTGGACGAACTCGTCAGACACGAAGATTGATCCCTGATCTGTAGTTATTGTCTGAGGTAACCCAAACCAATATATGATATGCTCCTTGACGAACTGAATAGCGTCTTTGGAATCAACCTTCTTGAGAGGAACAGCCTCAACCCACTTTGTGAAGTAATCTGTAGCCACTAATATATACTTGTGCCCCTTACTTGATGGTGGGTTAATCTGGCCGATCATATCTATTCCCCATCCTCGAAACGGCCACGGCTTTATGATTGGATGCATAACCGATGCCGGCGCTCTCTGAATTGCTCCAAATTTCTGACAATCCTGACATCCTTTATAATACTTGAAGCAATCTTCTAGCATGGTTGGCCAAAAATATCCGACGCGCTTCATCAGCCATTTCATTTTATGGGCCGATTGATGGGTGCCACAAATCCCTTCATGTACTTCGCTCATAACGGTTTTAGCCTCCTCAGGACCTAGGCATTTGAGTAGGACACCATCAACCGTCCGATAATATAGGTTATCGTCCAATAAGACATAGTGTAAAACTTTATATTTCATTCTGCGTGACGCCGATTGGGAAGGGTTTCTCAAATACTCAATGATATCAAACCTCCAGTCATCGGCGTGCACGAGAGCAATCTGAATTGGAACGTCTTTAGCCATCGGCCTGTATCCCGATGCCCCCTGAGCTAAATCATTGGCTTCGAAATTCTGCTTCCTGGGTATATGCCTCATCGTTACGATCCGGAAACCGTGTAATAACTCTTTGCACTCCTCATTGTAGACTTTGAGAATATCGTCTCTGCACTCATACTCCCCAGAAAGTTGACTAATTACTAGCTGTGAATCACCAATGATTTCCACGGCATCGGCCTCGACTTCTTGTAATAACTGCAAGCCTTTAAGCACCGCTTCATATTCTGCTTGATTGTTGGTATAGTAAGGCTTGATAGTGAAAGCGAACTCAAAACTTGCCCCCCGAGGGGATATGATGACTAGGCCGATACCGCAACCGTGTCTGCAGACGGATCCATCGAAATATAACGTCCACGGCACAATGTCTGCATATGCAACTGAGTCATCTCTATGTTGAACGATGAAATCGGCCAGGGCTTGTCCTTTGATCGCTTTGGCCGATTCATATCGAAGATCAAACTCTGTTAAAGCAAAGATCCACTTCCCGACTCGTCCTTTCAACACAGGGGCCGATAGCATGTATTTCATCACATCGGCCTTGCTCACCACTATGCACTCGTTGGAAAGCAGGTAATGCCTCAATTTAGTACATGAAAAATATAAACAAAGGCATAATTTCTCCACCGGCGTGTACCTTGTCTCAGCGTCTAACATTCTCCTGCTGAGATAAAAAATAGCTCTTTCCTTGCCGTTAACATCTTGAACCAAGACTGAGCCGATGGATTTCTCATCGGCTGACAAGTACAATTTGAATGGGACTCCTTTTTGTGGAGGAATTAAGACCGGCGGAGAAGTTAAATATTCTTTGATATCGTCTAGCGCTTTCTGTTGCTTGTCACCCCATATGAACTCTTCGTCGTCCTTTATTTTCAACAGTGGAGTGAATGGCTCTATACGGCCCGACAAATTTGATATAAAACGCCGGACGAAGTTGATCTTGCCAAGCAGAGACTGTAACTTGGTCTTGTTTTCTGGAGGCTTGATTTTCTTGATGGCATCGATGTTCTTCTGTGTGATTTCAATCCCCCTTTCATGGACCAAGAAACCCAAAAACTGACCGGCCGATACGCCAAAGGCACATTTGTTAGGGTTCAACTTCAAACCATATTTCCTTGCCCTTTCTAGTACCTTGCGTAAGTCGGCCAAGTGCATATCATGTTCTCTTGACTTTACGACGACATCGTCTATATAAACTTCAATCAGAGAGCCAATAAGATCATGAAAAATGTAATTCATAGCCCTCTGATACGTAGCTCCAGCATTCTTCAAACCAAATGTCATGACGACCCATTCATATAGGCCGATTGCCCCTGGGCACCTGAAGGCTGTCTTATGAATGTCCTCTTTAGCCATAAAGATCTGGTTGTAACCCGCGTTTCCGTCCATGAAACTAATGATCTTATGCCCAGAAGCAGCGTCGACTAGCAAATCGGCCAACGGCATAGGGTACTCGTCTTTGGGCGTCGCCTTATTTAGATCTCTGAAATCGACGCATACCCTTAGCTTGCCGTTCTTTTTCAATACCGGAACTATGTTGGAGACCCACTCCGCGTATCGGCAGGGCCTGATAAAGTTGGCGTCGTAAAGTCTTGTGATCTCTGCTTTTATGGCTTCGTGCATATCGGCCTTAAACCTCCGAGGAGCTTGCTTAAAAGGCCGATAGCCTTGTTTGATTGGTAGCCGATGTTCTACAATCGATCGGCTTAATCCTGGCATCTCATGGTATTCCCATGCAAAACAATCTCTGAATTCTTTCAAAAGATCTATCAAATTATTCTTGTATTCCTTTGGCAAATTAGCGCTTACATACGTCGGCCTAGGCCTATCACCTATTCCTATATCAATTTCTTCCAATTCATCGGCCGACGTAAAACCTTGTCCCAACTTGCCGTCTAACTCATCCACCGCGTCATCTGTGTAGGGGTCATTGTCAACGGCGGATGGTGCATCTTCGCTAAAGTAACCGCTTGTCTTGGTCTTCAATTGCCTCGATGTCGCAGTCGGTTACCTTGAGGAAATCGGCGTCCCAGACTCGCCCGGACAAGCAGTCGATTCCCTCCATCTCCCAAACTGCGAGATCGGCATTGGCGACATGTACTGACCGATCGGCCTGCACGATCTCGACTTGGTCCCCTTGCCATTGCATGAGGCATTGGTGCATTGTTGAAGGGACACAGCAATTTGCATGGATCCAATCTCGTCCCAACAACAAGCTGTAGGAACCCTTTCCATCGAAGACGAAGAAGGTGGTGGGAATTGTTTTGCTGCCCACGGTGAGCTCCACGTTCAGGACCCCCTTCGCCTCGGATGCGTTGCCACCGAAGTCCTTTAATACCATATTTGTCTTGATAAGATCCTCAGGTACTTTTCCAAGCTTCCTGAAGGTTGTGTATGGCATTAAATTGACTGCTGCGCCACCATCGACCAGCATCTTCGTCATCGGCCGCCCGTTGATGAATCCTTTGATGTACAACGGCCGTAGATGTCTGTGGCTGGCGTCAACTGGCTTGTCGAAGATGGCTTGGTCTGGTGACAAGCGTAGCCTGGCTGAACCTTGTTCATCATCGGCCATCGCTTCATCGGCCGCCTGCACACTGTATTCTGCTGGCAATACAAACACCATGTTAACAGGCGCCGATGTCATTTTTTTACCTTTTGAAGCTGAGTAGCCCTGAGCTGTATTGGAGGTGCCCTCATCGGCCTTGGTCACCGTGGATTTTATTCTCCACTCTTTTCTGGTCTTGGTTGGCCGATGGGGTATTTCAGCTTGTTGCTCTTGGATTTGCTCTTTCCTCCTCAACCGCTAAACCCGCCGCTTCTGTGTCTTGGTGAATACGTCGCTTGGGCACCATTGGGGGTTCTGGACTTGCTCCTCATCTTCATCGTGTTGATCTTGGTGCATCGGCCCCAGCCTTTCATGTACGGATTTCCGTTGCTTGGCCGGCCGATGCGTTTGTCTGCTTGAGCTGCCCTGATAAGAATCTTCTGTACCACTGCATGCAGGGCACTCCTGGATAGATGGCAACCTCATCCCTTCATTCCAGCAGAAGCGAAAAAACTCGCACTCCCAGTGTGGGTCGTAGGAGTTGTCTTGATCGGTTTGGTCTTGAGCTTGTTCCTCCCGCCTCCGCTGATATTTTCTGATCAGACCCTCAGAGGTCTGATGTGGCCGCTTGCCAGCCCGATGACCACCGCCATCGGCCCTGTCCGCCCGCACCATGTTGACTGGGAACGGGTGGCCTTCAATCTTCATCGGCCGCTTGGCATCATCGATTTTAATTCTGCTCTGCTCGATGGCCGATTGGATTTGTTGCCGGAAGATCTTGCATTCATTCGTATGGTGTGAATAGGAATTGTGCCACTTGCAATATCTCCTCTTCTTGATGTCTTCGGCCGATGGCAATACGTGACCTACTGGCAGCTGAATCTGCTTTTCTTGCAACAGCAGGTCAAATATCTTATCGGCCTTGTTGATGTCGAAATCATATTTATCTTCCTTATCTCCTTTCTTGGCCCACTGGCAAGTTGTTGATTTCTTCATCCGGGCCCACTCGGCTAGGTCGACATCAGCGTCTTCATCGTCTTCATCGTCGGAGGCGTACTGATAAACAGTGTTAATCTTTTTTGCGAACTTCTTTGCCTCCTAGAATCGCTGCTCGTGGGCTGATACACGTTGTGCCAGCTGAGCGAGGCTGTCAAATTCCTGCGAAAAGAACCTCTCACGTATCGGCCTAGCAATCCCTGAAATGCCAGGTTGGCCAACTGGGAATCGGTCAGAGTGAGGCTATAACATCTGTTGCGTATGTCTCTGAACTTCTGTATGTACTCAGGGACCGATTCATCCACTCGCTGCCTAATGGCAGTCAGATCCGACAGTTTCATCTCTTGTACACCATTGTAGAAATATCTAAGAAACTGTTTCTCCAGATCTATCCATCCTCTGATGGAATTGCAGGGCAAGGAAGAGAACCATGTGAATGCAGACCCTGATAAGGACAGAGGGAAAAACCTCACCCTCAACGCCTCGATAGCCGATGCCTCCCCGCACTGCGCTAAGAATCGGCTGACATGCTCATATGTCGAGACGTTGTCCTGTCCCGAAAATTTGGAGAAATCCGGGATCTTGTATCGGCCCGGCAATGGTACCCTGTCAAATTCCTCGGGATACGGGTGCCGATACACTGTAGAGTTCTCTTTGGGCTTCAAGCCGAATTGATCTCGCATCACTTCGGCTATCATGTCAGCCCAGTATCCTGCGGGCCGATGCGGGAGGTCCTGCTGGCAGGATTGTTGGATGCCCTCCGCTTGATAGTGCCTGGGGGAGTACGGTTGATAGTGGTGATCCAGGTTCTGCGCGCCGTACTGCCCTGCAGTGTACTGCTGATAGCCTTGTGGCACGTTGTATGCAGCTTGAAGTGGAGGACTATTGAACGCCGGGGCTTGCGGTTGTCCAGCCGATGGCTGGTGGACGGGAACTTGCTGCATCGGCTCAACCACCGGTTGCTTCCCCTTGGTCCATTGAGCGTACTGTTCCTCGGTGACGTGCTGAGGGCTTCCTCCCGCCTGCTTGGTGAGGACCAGCGGCAGGGTTGTTGTTGGTTGCGCCGATGGAGGTGGCATCGGCGCTGTCGGCTGAGCCGTGCTCAGGTCGTTCCTCAAGGTCCGATAGGCAGGGAACTTATTTTCTGGCAGGTAAATCGGGCCTTGAGGCTTGTACTGATGGATTGAACCATCTAGGATCGACTTGACCGTATTGGTCAACGTGTTCACCAGGATCCCCGACTGGTTGACTAGCGCAGAGTGAACCGCGGAGTCGATTCGGTCTTGCAACGTCGGCGCTGCGGCGTCTTCAGTTTTTACAGCGTGATCATGCGCCGCCGCCGACGTTGCAGCTCCATCTCCAGAACTCGGCATGACCACCTTGGATTTTTGAATCAAGGTGCCCTGCCGAGTCCTAGAATATGTTTGCAGGTACATATTCTGGAACTGCGCGACCAGACTCTCCATCTCAGCTTTTTGTTCTGCGCTGAGCTGGTCGGCGGTCACAGGAATGACGTTCTCCTCGACGATCTCGGCCTGCTTCGACATCTCGAGGTGTTCTTGCTGCTGGTGAGAAGCTTGTGTTCTTGAGGTCCCACCGGGCGTGCCAAAAGCATGTTGGCGCAGAATTTCGACCCGTCCAGCAACCAAACGGGTTCCGCGTTACCACGGCGGCCTGGGAGATCTGCTTAACTCCAGTGCAGGTCCAAATGGCTTGCCTAGTCATAAGTAGAGCGTGCCAGTTGATTTGATCTGCAATCAACAAGATTAAACAAGTAAACCATGTGAGAACCGATGGTCAATCGGCCGATAGGCCGATATTGCATCGTGAAGGCCTGGCCGATAGGGCAAACCTAATATCGGCTTACTTGAGGTAGTAATAAGATAGAACTAATAAAGTAGATAATAAAGTAGATCTAATCTCATCGGCCCATGTGATCATGTTTATAGCAGATTATTGAAATCGGCCGATGAGGGTAGCATGAAGATAAATACACTAGCTAATACTCTAGTGTAAACTTATACAAGCCAATCGGCCAATATAAATATACCAACCACAGAGAGATCCTGAGAATACCCTGTAATCAATGTATTTATATTTACCAATCCGCCTGCATAAGTGGCAAACACATGCAAGAACATAAAATAATCACATGCATTAGGTAAGACCGGCTGAAACCCCGGCACTATCCTTAATTACGATCAAAAACAGGCTTTAGGTTAAACCTCGAAATACGACTAAGGTCGATAGCAACTCAAAGTGTAGATCGAGAGTTAACATAAAGAAAATCAAGCCTTCGACCGCTTTTGGGGATGGTAAATGTATTGAACAATTTAGCCAAGCATAAGAATTAAACCATCGTTAGCAATAAACCCTAAAACGAGTAAACCGCTGGCAAGGCTTAATTAAAATACCTGTCAAAACTATTCAAGACATGATAATCGACGATCACATCATCGAGGCTTAATGTGTCTAAAACGACACATTAGCCCCGACGATGCAGATCGTCGGGGACGAGTTCTTACCTCTGCTCCGAGGAAGCAAGAACTCGTCGAAGAAGACCTCTTGCGAGGGTTGGCGATGCGCCGAAAGTAGATTGAACTGGTTTTTGTGTGATTGATTCGAGAGTGCTTACATGTACAAACTATCGGGATATTTATACCCGAGGTTACAACAGAACCCTTGTAGGGCACGATCTTATCTACAACTAATAAACAAGTCCTTGCGGCAGACTCTAGCCACAGATTAGATCTAAACTACCTAATTTACAAGATACAATTGCCTAAAACCGAGCTTTATCTCTATTTGGCAACTTCCTTGAAGCTTACTTCGAGCCCAGACCAAGCCCGCGTTGACACTGTCAACTCTCAACCCGCATCGGCCCATGACCAAACCAAATCCGTATCGGCCGATACGCTCTTTATAGCAACACCTCCCCAGTCCGATACGGTTACCGGGTCCGATACGAAGCCTGGTCCGACTCCAACTCAATCCTTCTTCTCTGCTTCGGTTTCCTCTTTCCTTTCCGAGTTGATTACCAAAATCTGTCGTTAACACGGCTGCCCTCCTGGTTTCCACCCGGGGTCGAGCCGCTCCCGTCTCTGCCCCGAGGCCTGGGGCACCCCGACCCCCTGTGGCTTTGGTCCGCGTGCGCAGGATAGGTGAGCACGGCGGAGCTCACCTAGCCACATTTATGGCGGTTCAGACGGGCGCACTACGCTGCATTTAATGCAGCGTGGCACGTGCATATCTGGTCCGTGACCGGTCACGGTGAGTGACAAGTCGCAGACCGGTCAGATCGTGAGTTAGGTGGCGCCAGGCGGCCTGTAGCACGGCTCGCCCCGTCTCGTCGGAATGATGGGGGCCCTCTGTCTCTCGTCTCTCAGCCGGAGTTGGCGTGCCAACTCCCAGAGTTGGTATGTCAGCCCCGGTCAGATGCTTTCCCGATTCTGGCGCAGGCGAGACGCAGAAGTCGCCGGCCATTTAATGAAAGTTGAAACGGGCGTCCTGCGGATGGGTCGACTGACCTATCGAAGGCGTGCTACGACATCTGTTAGAGGCTGCTTCCGACAGTAGGATAGCCCTAAATGTAAAAGAATGTTTTCTTTCTTAGGCAGCTCGTGGCCCATGTGGTAGCCCCTTGCCATATAAAAGGAGGCTTAGGCCTAGGAAAGAGGGCGGACGGCCTCTTAGACTCTGGCTGACTCTCGCTGGGGGCTCTCTCTGGATTCCATCGTACTCTCAGATCTACCGGAACACAGGAGTAGGGTATTACGCTTCTTAGCGGCCCGAACCTGTCTAAATCGCCTGTGTCCACGTGTTTTTCTTGCTGAAATCCCACAGATCAGGGGCTAGGAATTGCACCTTGCGCCCCCGGCCAAACTGGCAAAGGGGGGCCTGCGCGGTCTCCCGGTGAGGAGTTTCACGCTCCGTCCGACATGATTTTATCTATAACTAACAAACAAGTCCTTATGGCGGACTCTTGTCATAGATTAGATCAAAACTAACTTAACTTCCTAATTAAGAGATACAATTGCCTAAAATCGAGCCTTATCCCTACTTGGCAATCTCCTTTGAAGCTTGACTTAGGCCCAAACCGAGCCCGCTCTGCTTCCATCGGCTTCTTGCTTCCATCGACTGATGGCCGCATTGAACCCATATCGGCCAATACAGTCCCTGTGCTGACGCTCGACTTGGTCCGATGCACCACTGACTCCGATACAGAACTTGGTCCAATTCGAATTTCTTCTTTTTCTCTGTGTCGGTTTTCTCTTTCTTCTCCGAGTAGATTACAAAAATCTAGTGTTAACAGCAGTCCAGTCGGCGACAAATTTGTGAGTACCTGAGACTAAATGGCTGTTCGTGAAACGAAGTGGACATCGAATTGGCTGAGCTCGATGACCCATTTGCCAATGCGTCCTATGACTTTCATGTTTCTAACAACCTCACCAAGGGGGTACGAGGAGACAACCATGATCTTGTGGGCCTAGAAGTAATAGCGCAGCTTTCGGGATGTCATGACCCCACATAGAGCAGTTTTTGGATCTGAGGATATTTGGTCTTGGCGTCGTGCGGTAATTCACTAACATAGTAAACTGGGCGTTGTATCTTCACGCGCTCGACAACGATGGTGCTTACGGAGTACGGTGTTACGGCGATGTAGAGAAAGAGCTCCTCCTATGGTTGTGGGGCAACGAGGACAGGTCGATTGGCAAGGTAATGCTTGAGTATGGAGAACACCTCCTCAGCCTTAATTGTCCACTCGAACTTTTCTTGTTTCTTCAAAAGGTTGAAGAAGGATAGTCCTCATTCTCCCATCCTTGCCATGCACTGACTTAGAGCTGTCATACATCCTGTAAGCTTTTGGACTTCTTTGAGCCTTGTCAGTGACTTCATGTTCTCGATGGCTTTGATCTTGTCTGAGTTTGCTTCGATACCTTGTCCGGGGACGAGGAAGCCGAGCAGTTTGCCCGATGGAACTCCGAACGTGCACTTCTCTAGGTTTAACTTTAGCCGGTGTCTTCGGAGATTGTTGAACATTTCCTGTAGGTCATCGATGAGGCGATCTCATGTCTTTGTTTTGACCACAATGTCATCGACGTAGGCTTCAACGTTGTAGCCGAGTTTGGATTGGAAAGCCCCTTGAATTTTGCACTGGTACGTGGACCGGACCATCAATTTGTGTTCAATCACCTCCCTGGGGACCCCAGGCATGTCGGAAGGTTGCCAAGCGAACACGTCTACATTGTCGCAGAGGAAGGTGATGAGCTCGAGTTCCTATTTGCTGTCGAGCTCGGCCTGATCTTGACCGTCTTTTCGAGGGTGCTACTGGTCAGCGAGATTATCTTTATCACGTCATCTGGCTTGGGCGCTAGGTTGGGCTTGGTCAATTTTCGAGGAGGTTCAATTGGGGCGGGTGTGGTGGGAGTTTGCTCGACCATATCGAGTCTCCTCTTGTCACACCGCATGACCATCTTTGTATTCCCCGATATTGTGATCGTCCCTTTTGGTCCTAGTATCTTGATCAGCTGATAAGCAGAGTGTGATGCTGCCATGAACTTGGCCAATGTTGTCCTTTCGAGAATAGTGTTGTAGGATGTGTCGAACTCGGCTACCTCGAACGTGATCTGCTCTGTTAGAAAGTTGTCAGCTTTGTCAAATGTCACCGGCAACGTGATTTTTCCTAGAGGCCTTGACGATGACTCTGGGGTAATGCCATGGAAGGGCTATTCTAAAGGGACAAGCTCGCTTCTTGGGATCCCCATGGCATCAAGCGTGCTGGCAAAAAGGAGAATGATGGAGTTGCCACCGTCAACAAGGACTCGGGCGACTTTGATGTTCCGAATAGTAGATTCCACCACTATTGAATATCGTCCGAGGGCTATTGTCAGGGTTGGGTGGTCGGCATTGGAGAACTCGATCTTCTGATCTAACCACTTTATTTTAGACACCATCCCTTGAGTTGTGGAGCACACTTCGCATTCTATCTTCTTGTATTCTCTTTTTGAAGAATAAGAAGTTGAGCCACTGAAGATGTGGACCATCTATTGGCCGAAGTTGATCAAGTCGAAGAACTCTGGTTCGTCGTCGGACGGAGGATTACGGTCGTTCTTCTCTACCACGCGAACCCTTTTTCCCTTGTCTTGGGCGATCTTCCTAGCCATAGCCTTCTGGAACATGGTGCACTCCTCGAACGCGTGAGCACTGGTCTTGTATACTGGACGCCACTGTCGTACTGGGCCATCGTCTTGTGGAGGAGGTCATTAGGGAGCTTGTTTATCTTCTTCTGCGACAAGGACCTCTGACTGTGCCTTTCTCTTCCTCCTTTCTTGCGATGGGACTTGCGACTTGGTTCTGGGTTTTTTTTTGCTGGTTGCTTCTCTTCCGCTACCTTCTCCTTCCTGTTGTTTCCCCAAATAGCTTCGTCTGCATGGGCGCACCTACCAATGATCTCGGACAACTTCATGGTGCACGACACCCACCTTGTCGCTAATTCTTGAATCGTGTAGCGATCTCGGACGCCAGATTTGAAGGCCCGTATCATAGATAAGGCAGTGATCTCGGGGATTGTGTTCCAACACTCGTTAAAGCACCGAATAAAGTCTCGGAGGGTTTCATCGGGCTTCTGTATAAGGGCGTGAAGATCGTCGTTGTCGAAACTTGGTTTCAGCAATATCAATCTGGGGGTAGCAGTCAAGTGCCAAACACAATGGGTTAGTCGGGACGAAGGTTTAGACAGGTTCAGGCCCTCTCTAACGAGAGGTAATACCCTACTCCTGTTTTGGGGATTCGATCTGTCGAGTGTTTATTGATCTCTTGATCTCTTTCAATAGGGGCTCTCGCAAGTTTTCTGTTTGTCCGTGTATTTTTCGTGTGTCCCTCAAGGGACGCCCTACCGTCCTTATATAGTCCCAGAGGGTGGGTTTACAAGTCGGAGACCTATTCTATTCTAAGTCGGACTCCTCAATCTTACCAACTATAGACTATGGGCCATTACCTTATCTCAATGGTAACGTAATACCCAAGTCATAGCCGGTTTACATAATCATGGAACGCAACCTATCCCCTATGGTAAGTCGGATAAGCTAGCCGTGAGGGTATCCGGTACCCATAATCTCCACAGTAGCCCCCGAGACCTTCACAGTCGATGAGATAACTTCGCCTCGAACTTGAATAACACACGGTCAATTAACTTCTTAGCCGACTGCTTCCACTGCTGAGTACCTCCATCATCTCTGCCTGATTCTCCCGAGTGCTTCAGCATCCAAGAAAGACTGTGAAGGGCTGAAATCAATTCAAAAAATTTCAAACATAAAAATTTAGGTGCATCGACTGATGCACCTAATTAGGTGTAGCCCCCGACTATGTGTTTAGTTAAATAAACTAAGCATATAGTCAAGAACTATATTAATTATACTCTCCCGAGCTTATTATAAAAGATCATATAACACATAACCTTATAATCAAGGTATAGTGTATAATGAATCCAACCACTCGGCAAGCTCATGCTTATCCGAGTCAATTTACCTGAGTGATCTCAGAACAAAATACTCAGCCGACCCTCAGGGGTAAAAAATCCGAGCACTCGGCAAGCTCATGCTTATCCGAGTCATTGTGCCCGAGTCGTCCCGGAACATACAGCTCAATCAATTCTCATGAATATAAAATATGAATTAATAAATTTATCAGTCATCTGAAAAACATGACCAAAATATTAAATAGCTCTTGCCATAATATTGGTCTTGATAAAAAGAGCACACCCAAGGTGGCAAATCAGCATTGATAAATAAAAATCAAATGCTTTATAAAAAACCAAACAGCTCCCGCAACCTATAAAAAAGTTACCAGGACAGTTATAAAAAACTTTACCGTTTGTCACCTTCCATGTTGCATCGTACCAACCTTCAACAAGTTGTGTAACTGTCGTATGAAAGGATTTTAAAGTCATCGGGCAATGAGACATATGCATATTGCCAGAGCAAATTTGCTTAAGTCCTCATGGACATATGTGAAGCCATACTTATAAGATGGGCCGCAAGTTTCTCATGGGCTCGGCCCAAATACGAGAAAACCCATCAAAAAACCCTAAAATCTTTCTCAAAGTGCCTGCGTCATCCCTGCCGCTTCATCTTCTCGAAATTTTTCCCCTTTTCGCGCTCCTGTTCATCAGCCGCGCTAAGGAATTCGAGAACTCGTGCTGACGCAAAATCATCCATCAAAGAACTCAAGTTCCACCACAATCCATCATCCGCATCCGGCTACCAACATCCCCTCAAAAAATCCCCATTTCCTGTGCTAGGTCTAACTCCACTCAACTCGCATCCATGGCGGAAGAGAGAGAAATCCCTTTCGACCAATGGGCTACCTCGGATGTGAAAGAGTCGACCTTGCGGGAAATGGTGAAGAACGGAGTTCTTCCGCCCAAAGAAATCATCGGCTGGCGTCCGGCGGCCGGCGAGGAGTTTCCCACTCCAAACACCGGTGAGATTGTGGTCTTCACCTCTTTCTTCTATTGCAGATTTGGTCTTCCCACTTCCGACTTCTTCCGTGGTATCCTCGAACACTACGGCCTTCAAATCTATCACTTGAATCCCAATTCTGTCCTCCACATTGCAATTTTTATCCATGTGTGCGAAGCATTTCTAGGCATTCTCCCCCATTTCAATCTATTTCGCCGTATGTTCTATGTCAAGCCACACCCGACCAAGGATGACCCCTGCGTCGTTGGCGGGGCTGGCTTTCAACTCCGTGGGACTCTCCGCAGAGAATACTTCTCTCTCCCCTTAAAATCCTTCAACAAGGGCTGGCATGCAAACTGGTTCTATATCTCGAACCCCCATCCCAGTTTGCCCGACTTCATCGGCCTTCCACCGATCCAAAGAGCTAACTGGAGCGCAATGCCGGAGAACCAAGATTGGGTAGAAGCAAATAACCTCCTGGCTAATATTCTTGAAATGAAGAAGAAAGACCTCCAAGGAGAACAAATTACCCGGCACTTTATCAAGAACCGACTAGCTCCCATCAAGGAAAGATCCAAGCCAGCGTTCGAATATGAGGGTGAAAGCGACCCCAATCGGGAGGACCGCGATGCTCTGAGTTACCAGGCCTTGTGCACTCGCATGTACAAGATCTTCTCCTCTGGAATCACAGTAGATCATAGCCACAAGATGCCGGTTCCTCCGTTCAACCTGTTCCGACCTCCTCCTCCGGTAAGTCGACTCGGGTCTTCAAAACTCTTTCAATCTTGCACACATCCTTCAATATATCTCAAAAACTCTACTTGCAGGCAAACGCTCTTATTATTTCCAAGCCATATAAGGTGTATCATGACGATATGCCAACTCGGCCTGCCGCCAAAAAACCAACCGGCGGCCCCAAAATCAAGGTTGAGCCTCAAGAGAAAAGGGCTGCCACCGACGAAGATATCAGCAGGCAGGCGAGTAAAAGGAGACTGGTCGTTGATGACTCGGACGACGAAGAAGTCCAGATTCCACAATCTAACATAAGTCCTCCGAAACCAACAGCCAGGTCCACTCCTAAAATCAGGAGGTCCAATAGGTATCTCACATAACCAGAATCAACTTCTTGCTAAAAATTTTTTTTACTTCCAACTCAATTGTCTTTATCTTCTTTCTTGTAGGAAACCTCAAGATATCGATCCCATCGGGCGGGCTGAAGCCATCAATCCATCTACAGCGTCGGAAAAGCCAAAGCCCGCAGAACCAAAAACGCAAGACCCTGTCCCAAGTGAAGATGCTCCTGGGGCGGAATCCTTAAGCAAAAATACTCCTGAGGTTGAGCCCCCGACTGCCAACCAAGTCTTCCCAGCTGGAAATCAGTCGGCTGAAGAAGAACAGCCACCGACAGCCAGTCAAGATGCCCCGACTGGAAACCAGCCGAACGAAAATCCACAGGGCTCATGTGGTCAAGAAGCACCAACCGAGGATCCGGCTCCTAAAATAGGTAAATCTCTCAATAATCGCCAGACTCTTGTCTTCATCATGCTCTTTGCTCTTATCCTCATTTGGTTCCTCTAAATTAATCAGCCGAAGAGGAGGAAATCACCCGACTGAAGTCTTCAGCTGACTCGGTCCCACCTATCAAAATCGAGTGGCGCGATGCAGATGGTGTGAAGCAAGGCATTGTGTTGAATAAGCAAAAGGAAAATGAAGAACACAACATGCTCGTGGCCAGCCTCAGCGAAGCGACCCGGCTAATGAATGTAAGTGTATCTCCTCTTTGTCTTGTCAGCGTCGTCTAATGTGGTTGACTATCGTCATCCCCTTATGCAGAGAATATACTGTCGCTCAATGGCCAAATCAGACACTCTCGAGAAGCTGGTTCCCCATGTAAATTCTCTGGAAAGCGTTCATCAAGACCTCAAGGCCGCCAGAGAAGAAGCCGCAGCTCGAGAGGTCGTCTTGCGGGCAGAAATCACGAAGCTCCGAGTTGAGAACTTGGAACTCCGTGGCTCAATCGGGGGTAAGCCAAACTACCTTTGTACTTGCTCTGTCTTCGCATATAATCTGTTTTGATCCTGATGCTTGCAAACCTTCATGTTGTAGCAAATTTATCTGAAATTGACTCCCTCAAGGCCCAGCTGAAGAAAACAAGCACCGATAAAGCCAAGCTGGAGTCTGACAATGAGAAAATCCTGGAAGAATTTGAAGGTAAGCCTTTTGAGATAGCACTCCGTGACTCAATCGGTCTTGAATATTTATGTAATCATATCCCTCTTGTAGCTTATAAGGTCAAATCCCATGCACAATTTGATGTCTTCGCCGAAAGAGTCCGAAGGGCTGAAAGTGTAAGGGATGACATCGCCAATGCTGCCACGTCAATCCTGTCAGCACTATATAAACATGGACTCGGGATGAGCTCATTGGATGCTGTAGAAATCTTCGATAAACTTAGGACGGCCCCGGCTAAATATATGGAGAATATCTCTGACGCAGCCGTCATCTTAATACCGAAATCTTCGCAGAACTCCTTAAAAATGCCTCCAGTGAATTGAGTCCCATTGTTAGTTATAATTCTATTCGGGACACCAAACCAATGCACGATGTTTAGAATAAAGTCTCGCGCCTTGTCCGCAGTTATCGTAGCAACCGGCTTAGCCTCGATCCACTTGGAAAACTTATCAACCGCGACGAATAGATGTGTGAATCCACCTGGCGCCTGTTAACACCAGAATTTGGTAAGCCCCGAAGTCCTCATCGGCCCAGGATCTATATCGGCTCAAGGCTAGTATCGGCCTAGAGTTCTACATCGGCCGATGGGGGTTATCTCAAACCAACCACCAAAAGCAGTCGGATTCTTGTTAGATTCGGGAAGATCTTATCCAAAGAAGACCGAGTTTGAAGAGGATGCGGCTTGTATCTGTTAATTAGGATAAGTTTGTTAGTTTTCTTCTTATTTTTAGGAAAGTGTGTTAGTGTCCAATAAGGACTTTATCTGTTTCCTTTTATCTTTAGGAAAGTTTGAGTCGTAATCTGTTAGGATCTTTGTTAGTCTATGGGTATAAATATGTAAGCCTGTAGTTCATGTAATCTTTATCACACGATCAATACAACTTCGGCGCATCGCCAACCTTTTACTTTCGTCTTCTTCGGCGAGTTCATGCCCTTCTCACGAGGGGTAAGTCTCGTTATGGCTGCCTACGTTGTCGGGGCTAGGGCTTCGTCGTTCTGATCTCAACAACGTAAGCACCTATTATCATATATCTTAGTCAATCTGGTTTGGCTTCTCGATTTAGTCTTATCGGTCGAGATTCGCTTTAGGGTTTATGCCGGTATTGACTAAATTGCCTTGCTAGATTAGATTGGCTAAGGTATCCACCACCCTGAAAATTGGTCAAGGGCTTGATTGTCTAGGTCTTGCGTTTCTTCTCATACTTAGTGCTGCATCAGTTCGGTTTGACCTACTAAGTCGTGATTAGAACCGTAATCTCTAGCTTGCTTATTGACTGCCAATAAGGGTTTCATCGGGGTTTCAGCCGGTAAGTTATCTGGACGTTGCATCGGCCCAAGAGTTTTATATATAGATTGGATCTGGCCGATGACAACAGAGTATATATTGTTTATCTGCTTGTTGAGAGTTTATGCCATCGGACCTCTAGCCGATGTGTGCTTTAATCTTCAGATCAATGTTCATCTTATATTTCGATTATGCTATATCACATTGCTACATCATCATGTTATCATCAGCCGATCGTCTCTATATAGATGTTTGCTCAGTACATCGGCTGGAATTGTGCCATCGGCCTATCGGCTGATCGGTTGTTTTGGCTATCGGCCTATCGGCCGATACGTTTTTGCCCTATCGGCCTATCGGCCGATAAACTTTCTGTTATGTTGTTTTGCATATCATGTCAGTGGTAGGATCAAACTGACTGGCACGCTCGCGCTTCATCAATTTTAGGACCTGCACTGGAGCTAAGCAGATCTCCCAGGCCTTCGTGTGTCCGCGCGCCGAATCCACATCGGCGGTACGGATTTGGCGTCAACAGCGCCTTCTTGAACGGACCCACTGTCACGCCCAGAAATTCACTACGAGAATTTCCAAAGCAAATTGTGTAGTAAAATCCCTGTCTAGGACCAGCCAGGGTACACAAATGACAAAGTTGCCATACAGATCCACGTCTTACAAAACAATAAAAATCTCTTACAAAACTGCAGCGGAAAAAGGAAACAACTAATCTAATAAACTAAACACTCGCAACGTAGCGACTCCACTCCACAGGCATTCCTCGACGGTATCAACAAGCCTACTCTTCTGAAAAGTCTTCCTCTGAAACAACCTCCAACTCTGGTGTGGGGAAAAATAAAGCAAGATTGAGTACTACCCACTGTACTCAACAAGTCATACCAGAAAGGAAAATAATGATGCAAGTAATAACAAAGGAGAGCTGCAATGGTTATTTTGCATAAAATACGCATTTAAAAACAATAGTTGAAAACAGTAAAACAGTTGAATTAATTAGTCATAATTAAACCATCACTGCCCAACGCTACACCACGTTGCGACAGGCCCAACCATCCACCTAAACTAAACCATTTCCATTAAGTCAAATTATTAAAGAGTTCAACTAATCACGGTGAATCTGGTTGATCGCCCGTAACCGCGGGCACGGCTATTCGAATAGTTTTACTGTGATCAGAGGTGTACATCTGTACCCACAAGACACAGTCCTACAACACATTACTGTGCGCCGACATATCACCACGGTATACCGAAAAAGGAGCTGTGACAGGACCCTTCGCATAACCCCCTCTAACCAATCGTACCACCTCGGGTTTCGCCCCCACTCCTCAAAAGGCAGTGGGCAGCCCCCCCTCGAGCCTTGGTGAATCCGGTAGCCGCATAGACTGTCGCAGGGCCCATCCAAACTCCATCACGCTCACCCTAACCAATGTACGTCGGCTAGAGGAAAGCTACACTTCAAGTCCAGCCGTTGCCCACGCTGGCTTGTGGTATGCACGGTTCTTCTTCTAGGGTTTCCCGTGAACCGGTCCTTAATTGTCATGAGCACGACCATCAAAACCATGTACTCACAACCCACCATTAGTCAATATTTTAGTTAAACCAAAGATTAAATCACCCACGAATAACCATCGCGTGCCAACATGAAATAACCATCATTAAGTATTAATGAAGCTTTAAATAACCCAATTGTGAGCTAATGTTTCTAAGCAAGGCTAAGCAAGTTCTATTGTAGCAACTACTCAAATTATTTCCCAAGCTATCATAGGAATAAGGTAATCGCAATATAAGGCTGAGTACAATAGGTAAACTATCCCATAGATGACATTATAAAACAATGCAGTATTTAGAGAAAAATAAGACTGTTTCACAATTTAGGTACAACATGATCAAATGAATAAGTATGACTTGCCTTGCTCTTGCGCTGGGTCGACTTCGGCAACAACTTCGAAGTAAACCGGAGAATCGGAATTACCGGAATCTACACACAAAACAAAGCAAACAACAATACATGCTATAAGTCTACTGAAACAAAGAATAAAACTATTTTTAATGGATTCTTTGCATTTTTATGAATTTTCTGAGACTTGAACGAACTAAAACGGAGTCCGGATGAATTAGTTATGAATTTTTGAAGTTATCTGTGTTTTTACTAAAACAGAAAAATCCTTAATTAATTATTGCGCAATAAACCCTTAGGGCTGACGTCACTGCTGACGTCACTGCTGACGTCAGCGGCTAGGGCTGACGTCATCGTTGACGTCAGCGGCTAGGGCTGACGTCAGCCGCGGCGGCGGCTGCGCACCACGTGGCGCCGACGCGGCGCCACGCGGCGCCCACGTGGCGGCCACGCGGGACGGGAACGGGTGGCCGAGATCGGCCCGAGTGGCCGATCCGACGGCTGAGGAGCGCGGCGGTGGCTAGGGTTAGGGTTTTGGGCCGAGCGGCGTGCGCGGGCGGCGGCGGAGCGGCGGCTCGCGGGCGGCGGCGCACGGGAGGCGGCGGAGCGGCGGCTCGCGGCGGCGGCGGAGCGGCGCGACGGCCACACGGGCGGCAGCCGAGCGGCGGAGCGGGCGCGCGCGCACGGGGCGACGGAGAGGGGAAAAAAAGGCGGCGGCGGCGGCGCTTACCGACGGCGGAAAACGGCGGCGGCGCGGCTTCGGCGACGGCGGCGCTCACGGCTAGGGTTAGGCGGCGGCGGGCGGGGAAAACGAGGGGCGGCGGCCTCGGGGGGGAAATAAATAGGGGCGGCGCGGCGGGGATCCCGCCGGGATTTGCGGCGGCGCGAGCGCGGCGCGGCCGAGTCAGAGACGGCCTCGGGCCGGCCCAGGAGGAGGAGGGGCGCGGGGAGGCGGCGGCTTGGGCCGGCTGGGCCGAAGGAGAGGGGAGGGAGAGCGGCGCGCGGGGCGGCGCTCGGCTTGGGCCGAGGGAGAGAAAATGGGCCGACGGCCCGAGAAGAGGAAAAAGAAAAAGAAAAGGAAAACGAATTTCCCAGGGATTTATTTATTGCGCTTGAGGGTTTTTAATTGGTTAAAATTATTTCCGGGGCTCTTAAAATTCCACTAAAAATCCTGTTAATGTATTTTGATATGGGGAACTCAAGAAAAATTCCTCCTTGCCCTTTCCACTTCTTTAATGCATTATTTAATTGGGTTTTTCTCCAGATTTAATTCAACAATTTCTCAGATAAATTATTAAATTTAATTTTTACGATTTGGGAGAACCTCAGGGTGTGACAAACCTACCTCCCTTAAACGGAATCTCGACCCCGAGATTCGGAGGTGCTGGCGAAGAGGTGCGGATGGGCAGCCTTCAATTCATCCTCTCTTTCCCATGTAGCTTCTTCCTCGAAATGATGGCTCCACTGAACTCTGCAGAAGCTGGTAACCTTGTTTCTGGTTCTCCTCTCGTTGGTTTCGAGAATACGAATCGGCTTCTCCACATAAGTCAAGTCCTCTTGAATCTCAATTTGATCGGGACTGGCCTGTTCTTCTGGTACTCTCAAGCATTTCTTCAATTGCGAGACGTGAAACACATCGTGAATACCGGCCATGTTGGGTGGAAGCTCAAGCTGGTAGGCAACTTCTCCTCGACGCTCGCAGATCTTGTATGGTCCCACAAAGCGTGGTGCCAATTTGCCTTTAGTTTGAAAGCGGTGTACTCCTCGAAGCGGTGTGACACGAAGGTACACGTAGTCCCCTGTGTCGAAAGTTAACTCCCTTTGACGATTGTCGGCATAGCTTTTTTGCCGAGACTGCGCAATTCTCAACCTTTCTCTGATGGTTCTGACCTTTTCTTCCGCATCACTCAAGACTTCAGTCCCAAATAGTTGTCGTTCTCCGGTCTGATCCCAAAAGAGCGGGGTATGGCACTTTCTGCCATACAACGCCTCAAATGGTGCCATCTGCAAGCTGGCTTGATAACTGTTGTTGTAGGAGAACTCGGCATATGGCAAACTCTTATCCTATGCTCCTCCAAAATCGAGCGCACAGGCTCTGAGCATATCCTCAAGTATCTGGTTCACTCGCTCAGTCTGGCCATCAGTTTGCGGATGGTAAGCCGTGCTAAAGTTCAAACGGGTTCCCAATTCTTCTTGTAATTTCTGCCAGAACTTTGAGGTGAACTGGCTTCCTCGATCCGATACAATCTTCTTAGGCACTCCGTGTAAACACATGATTCTTGCGAGGTAGAGTTCTGCTAGCTTCTTTCCAGAGTAGGTAGTATGCACAGGAATGAAATGAGCCACCTTCGTGAGTCGATCCACGATGACCCAGATAGAATCATGTCCAGACGACGTTCTCGGCAAACCTGTGATGAAATCCATTCCAATTTCTTCCCATTTCCATTCCGGAATTTGGAGCGGCTGTAACAGTCCTGCAGGCCTTTGATGCTCTGCCTTGACTCACTGGCACACGTCACAGAGTGCGACGAATTCAGCTATTTCTCTTCTCATACTAACCCACCAAAACTTCTCTTTGAGGTCTTGGTACATCTTGGTACTGCCAGGGTGAATTGAATACTGAGTTTGATGGGCTTCCGTGAGTATTAACTCCTTTAACTCTTTGTCTTCCGGGATGCACAGTCTTTCTCCCATCCATATCGTGCCATGCTCATCTTCGGAGAAATCTCGGGCCTTTCCAACCCTCATGTTCTTCTTGAGCTCTGCTATCTCGGGATCCTTAGCTTGAGCTGCTCGGACCTGCTCCACGAGCGTTGGTCGTGCTTCTAGAGCGGACGCGAACCCATGTTCAACAATACCGAGGTTCAGCGTTCGAAGTCTCGCTGCAACTGGCTGCTCATCTCTTCCATACTGGTGGAGTTACAGTAGCTCTTCCAGCTTAAAGCATCTGCCACGACATTAGCTTTACCGGGATGGTAATGGATTCCCAGATCATAGTCTTTAATCAATTCCAACCATCTTCGCTGACAGAGATTTAAGTCCGGTTGGGTGAAGATATACTTCAAACTCTTGTGATCCGTATACACCTCACAACGGTTCCCAATAAGGTAATGTCTCTAGATCTTTAGGGCATGCACCACTGCTGCTAATTCCAGATCATGAGTGGGGTAATTGTTCTCATGCGGGCGCAGTTGACGCGAAGCGTATGCAACCACTCTGCCTTCTTGCATCAATACACATCCTAGCCCTTGGCGAGACGCATCGCAATAAACCTGAAAGTCTTTAGTCTGATCTGGCAGAATTAAGACCGGTGCCGTTACCAACTTCTTCTTAAGTTCTTCAAAACTTTTGTTGCATTCTACGGACCACTTGAACTTCTCATCCTTTTTCAGTAACTGTGTCATTGGCTTGGCAATCTTGGAGAAATTCTCAATGAACCGACGGTAGTAACCCGCAAGTCCAAGAAAACTCCTAATCTGCGAAACCGTGCGCGGAGGCTTCCACTTGGTAACCGACTCCACATTCGACGGGTCTACTGCCACTCCTTGAGCTGTGATGATGTGGCCTAGGAACTGTACCTCCTCGAGCCAAAAGTCGCACTTGCTAAACTTGGCATACAACTGGTGTTCCTTTAATTTCTCAAGTACGAGGCGAAGATGTTGCTCATGATCCTCCTTGGACTTAGAGTAAACAAGTATATCATCGATAAAAACCACGACGAACTTATCCAGAAATTCCATGAACACCTTATTCATCAAGTTCATGAAAAAGGCCGGTGCATTGGTAAGTCCAAAAGACATGACTGTGCACTCAAACAACCCATACCGAGTAGTGAATGCCGTCTTCGGAATGTCCTCCTCTCTAATCCTCAATTGATGGTAGCCTGATCGCAGGTCTATCTTGGAGAACCATGTTGCTCCCTTTAGCTGATCAAACAAATCATCAATCCGAGGTAACGGGTATTTGTTCTTGACGGTCACCTCATTGAGGGCGCGATAGTCGACGCACATCCTCTTGGTCTTATCTTTCTTCTCCACAAAGATCACCGGAGCACTCCAAGGTGACGTACTCGGGCGAATATATCCTTTCTGCAACTGCTCATCAACTTGCTTCTTGACTTCCGCCAGTTCATTGGCTCCCATCCTATAGGGTCTCTTGTGTATCGGGGCAGTTCCCGGTACTAAATCAATCCGAAATTCAATTTCTCTCTTTGGTGGCATTGTGGTTATGTCATCCGGAAAGACTTCAGGGTACTCTCTAGCAATAGGAATATCCTCCAACTTCTTAATATCTTTCCCTTCTTCTGCGATCTGTTTCATCCCATCTACTTGGTTCAAGCACACTCTCTGCTTCGGGGGTGTCGGCGACTGGAATTTCACGACTTCTCCTTTCTCATTAACCAGAGTGATAGTGCGACTAGCGCAATCGATAACTCCCTTGTGCCTTGTTAACCAATCCATCCCAAGAATGACATCTAGGTCCTTGGACTCAAGAAGGATAAGATTGGCTAGAAATTTAGAACCCTGGATTTCTATTTCCACAGAGGGGCAATAGTGGGCTGTGGTCATCTCATTCCCAGGAGTGTGAACCCACATAGGTGTTCTAAGTTTCACTACTGACAACCCATATGTCCCAGCAAAACGCTTTGATAAAAAGGAATGTGTAGCACCAGAATCAAAAAGAGTGATAGCTGGAACTGAATTGACAGGAAACGTACCCAATACCACTTCTGGTGCAGCCTGTGCCTCTTCTGCTGACGCATGGTTGACACGGGCATGAACAAACTTGGGTCCTGCACGCCTTGGCTTCGGGCACTTGTCGGCGAAGTGTCCGGGCTCGTTGCAGTTGAAGCAGACAAATGATTTTCCGCCGGACTCCTTCCTGGGTTGAGTCGATGGAGCTGGCTGAGCTGCGGCCGTTGGCGGGCGCGGAACCGGGTTGCGGTTGGGCTGTCCCCCGTTGTTGTTGCGGTTGCCGGAATTGTTGTTGTTGAAATTACCAGGCTGGTAAGGTCGATGTTGACGAACAATCATTGTAGTAGGTCCACCCTGCTGTCCGGCGGTGAACCGGGGCTTCTGTTGACTTCCCTGCTGCGTCCTGAATTGGACTGCCTTCCTCTTCCGATCCATCCTGTTGCGTTGATCCTCTTGACGGATCGCCTTATCAACTAACTTCTCGAAATCAGCATAATCCCCTGAGATTAGCTGGTTGGTCAATTCATCATCCAGGCCGGAAAGAAACTTTTCCTGCCTTTCCGCATCAGTGCGCACATCCTCCGGAGCGTAACGTGCGAGACGGTTAAACTCATGAAGGTACTCCGTCACTGTTCTACTACCTTGGTGGAGCGCTCTAAACTCCCTCTTCTTCTGGGCTACTATGCCGTCAGGAATTTGGGCTTTCCTGAAACTGCGGCAAAACTCCGCCCAAGTGACCTCCGTTCCGGGTGGACGGGTAACCAAATAGTTATCCCACCAAGCCGAAGCGGGACCCTGCAATTGATGGGTAGCAAAAGCGACCTTCTCTTGATCATTGCACTGGAGTAGATTAAGCTTCTTCTCAATAACATGAAGCCAATCATTCGCTTCCATGGGATTAGTAGTACTTGAGAAAACCGGCGGTCTGACACGAAGAAACTCTGGCAACTTGGATTGGGGTGGTGGTTGATTCTGTTGGGCCTGCTGCTGCTGCTGTTGAGCTTGTTGTTGCATCTGTTGCAACATTTGCTGTTGCATTTGTTGATGCTGCTGCTGCATTTGCTGCATCATAGCCGCCATCATCTGCGTCTGGCTAGCTAGCACTTGAGCAAGAGTGGGATTATCCGGTGGTGGAGGAGGAGCGTTGGTGTTGGTTCCATTAGTCTGGGATCCCTCTTGTCCGTTGTTGTTACCACTTGTCCTGGTGTTGACCATCTGAAGGAGAAAAACCAGCAGAAAGAAATGGACAAGAAAGAAAACAGATTGCTCAGAACAAAGCTTTAATATATTATTAATTTAACTGTAATTGTTGTGATCTAACTTAAAACACTTCCAAAACAGCACGCAAAAATCCTTAATAAGATAGCCATACCATAGGCACATGGTATCGACCATCGGCTAAACCCCAGAACAACAAACCTAACACACAGCATCTAACAAGAAATCAAACTAAGAAAAACGAAAAACTAAGGGTAACGAGCCTAATGCTCAGAACGGTTTCCGGAATCCGCCATGGCAGTGTCTCCACTTGTTGGCTCTGAACTTGAACCACTGCCGTTGCTACCACTGGGTGTGGCGTGCAACCAACCTCCGCTACCACTGGCTGGACCCTGGTACGCAGACGCCGGGGCAAAGGTGATGGCGAACCCTGGTGGCGGCGGCGGAACTGGCGTTGGAGCGGGTGGTGAATTCCTTGGCGCAAGCTGGATACGTACAGGAGCGGTGGTCCTCTTCCTTGGCATGGTGCGAATCCTGAGTCCTCCTGACGCTGGGTGTCCTCGCAACCTAGCATTATCGGCCTTGAGTCGCGCGACTTCATCCTCCAAACGGGCAATCTTGATCAACTTCTGGTCATCAAGAGCCTTGGATGCCTTGTGGAGATCGATGTGCATCTTGTCCAGACCCTTCATCACCGTGACCATCCGTCCGAAGGTAGTGTTGTTCTCCTCCGCTGCAGATCGGTAGGTGCTACTGGTGGAAGAGCTACCGCGACGAGGATGATAACGGTACGCCGAGCTGTGGAGAGCGTAGTCGTGTAGTTCTCGCATCCTGGCCATCATCAAGTAAGCCGCCTCTTGACAGGCGTGCTCGTCAGATCCTCCTGAAGCGGTGACCACCATATTGGGAAGACTGGTGCCCACGAAGCCATGTACTTCCAAACGGACTCGGAACGGGAACTCGCCACTGAGAGGCTCGATCGTGGTGTACTCTGGCGCTTCAAGGTATCCTACAACCAAAGTCATACGGGCAAGCTCTGCCACGAAGCCTTCCATATTCTGACCACGGTGCGTCGGGGGATGACCTGCCATCTACAGAGCGCAAAGGAACGGGACTCAACATATGCTCAAAAAGAAAATTTTGATGCAAGGAACCTCTTTTTTTTTCAAAAATCCCAAAGACCACACCACCATTCCCAAATTTTTCCCAAAGCAATTTAAAATTTAAGGGAAAATGCACATGAAAAATTTTAGAGGCCTCTTAAGGTTTCCAGTTGGCTTGTCCTACGGTCAAGGTCGGCTCTGATACCAACTTGTCACGCCCAGAAATTCACTACCAGAATTTCCAAAGCAAATTGTGTATTAAAATCCCTGTCCAGGACCAGCCAGGGTACACAAATGACAAAGTTGCCATACAGATCCACGTCTTACAAAACAATAAAAATCTCTTACAAAACTGCAGCGGAGAAAGGAAACAACTAATCTAATAAACTAAACACTCGCAACGTAGCGACTCCACTCCACAGGCATTCCTCGACGGTAGGAACAAGCCTACTCTTCTGAAAAGTCTTCCTCTGAAACAACCTCCAACTCTGGTGTGGGGAAAAATAAAGCAAGATTGAGTACTACCCACTGTACTCAACAAGTCATACCGGAAAGGAAAATAATGATGCAAGTAATAACAAAGGAGAGCTGCAATGGTTATTTTGCATAAAATACGCATTTAAAAACAATAGTTGACAACAGTAAAACAGTTGAATTAATTAGTCATAATTAAACCATCACTGCCCAACGCTACACCACGTTGCGACAGGCCCAACCATCCACCTGAACTAAACCATTTCCATTAAGTCAAATTATTAAAAGTTCAACTAATCACGGTGAATCTGGTTGATCGCCCATAACCGCGGGCACGGCTATTCGAATAGTTTTACTCTGATCAGAGGTGTACATCTGTACCCACAAGACACAGTCCTACAACACATTACTGTGCGCCGACATACCACCACGGTATACCGGAAAAGGAGCTGTGACAGGACCCTTCGCATAACCCCCTCTAACCAATCGTACCACCTCGGGTTTCGCCCCCACTCCTCAAAAGGCAGTGGGCAGCCCCCCCTCGAGCCTTGGTGAATCCGGTAGCCGCATAGACCGTCGCAGGGCCCATCCAAACTCCATCACGCTCACCCTAAGCAATGTACGTCGGCTAGAGGAAAGCTACACTTCAAGTCCAGCCGTTGCCCACGCTGGCTTGTGGTACGCACGGTTCTTCTTCCAGGGTTTCCTGTGAACCGGTCCATAATCGTCATGAGCACAACCATCAAAACCATGTACTCACAACCCACCATTAGTCAATATTTTAGTTAAACCAAAGATTAAATCACCCACGAATAACCATCGCGTGCCAACATGAAATAACCATCATTAAGTATTAATGAAGCTTTAAATAACCCAATTGTGAGCTAATGTTTTTAAGCAAGGCTAAGCAAGTTCTATTGTAGCAACTACTCAAATTATTTCCCAAGCTATCAAAGGAATAAGGTAATCGCAATATAAGACTGAGTACAATAGGTAAACTATCCCATAGATGACATTATAAAACAATGCAGTATTTAGAGAAAAATAAGACTGTTTCGCAATGTAGGTACAACATGATCAAATGAATAAGTATGACTTGCCTTGCTCTTGCGCTGGGTCAACTTGGGCAACAACTTCGAAGTAAACCGGAGAATCGGAATTACCGGAATCTACACGACAAACAAAGCAAACAACAATACATGCTATAAATCTACTGAAACAAAGAATAAAACTATTTTTAATGGATTCTCTGCATTTTTATGAATCTTCTGAGACTTGAACAAACAAAAACGGAGTCCGGATGAATTAGTTATGAATTTTTGAAGTTATCTGTGTTTTTACTAAAACAGAAAAATCCTTAATTAATTATTGCGCAATAAACCCTTAGGGCTGACGTCACTGCTGACGTCAGCGGCTAGGGCTGACGTCAGCCGCGGCGGCGGCTGCGCACCACGTGGCGCACACGTGGCGCCGACGCGGCAGCCACGTGGCGCCCACGTGGCGGCCACGCGGGACGGGAACGGGCGGCCGAGATCGGCCTGAGTGGCCGATCCGACGGCTGAGGCGCACGGCGGCGGCTAGGGTTAGGGTTTTGGGCCGAGCGGCGTGCGCGGGCGACGGCGGAGCGGCGGCTCGCGGGCGGCGGCGCACGGGAGGCGGCGGAGCGGCGGCTCGCGGCGGCGGCGGAGCGGCGCGACGACGCGCCGACGGCGGGCAGCAGCCGAGCGGCGGAGCGGCGCGCGCGCACGGGAGCGGCGGAGAGGGAAAAAAAAGGCGGCGGCGGCGGCGCTTACCGACGGCGGAAAACGGCGGCGGCGCGGCTTCGGCGACGGCGGCGGTCACGGCTAGGGTTAAGGGCGGCGGCGGCGCGGGGAAAACGAGGGGCGGCGGCCTCGGGGGGAAATAAATAGGGGCGACGCGGCGGGAATCCCGCCGGGAATCGCGGCGGCGCGGGCGCGGCGGCGGCCGGCCGAGTCGGAGGCGGCCTCGGCCGCGGCGGCCCCACGCGTCAGCGAGCGCGCGGCGCGGGGAGGCGCGGACTTCCGGGCGGCTCGGGCCGTGGCCTCGGGCCGGCCCGGGAAGGAGGAGGGGCGCGGGGAGGCGGCGGCTTGGGCCGGCTGGCCCGAAGGAGAGGGCAGGGAGAGCGGCGCGCGGGGCGGCGCTTGGCTTGGGCCGAGGGAGAGAAAATGGGCTGACGGCCCGAGAAGGGGAAAAAGAAAAAGAAAAGAAAAAAAAATTTCCCAGGGATTTATTTATTGCGCTTGAGGGTTTTTAATTGGTTAAAATTATTTCCGGGGCTCTGAAAATTCCACTAAAAATCCTGTTAATGTATTTTGACATGGGGAACTCAAGAAAAATTCCACCTTGCCCTTTCCACTTCTTTAATGCATTATTTAATTGGGTTTTTCTCCAGATTTAATTCAACAATTTCTCAGATAAATTATTAAATTTAATTTTTACGATTTGGGAGAACCTCAGGGTGTGACACCCACCATGTCCAAGCCCCACACGGCAAAAGGCCATGATGAGGGAATTGTTTGGAGATCTTGAGCTGGAACGTGGCTCTGCCGAGCGAAGAATTGACAACCTCCACACGTGCGAACTACCTTATCTGCATCGGTGACCGCCGTGAGCCAGAAGAATCCTTGTCTGTAAGCCTTGCCCACCAGAGTGCGCGCCGCGGCATGGCTGCCGCAGAGGCCCGAGTGAATATCGTGCAATAATTGTCCTCCTTCCTTTGGGGTGACACATCTCATCAAAACTCCAGAGGACTTCTCTTGTATAGCTCTGAAGCAACCATGACATAGCCTTGACTGCGACGTCGAACTCGTTCCGCATCATCCCGGTCATCCGGCAACTCTTGGTGAGTTAAAAACTTGATGAACGGTGTCCTCCAATCAGTGTTAAGCATGGCGACTTGGCTGGTAACTCCTTCATCGGAGATTAGTGCTTTGGCATGTTAACGATGGATTTTGGTAATCGACTTGGAAAGAAAAGAGGAAACCGAAGCAGAGAGGAAGGATTGAGTTGGAGTCGGACCAGGCTTTGTATCGGACCCGGTAACCGTATCGGACTGGGGAGGTGTTGCTGTAAAGAGCGTATCGGCCGATACGAATTTGGTTTGGTCGTGGGTCGATACGGGTTGTGAGTTGACAGTGTCAACGTGGGCTTGGTCTGGGCTCGAAATAAGCCTCAAAGAAGTTGCCAAATAGAGATAAAGCTCGGTTTTAGGCAATTGTATCTTGTAAATTAAGTAGTGTAGATCTAATCTGTGGCTTAAGTCTGCCGCAAGGATTTGTTTGTTAGTTGTAGATAAGATCTTGCCCTGCAAGGGTTCTGTTGTAACCTCGGGTATAAATATCCCGATAGTTTGTACATGTAATCTCTCTCAATCAATCACACAATCAGATCAATCTACTTTCGGCGCATCGCCAACCCTCGCAAGAGGTCTTCTTCGACGAGTTCTTGCTTCTTCAGAGCAGAGGTAAGAACTCGTCCCCGACGATCTGCATCGTCGGGGCTAACGTGTCGCTTTAGACACGTTAAGCCTCGATGATGTGATCGTCGATTATCATGTCTTGAATAATTTTGACAGGTATCTTAATTAAGCCTTGCCAGCGGTTTACTCGCTTTAGGGTTTGTTGCCAACGATGGTTTAATTCTTATGCTTGGCTAGATTGTTCAATGCAGTTACCATCCCCAAAAGCAATCGACGATTTGATTTTCTTTGTGTTAAGTCTCAATTCACACTTCGAGTTGTCATCGACCTTAGTCCTGTTTTGAGATCTAACGCGAAGCCTGTTTTCGGTTGTAATTAAGGATAGTGCCGGGGTTTTAGCCGGTCTTATCTAACATATGTGATTGCTTTATGTTTCTTGCATGTGTTTGCCACTTATATGTGCAGATTGATAAGTATAGATATGTCGATCGTGAAGTAATCTTAAGATTTCTTTATGGTTGATGTGTTTATATTGGCCGATTGGCTCGTATAAGTTTGCACTAGAGTACTAGCTGGTGTAGTTACCTTCGTTATCCTTATCGGCCGATATTATCAGTTGAGGTCTACATATCAATGAAGGCCGATAAGATTAGATTCACGATTTACTTATTTTCTAAGTGAGCCGATATAGCTTTGCCCTATCGGCTGGGCTATGACAATGTGTCATCGGTCTATCGACCGATCGGCCGTTGTTCTCTGACTTGGTTTACTTGTTTCTTGTTGATTGCAGATCAAATCAACTGGCACTCTCTACTTACGACTAGGCAAGCCATTTGGACCTGCACTGGAGTTAAGCAGATCTCCCAGGCCGCCGTGGTAACGCGAAACCTGTTTGGTTGCTGGACGGGTCGAAATTCTGCGCCAACACGCTTTTGGCACGCCTGGTGGGACAACAAGAACACAAGCTTCTCACCAGCAACAAGAACACCTCGAGATGTCGAAGCAGGCCGAGATCGTCGAGGAGAACGTCATTCCCGTGACCGCCGACCAGCTCAGCGCAGAACAAAAAGCTGAGATGGATAGTCTGGTCCAGCAGTTCCAGAATATGTACCTGCAAACATATTCTAGGACTCGGCAGGGCACCTTGATTCAAAAGTCCAAGGTGGTCATGCCGGGTTCCGGAGATGGAGCTGGAACGTCGGTGGCGGCGCACGATCACGCCGTCAAAACTCAGGACACTGCAGCGCCGACGTTGCAAGACAGGATTGACTCCGCAGTCCACTCTGCGCTAGTCAACCAATCGGGGATTTTGGTGAACACCTTGACCAATACGGTCAAATCTATCTTAGACGGGTCAATTCACCAGTTCAAGCCACAGGGGCCGATTTTCTTGCCAGAAAATAAGTTCCCTGCATATCGGACCCTGAGGAATGATCTGAGCACGTCTCAGCTAACAGCGCCGATGCCACCCCCATCGGCGCAGCCGACAACGACATTGCCACTGGTCCTCACCAGGCAGACTGGGGGCAGCCCTCAGCTCATCACCGAGGAACAATACGCTCAATGGGCCAAGGGGAAGCAACAGGTGGTTGAGCCGATGCAGCAAGTCCCCGTCAACCAGCCATCGGCCGGACAACCGCAAGCCCCAGTGTTCAATAGTCCTCCGCTTCAAGCTGCATACAACGTGCCACAAGGCTATTAGCAGCACCCCGCAGGACAGTATGGCGTACCGAACTCGGATCATCATTACCAGCCATACTCCCCTAGGCAGTATCAAGCAGAGGGTTTGCAACAATCGTTTCAGCAAGACCTCCCACATTGGCCCGCAGGATATTGGGCCGATATGATAGCCGAAGTGATGCGGGATCAATTCGGTTTGAAGCCCAAGGAGAACTCTACAGTGTATCGGCACCCGTATCCCGAGGAATTTGACAGGGTACCATTGCCGGGCCGATACAAGATCCCGGATTTCTCCAAGTTTTCGGGACAGGACAACGTCTCGACATATGAGCATGTCAGCCGATTCTTAGCACAGTGCGGGGAGGCATCGGCTATCGAGGCGTTGAGGGTGAGGTTTTTCCCTCTGTCCTTATCAGGGTCTGCATTCACATGGTTCTCTTCCTTGCCCTGCAATTCCATCAGAGGATGGATAGATCTGGAGAAACAGTTTCATAGATACTTCTACAATGGCGTGCAAGAAATGAAACTGTCAGATCTGACTGCCATCAGGCAGCGAGTGGATGAATTGGTCCCTGAGTACATACAAAGGTTCAGAGACATACGAAACAGATGTTATAGCCTCACTCTGACCGATTCCCAGCTGGCCGATTTGGCATTTCAGGGATTGCTGGGGCCGATACGCGAGAGGTTCTCCTCGCAGGAATTTGACAGCCTCGCGCAGCTGGCACAACGAGTATCGGCCCGCGAGCAGCGATTCCAGGAGGCAAAGAAGTTCGCGAAAAAGATTAACACTGTTTATCAGTACGCCTCTGACGATGACGACGATGAAGATGGTGATGTCGACCTAGCCGAGTGGGCCCGGATGAGGAAATCAACAACTTGCCAGTGGGCCAAGAAAGGAGATAAAGAAGATAAATATGATTTCGACATCAACAAGGCCGATAAGATATTTGACCTGCTGTTGCAAGAAAAGCAGATCCAATTGCCAGTAGGTCACGTATTGCCATCGGCCGAAGACATCAAGAAAAGGAGATATTGCAAGTGGCACAATTCCTATTCACACCATACAAATGAATGCAAGATCTTCCGGCAACAGATTCAATCGGCCATCGAGCAGGGCAGAATTAAAATCGATGATGCCAAGCGGCCGATGAAGATTGAAGGCCACCCGTTCCCAGTCAACATGGTGCGGGCGGACAGGGCCGATGGCGGTGGCCATCGGACTGGCAAACGGCCTCATCAGACTTCTGAGGGCCTGATCAGAAAATATCAGCGGAGGCGGGAGGAACAAGCTCAAGACCAAGCTGATCAAGACAACTCCTACGACCCACACTGGGAGTGCGAGTTTTTTCGCTTCTGCTGGAATGAAGGGATGAGGTTGCCATCTATCCAGGAGTGCCCTGCATGCAGTGGTGCAGAAGATTCTTATCAGGGCAGCTCAAGCAGACAAACGCATCGGCCGGCCAAGCAACGGAAATCTGTGCATGAAAGGCTAGGGCCGATGCACCGAGATCAACACGATGAAGATGAGGAGCAAATCCAGAACCCCCAATGGTGCCCAAGCGATGTATTCACCAAGACACAAAAGCGGCGGGTTCAGAGGTTAAGGAGGAAAGAGCAAATCCAAGAGCAACAGGCTGAAATACCCCATCGGCCAACCAAGACCAAAAAAGAGTGGAGGATAAAATCCACGGTGGCCAAGGCCGATGAGGGCACCTCCAATACAGCTCAGAGCTACTCAGCTTCAAAAGGTAAAAAAGTGGCATCGGCGCCTGTTAACATGGTGTTTATATTGCCAGCAGAATACAGTGTGCAGGCGGCCGATGAGGCGATGGCCAATGATGAACAAGGTTCAGCCATGCTACGGTTGTCACCAGACCAAGCCATCTTCGACAAGCCGGGTGACGCCAGCTACAGACATTTGCGGCCATTGTACATCAAAGGATTCATCAACGGGCGGCCGATGACGAAGATGCTGGTCGATGGTGGCGCAGCGGTCAATTTAATGCCATACCCAACCTTCAGGAAGCTTGGAAAAGTACCTGAAGATCTTATCAAGACAAATATGGTATTAAAGGACTTCGGTGGCAACGCATCCGAGGCGAAGGGGGTCCTGAACGTGGAACTCACCGTGGGCAGCAAAACAATTCCCACCACCTTCTTCGTCTTCGATGGAAAGGGTTCCTACAGCCTGTTGTTGGGACGAGATTGGATCCATGCAAATTGCTGTGTCCCTTCAACAATGCACCAATGCCTCATGCAATGGCAAGGGGACCAAGTCGAGATCGTGCAGGCAGATCGGTCAGTACATGTCGCCAATGCCGATCACGCAGTTTGGGAGATGGAGGGAATCGACTGCTTGTCCGGGCGAGTCTGGGACGCCAATTTCCTCAAGGTAACCGACTGCGACATCGAGACAATTGAAGACCAAGACAAGCGGTTACTTTAGCGAAGATGCACCATCCGCCGTTGACAATGACCCTTACACGGATGACGCGGTGGATGAATTAGACGGCAAGTTGGGACAAGGTTTTACGTCGGCCGATGAATTGGAAGAAATTGATATAGGAATAGGTGATAGGCCTAGGCCGACGTATGTAAGCGCTAATTTGCCAAAGGAATACAAGAATAATTTAATAGATCTTTTGAAAGAATTCAGAGATTGTTTTGCATGGGAATACCATGAGATGCCAGGATTAAGCCGATCGATTGTAGAACATTGGCTACCAATCAAACAAGGCTATCGGCCTTTTAAGCAAGCTCCTCGGAGGTTTAAGGCCGATATGCACGAAGCCATAAAAGCAGAGATCACAAGACTTTACGATGCCAACTTTATCAGGCCCTCCGATACGCAGAGTGGGTCTCCAACATAGTTCCGGTATTGAAAAAGAACGGCAAGCTAAGGGTATGCGTCGATTTCAGAGATCTAAATAAGGCGACGTCCAAAGACGAGTACCCTATGCCGTTGGCCGATTTGCTAGTCGATGCTGCTTCTGGGCATAAGATCATTAGTTTCATGGACGGAAACGCGGGTTACAACCAAATCTTTATGGCTAAAGAGGACATTCATAAGACAGCCTTCAGATGCCCAGGGGCAATCGGCCTATATGAATGGGTTGTCATGACATTTGGTTTGAAGAATGCTGGAGCTATGTATCAGAGGGCTATGAATTACATTTTTCATGATCTTATTGGCTCTCTGATTGAAGTTTATATAGATGACGTCGTCGTAAAGTCAAGAGAACATGATATGCACTTGGCCGATTTACGCAAGGTACTAGAAAGGGCAAGGAAATATGGTTTGAAGTTGAACCCTAACAAATGTGCCTTTGGCGTATCGGCCGGTCAGTTTTTGGGTTTCTTGGTCCATGAGAGAGGGATTGAAATCACACAGAAGAACATCGATGCCATTAAGAAAATCAAGCCTCCAGAAAACAAGACCAAGTTACAATCTCTGCTTGGCAAGATCAACTTCGTCCGGCATTTTATATCAAATCTATCGGGCCGTATAGAGCCATTCACTCCACTATTGAAAATAAAGGACGACGAAGAGTTCATATGGGGTGACAAGCAACAGAAAGTGCTAGACGATATCAAAGAGTATTTAACTTCTCCGCCGGTCTTAATTTCTCCACAAAAAGGAGTCCCATTCAAATTGTACTTATCAGCCGATGAGAAATCCATCGGCTCGGTCTTGGTTCAAGATGTTAACGGCAAGGAAAGAGCTATTTTTTATCTCAGCAGGAGAATGTTAGACGCTGAGACAAGGTACACGCCGGTGGAGAAATTATGCCTTTGTTTATATTTTTCATGTACTAAATTGAGGCATTACCTGTTTTCCAACGAGTGCATCGTGGTGAGCAAGGCCGATGTGATGAAATACATGTTATCGGCCCCAGTGTTGAAAGGACGAGTCGGGAAGTGGATCTTTGCTTTAACAGAGTTTGATCTTCGATATGAATCGGCCAAAGCAATCAAAGGACAAGCTCTGGCCGATTTCATCGTTCAACATAGAGATGACTCAGTCGCATATGCAGACATTGTGCCATGGACATTATATTTCGATGGATCCGTCTGCAGACACGGCTGCGGTATCGGCCTAGTCATCATATCCCCTCGGGGGGCAAATTTTGAGTTCGCTTTCACCATCAAGCCTTACTATACCAACAATCAAGCAGAATATGAAGCGGTGCTTAAAGGCTTGCAGTTATTACAAGAAGTCGAGGCCGATGCCGTGGAAATCATTGGTGATTCACAGCTAGTAATTAGTCAACTTTCTGGGGAGTATGAGTGCAGAGACGATATTCTCAAAGTCTACAATGAGGAGTGCAAAGAGTTATTACACGGTTTCCGGATCGTAACGATGAGGCATATACCCAGGAAGCAGAATTTCGAAGCCAATGATTTAGCTCAGGGGGCATCGGGATACAGGCCGATGGCTAAAGACGTTCAGGTTCAGATTGCTCTCGTGCACACCGATGACTAGAGGTTTGATATCATTGAGTATTTGAGAAATCCTTCCCAATCGGCGTCACGCAGAATGAAATATAAAGTTTTACACTATGTCTTATTGGACGATACACTATATTATCGGACGGTTGATGGTGTCCTACTCAAATGCCTAGGTCCTGAGGAGGCTAAAACCGTTATGAGCGAAGTACACGAAGGGATTTGCGGTACCCATCAATCGGCCCATAAAATGAAATGGCTGATGAAGCGCGTCGGATATTTTTGGCCAACCATGCTAGAGGATTGCTTCAAGTATTATAAAGGATGTCAGGATTGTCAGAAATTTGGAGCAATTCAGAGAGCACCGGCATCGGCTATGCATCCAATCATAAAGCCGTGGCCGTTTCGTGGATGGGGAATAGATATGATCGGCCAGATTAACCCACCATCAAGTAGGGGACACAAGTATATATTAGTGGCTACAGATTACTTCACAAAGTGGGTTGAGGCCGTTCCTCTTAAGAAGGTTGATTCCAAAGACGCTATTCAGTTCGTCAAGGAGCACATCATATATCGGTTTGGGTTACCTCAGACAATAACTACCGATCAGGGATCAATCTTCGTGTCCGATGAGTTCATCCGATTTGCTGACAGCATGGGCATCAGATTACTCAATTCTTCTCCTTACTACGCGCAGGCTAATGGGCAGGCAGAGGCTTCTAATAAGTCTTTAATCAAATTAATCAAGAGGAAAATTGATGAGCAGCCGAGGCAATGGCATACAACGCTGGCCGATGCCCTTTGGGCGTATCGGATGGCTTGCCATGGTGCAATCCAAGTGCCACCCTATCAGCTGGCCTACGGGCATGAAGCTGTACTGCCGTGGGAAACCGCCATCGGCTCAAGAAGGATTGCTTTGCAAGACGACTTGACAGCCGATGAGTACCATAATCTTATGGTTGATGAATTGGATGATTTGGCACATGTTCGATTACGGGCCTTAGAGAAAATCAAGCGTGATAAAGATAGAGTAGCCCGTCATTATAATAAAAAAGTCGTTGCCAAGTCGTTTGAGGAAGGAGACCTTGTATGGAAATTAATAATGCCGATTGGTTCCAGAGATAATAAATTCGGCAAATGGTCACCTAATTGGGAAGGCCCCTTTCGAGTTCATCGATTTTTTCCTCACAATGCCTATCTGCTCAAGGGTTTAGATGGCGAGATTTATGGACGAGCTCTCAATGGCAAATACTTGAAACAATATTATCCCAGTGTCTGGATTGACTCATGATCGGCCCTCTAGCCGATTTATGATTACAGCCGATGTAGTTAAGCATCGTCTTTAGATGGCCGGTAAATACTATCGCCCTTAGTTCAAAATTTCAGAATATGAGCCCTCATCTTCTAAAATTTGGGGGGCATATATATATACAGGAGTTCTTCAAGCCGATTTTTCAGTTGGCAATTGACTTCGGCTCTCTGGCCGATGAGATTGTTTATAATGAGATTGTTCATATTAAAGATATATGCGGCTGGAATTTTCAAGACAAATTCGGCTGCACGGCCGATAAGGTGTGAGAGGATTTCAAAAGCAATAAATTAGGCTGGAATTTTCAAGACAAATTCGGCTGCGTGGCCGATAAGGTGTATGTTTATACATTATTAAAAATAACATATGCTACATCACCCTATGAAGTCCGCAATAGCGGCAATGGCTTTACGGCGAATCTGCTCAACATCTTCAATAGCCTGGGCATCATCGGCCATCGTCCCTGGGATCGGTTTCAGTGATTTGCTTAGGGTCGCGAGGTACTTGGCCGATGCCTTGAGCTTTGCCGTCTGATCTTCTATGACCTTGGGTGATGTAGTTATCCCGACTTCGACTTCTTGGATTTCTCGGCGTGTGGTGGCCAGTTTCGATTCTAGCTCTGCCTCGAGGCGACGGAGTTCTTCAAGCCTATTTTTCAGCGCAATCGGCTCCACCACTAGCTCGTCCAACCTGGTCTTATCGGCGTTCACTTGAGCTTTGCTAGCGGTCAGGGCCGATTCCAGTTGTTCGCGCTCTCGTCGCTCTGCAAGTCTTTCTTTTGCTCTGAAAAGCTTGAATCGGTATTGTTCCAGGAAGATGGCCGGTGTGAGGATCTCTATCAGGTCTTCGGGCAGTTCGTCTTGGATTTCTTGTACCCTGGCTTTGATGGAGGAGCAGTCTTCTACTAAACACTCCAGCGAGGCTTCTAGCCGATTCCCAATATCGGACAGTCGGTTCTTTAATTCGTCAGAGATCGGCGCCTTGGTGGTGCTGGGCAGTTCCTTGTCCTCGTCATCAAGAAACTGGCCGATGTCAAATGAAAACATATCGGCTAGGTGTTGACGACGGATTTTGGTAATCGACTTGGAAAGGAAAGAGGAAACCGAAGCAGAGAAGAAGAATTGAGTTGGAATCGGACCAAGCTTTGTATCGGACTCGGTAACCGTATCGGACTGGGGAGGTATTGCTATAAAGAACGTATCGGCTGATACGGATTTGGTTTAGTCATGGGCCGATGCAGGTTGTGAGTTGACAGTGTCAACGTGGGCTTGGTCTGGGCTCGAAGTAAGCTTCAAGGAAGTTGCCGAATAGAGATAAAGCTCGGTTTTAGTCAATTGTATCTTGTAAATTAGGTAGTTTAGATCTAATCTGTGGCTAGAGTCTGCCGCAAAGACTTGTTTGTTAGTTGTAGATAAGATCGTGCCCTACAAGGGTTCTGTTGTAACCTCGGGTATAAATATCCCGATAGTTTGTACATGTAAGGACTCTCGAATCAATCACACAAAAACCAGTTCAATCTACTTTCGGCGCATCGCCAACCCTCGCAAGAGGTCTTCTTCAGCGAGTTCTTGCTTCCTCGGAGCAGAGGTAAGAACTCGTCCCCGACGATCTGCATCGTCGGGGCTAGCGTGTCGCTTTAGACACGTTAAGTCTCGATGATGTGATCGTCGATTATCATGTCTTGGATAGTTTTGACGGGTGTCTCGATTAAGCCTTGCCAGTGGTTTACTCGCTTTAGGGTTTTCTGCCGACGATGGTTTAATTTGCATGCTTGGCTAGATTATTCAATGCATCTGTCATCCCCAAAAGCAATCGACGACTTGATTTTCTTTGCGTTAAGCCTCAATTCACACTTTGAGTTGCTATCGACCTTAGTCCTGTTTTGAGATCTAACACAAAGCCTGTTCTCGATTGTAATTAAGGATAGTACCGGGGTTTTAGCCGGTCTTACCTAACATATGTGATTGCTTTATATTATTTGCATATGTTTGCCACTTATATGTGCGGATCGATAAGTATAAATGTGTTGATCGTGAAGTAATCTTAAGATCTCTTTATGGTTGATGCGTTTATATTGGTCGATTGGCTCGTATAAGGTTGCACTAGAATACTAGCTGGTGTAGTTACCTTTATCATTCTTATCGGCCGATATTATTAGTTAAGATCTACATATCAATGAAGGCCGATAAGATTAGAATCATGTCATACTCATTTTCTAAGTGAGCCGATATAGCTTTGCCCTATCGGCTAAGCTATGACAATGTGTCATCGGTCTGTCGACCGATCGGCCATTGTTTTCTGACTTGGTTTACTTGTTTCTTGTTGATTGCAGATCAAATCAACTGGCACGCTCTACTTACGACTAGGCAAGCCATTTGGACCTGCACTGTAGCTAAGCAGATCTCCCAGGCCGCCGTGGTAACGCGGAACCCGTTTGGTTGCTGGACGGGTCGAAATTCTGCGCCAACACGCTTTTGGCACGCCCGGTGGGACCTCAAGAACACAAGCTTCTCACCAGCAACAAGAACACCTCGAGATGTCGAAGCAGGCCGAGATCGTCGAGGAGAACGTCATTCCTGTGACCGCCGACCAGCTCAGCGCAGAACAAAAAGCTGAGATGGACAGTCTGGTCGTGCAGTTCCAGAATATGTACCTGCAAACATATTCTAGGACTCGGCAGGACACCTTGATTCAAAAGTCCAAGGTGGTCATACCGAGTTCTGGAGATGGAGCTGGAACGTCGGCGGCGGCGCACGATCATGCCGTCAAAACTGAAGACACTGCATCGCCGACGTTGCAAGACCGAATCGACTCCGCAGTTCACTCTGCACTAGTCAACCAGTCGGGGATCCTGGTGAACACGTTGACCAATACGGTCAAGTCGATCCTAGATGGTTCAATCCATCAGTACAAGCCTCAAGGCCTGATTTACCTGCCAGAAAATAAGTTCCCTGCCTATCGGACCTTGAGGAACGACCTGAGCACGGCTCAGCCGACAGCGCCGATGCCACCTCCATCGGCGCAACCAACAACGACCCTGCCGCTGGTCCTCACCAAGCAGGCGGGAGAAAGCCCTCAGCACATCACGGAGGAGCAGTACGCTCAATGGACCAAGGGGAAGCAACCGGTGGTTGAGCCGATGCAGCAAGTTTCTGTCCACCAGCCATCGGCCGGACAACCGCAAGCCCCGGCGTTCAATAGTCCTCCACTTCAAGCTGCATACAACGTGCCGCAAGGCTATCAGCAGTACACTGCAGGGCAGTACGGCGCGCAGAACCTGGATCACCACTATCAACCGTACTCCCCCAGGCACTATCAAGCAGAGGGCCTCCAACAATCCTACCAGCAGGACCTCCCGCATCGGCCCGCAGGATACTGGGCTGACATGATAGCCGAAGTGATGCGAGATCAATTCGGCTTGAAGCCCAGAGAAAACTCTACAGTGTATCGGCACCCGTATCCCGAGGAATTTGACAGGGTTCCATTGCCGGGCCGATACAAGATCCCGAATTTCTCCAAGTTTTCGGGACAGGACAATGTCTCGACATATGAGCACGTCAGCCGATTCTTAGCGCAGTGCGGGGAGGCATCGGCTGTCGAGGCATTGAGGGTGAGGTTTTTCCCTCTGTCCTTATCAGGGTCTGCCTTCACATGGTTCTCTTCCTTGCCCTGCAATTCCATCAGAGGATGGATAGATCTGGAGAAACAGTTTCATAGATACTTCTACAATGGCGTACAAGAGATGAAGCTGTCAGATCTGACTGCCATCAGGCAGCGAATGGATGAGTCGGTCCCTGAGTACATACAAAGGTTCAGAGATATACGCTACAGATGTTATAGTCTCAGTCTGACCGATTCCCAGTTAGCCGACCTGGCATTTCAGGGATTGCTAGGGCCGATACGCGAGAGGTTCTCTTCGCAGGAATTTGACAGCCTCGCTCAGCTGGCACAACGTGTATCGGCCCACGAGCAGCGATTCCAGGAGGCGAAGAAGTTCGCAAAAAGGGTTAACACTGTCTATCAGTACGCCTCCGACGATGAAGACGATGAAGACGCTGATGTCGACCTAGCCGAGTGGGCCCGGATGAAGAAATCAACAACTTGCCAGTGGGCCAAGAAAGGAGATAAAGAGGATAAATATGATTTCGACATCAACAAGGCCGATAAGATATTTGACCTGCTGTTGCAAGAAAAGCAGATTCAATTGCCAGTAGGTCACGTATTGCCATCGGCCGAAGACATCAAGAAAAGGAGATATTGCAAGTGGCACAATTCCTATTCACACCATACAAATGAATGCAAGATCTTCCGGCAACAAATTCAATCGGCCATCGAGCAGGGCAGAATTAAAATCGATGATGCCAAGCGGCCGATGAAGATTGAAGGCCACCCGTTCCCAGTCAACATGGTGCGGGCAGACAGGGCCGATGACGGTGGTCATCGGACGGGCAAGCGGCCTCATCAGACCTCTGAGGGTCTGATCAGAAAATATCAGCGGAGGCGGGAGGAACAAGCTCAAGACCAAGCCGATCAAGACAGCTCCTACGACCCACACTGGGAGTGCGAGTTTTTTCGCTTCTGCTGGAATGAAGGGATGAGGTTGCCATCTATCCAGGAGTGCCCTGCATGCAGTGGTGCAGAAGATTCTTATCAGGGCAGCTCAAGCAGACAAACGCATCGGCCGGCCAAGCAACGGAAATCTGTACATGAAAGGCTGGGGCCGATGCACCAAGATCAACACGATGAAGATGAGGAGCAAGTCCAGAACCCCCAATGGTGCCCAAGTGATGTATTCACCAAGACGCAGAAACGGCGGGTTCAGAGGCTGAGGAGGAAAGAGCAACCCCAAGAGCGACAAGCTGAAATACCCCATCGGCCAACCAAGACCAGAAAAGAATGGAGAATAAAATCCACGGTGGCCAGGGCCGATGAGGGTACCTCCAACACAGCTCAGGGCGGCTCAGCTTCAAGAGGTAAGAAAACGGCATCGGCGCCTGTTAACATGGTGTTCATATTGCCGGCAGAATACAGTGTGCAGGCGGCCGATGAAGCGATGGCTGATGAGGAACAAAGTTCAGCCAGGCTACGGTTGTCACCAGACCAAGCTACCTTCGACAAGCCAGTTGACGCCAGCTACAGACATCTACGGCCGTTGTACATCAAAGGGTTCATCAACGGGCGGCCGATGACGAAGATGCTGGTCGATGGTGGCGCAGCAGTCAATTTAATGCCATACACAACTTTCAGAAAGCTTGGAAAAGTACCTGAGGATCTTATCAAGACAAATATGGTATTAAAAGACTTCAGTGGCAACGCATCCGAGGCGAAGGGGGTTCTGAACGTGGAACTCACCGTGGGCAGTAAAACAATTCCCACCACCTTCTTCGTCTTTGATGGAAAGGGTTCCTACAGCTTGTTGTTGGGACGAGATTGGATCCATGCTAATTGCTGTGTCCCTTCAACAATGCACCAATGCCTCATGCAATGGCAAGGGGACCAAGTCGAGATCGTGTAGGCCGATCGGTCAGTACATGTCGCCAATGCCGATCTCGCAGTTTGGGAGATGGAAGGAATCGACTGCTTGTCCGGGCGAGTCTGGGACGCCGATTTCCTCAAGGTAACCGACTGCGACATCGAGACGATTGAAGACCAAGACAAGCGGTTACTTTAGCGAAGATGCATCATCCGCCGTTGGCAACAACCCCTACACAGATGACGCGGTGGATGAGTTAGATGGCAAGTTAGGACAAGGTTTTACGTCGGCCGATGAATTGGAAGAAATTGATATAGGGATAGGTGATAGGCCTAGGCCGACGTATGTAAGCACTAATTTGCCAAAGGAATATAAGAATAATTTGATAGATCTTTTGAAAGAATTCAGAGATTGTTTTGCATGGGAATACCATGAGATGCCTGGATTAAGCCGATCGATTGTAGAACATCGGCTACCAATCAAACAAGGCTATCGGCCTTTAAGCAAGCTCCTCGGAGGTTTAAGGCCGATATGCACGAAGCCATAAAAGCAGAGATCACAAGACTTTACGACGCCAACTTTATCAGGCCCTGCCGATACGCGGAGTGGGTCTCCAACATAGTTCCGGTATTGAAAAAGAACGGCAAGCTATGGGTATGCATCGATTTCAGAGATCTAAATAAGGCGACGCCCAAAGATGAGTACCCTATGCCGTTGGCCGATTTGCTCGTCGACGCTGCTTCTGGGCATAAGATCATCAGTTTCATGGACGGCAACGCGGGCTACAATCAGATCTTTATGGCTAAAGAGGGCATTCATAAGACAGCCTTCAGGTGCCCAGGGGCAATCGGCCTATATGAATGGGTCGTCATGACATTTGGTTTGAAGAATGCTGGAGCTACGTATCAGAGGGCTATGAATTATATTTTTCATGATCTTATCGGCTCTCTGATTGAAGTCTATATAGACGACGTCGTCGTAAAGTCAAGAGAACATGATATGCACTTGGCCGACTTACGCAAGGTACTAGAAAGGGCAAGGAAATATAGTTTGAAGTTGAACCCTAACAAATGTGCCTTTGGCGTATCGGCCGGTCAGTTTTTGGGTTTCTTGGTCCATGAAAGGGGGGTTGAAATCACACAGAAGAACATCGATGCCATCAAGAAAATCAAGCCTCCAGAAAACAAGACCAAGTTACAGTCTCTGCTTGGCAAGATCAACTTCGTCCGGCGTTTTATATCAAATTTGTCGGGCCGTATAGAGCCATTCACCCCACTGTTAAAGATAAAGGACGACGAAGAGTTCATATGGGGTGACAAGCAACAGAAAGCGCTAGACGATATCAAAGAGTATTTAACTTCTCCACCGGTCTTAATCCCTCCACAGAAAGGAGTTCCATTTAAGTTGTACTTGTCAGCCGATGAGAAATCCATCGGCTCAGTCCTGGTTCAAGATGTTAACGGCAAGGAAAGAGCTATTTTTTATCTCAGCAGGAGAATGTTAGACGCTGAGACAAGGTACACGCCGGTGGAGAAATTATGCCTTTGTTTATATTTTTCATGTACTAAATTAAGGCATTACCTGCTTTCCAACGAGTGCATAGTGGTGAGCAAGGCCGATGTGATGAAATACATGCTATCAGCCCCTGTGTTGAAAGGACGAGTTGGGAAGTGGATCTTTGCTTTAACAGAGTTTGATCTTCGATATGAATTGGCCAAAGCGATTAAAGGACAAGCCCTGGCCGATTTCATCGTTCAACATAGAGATGACTCAGTTGCATATGCAGACATTGTACCGTGGACGTTATATTTCGATGGATCTGTCTGCAGACACGGTTGCGGTATCGGCCTAGTCATCATATCCCCTCGGGGGGCAAGTTTCGAGTTCGCTTTCACTATCAAGCCTTATTATACCAACAATCAAGCAGAATATGAAGCGGTGCTTAAGGGCTTGCAGTTATTACATGAAGTCGAGGCCGATGCCGTGGAAATCATTGGTGATTCACAGCTAGTAATTAACCAACTTTCTGGGGAGTATGAGTGCAGAGATGATGTTCTCAAAGTCTATAATGAGGAGTGCGCAGAGTTATTACACGGTTTCCGGATCGTAACGATGAGGCACATACCCAGGAAGCAGAATTTCGAAGCCAATGATTTAGCTCAGGGGGCATCGGGATACAGGCCGATGGCTAAAGACGTTCCAATTCAGATTGCTCTCGTGCACGCCGATGACTGGAGGTTTGATATCATTGAGTATTTGAGAAACCCTTCCCAATCGGCGTCACGCAGAATGAAATACAAAGTTTTACACTATGTCTTATTGGACGATAACTTATATTATCGGACGGTTGATGGTGTCCTACTCAAATGCCTAGGTCCTGAGGAGGCTAAGACCGTTATGGGTGAAGTACATGAAGGGATTTGTGGCACCCATCAATCGGCCCATAAAATGAAATGGCTAATGAAGCGCGTCGGATATTTTTGGCCAACCATGCTAGAAGATTGCTTCAAGTATTATAAAGGATGTCAGGATTGTCAGAAATTTGGAGCAATTCAAAGAGCACCGGCATCGGTTATGCATCCAATCATAAAGCCGTGGCCGTTTCGAGGATGGGGAATAGATATGATCGGCCAGATTAACCCACCATCAAGTAAGGGGCACAAGTATATATTAGTGGCTACAGATTACTTCACAAAGTGGGTTGAGGCCGTTCCTCTCAAGAAGGTTGATTCCAAAGATGCTATTCAGTTCGTCAAGGAGCATATCATATATCGGTTTGGGTTACCCCAGACAATAACCACAGATCAGGGATCAATCTTCGTGTCCGATGAGTTCGTCCAATTTGCTGACAGCATGGGCATCAGATTGCTCAATTCTTCCCCTTATTACGCGCAGGCTAATGGGCAGGCAGAGGCTTCCAACAAGACCTTAATCAAATTAATCAAGAGGAAAATTGACGAACAGCCGAGGCAATGGCATACAACGCTGGCCGATTCCCTTTGGGCGTATCGGATGGCTTGCCATGGTGCAATTCAAGTGCCTCCCTATCAACTGGTCTACGGCCATGAAGCTGTACTGCCGTGGGAAACCGCCATCGGCTCAAGAAGGATTGCTTTGCAAGACGACTTGACAGCCGATGAGTACCATAATCTTATGGTTGATGAATTGGATGATTTGGCACATGTTTGATTACGGGCCTTAGAGAAAATCAAGCGTGATAAAGATAGAGTAGCCCGTCATTATAATAAAAAGGTCGTTGCCAAATCATTTGAGGAAGGAGACCTTGTGTGGAAATTGATAATGCCGATTGGTTCCAGAGATAATAAATTCGGCAAATGGTCACCTAATTGGGAAGGCCCTTTTCTAATTCATCGATGTGTTCCTCACAATGCCTATCTGCTCAAGGGATTAGATGGAGAGATTTATGGACGAGCTCTCAATGGCAAATACTTGAAACAATATTATCCCAGTATCTGGATTGACTCATGATCGGCCCTCTAGCCGATTTATGATAACAGCCGATGTGGTCAAACATCGTCTTTAGATGGCCGATAAATACTATCGCCCTTAGTTCAAATTTCAGAATATGAGCCCTCATCTTCCAAAATTTGGGGGGCATATATACAGGAATTTTCAAGGATTTTTCAAGTTGGAATAAAGATATATATGTCTGGAATTTGCAAAACAAATTCGGCTGCACGGCCTATAAAGGGTAAGAGGATTTCAGAATCAATAAATTAGGCTGGAATTATCAAAACAAATTCGGTTGCATGGCCGATAAGGTGTATGATTGTACATTACAGAAATAACATGTGCTACATCACCCTATGAAGTCTGCAATAGCAGCAATGGCTTTACGACGGATTTGCTCAACGTCTTCGATAGCCTGGGCATCATCGGCCATCGTCCCTGGGATTGGTTTCAGTGACTTGCTTAGGGTCGCGAGGTACTTGGCCGATGCCTTGAGCTTTGCCGTCTGATCTTCTATGATTTTGGGTGATGCAGCTATCCCGGCTTCGACTTCCTGGATTTCTTGGCGTGTAGCAGCCAGCTTCGATTCTAGCTCTGCCTCGAGGCGACGGAGTTCTTCAAGCCTATTTTTCAACACAATCGGCTCCACCGCTAGCTCGTCCAACCTGGTCTTGTCGGCGTTCACTTGAGCTTTGCTAGCGGACAGAGCCGATTCCAGTTGTTCGCGCTGTCGTCGCTCTGCAAGTCTTTCCTTTGCTCTGAAAAGCTTGAATCGGTATTGTTCCAGGAAGATGGCCGGCGTAAGGATTTCCATCAGGTCTTCGGGCAGTTCGTCTTGGATTTCTTGTACCCTGACTCTGATGGAGGAGCAGTCCTCTACCAAACACTCCAGCGAGGCTTCTAGCCGATTCCCAATATCGGTCAGCCGATTCTTCAGATCATCAGAAATTGGTGCCTTGGCCGTGCTGGGTAGTTCCTTATCCTCATCATCAAGGAACTGGCCGATATCGAAGGAGAACATATCGGCTAGGTTCTGCAAATATCAACATGGGTTGAGGTTAGCCTTGTCAATCAGGAATCGGCAGAAAGAGGATCAGGGTAATCATGGTTACCTGTGTTGGAGCGTTGGTGGTGCTTACATCGGCCTTCCTTTGCTTTGACGACACAGTAGGCGAGGGGGTTGGCCGATGTGGTGAGCGTGATGGAGCCCTAGGCTGAAAAGCAGGAAATTGGTGAATAGGGTTATGTGATTAGAGAAATAATGCAAAGAATCAACTCTTACCGAGACAGTCGGAGAGGGTGGTGGAGAAGGAGAAGGGGTTCTCAATCGTGCCTTGGCTCGTTCGCGTCGTTGTAAAGTTGTTTTCTTGGATCTTGGCATAGGGGCCGATTGAGTCCTCTCCTTCAATACAGACGACACCGCAGCCTGAAAAAGATAGGAAGTTAAAGTGTGACAGCGCAAGAAGATTATGCAAATACAAAGAAGAGAGTATATTGACCTTGCGAACTGCGTGCCTAGTCCTTCTTGGTTGTGGGGCATCATCTTGGTCATCGGCCGCTGGGATCTCAGCAGTTTCGGCCGATGGCTCCTGGGTGGTTTCGACCGATGGGTTTTCTTCTTCGTGTGCATCGGCCGCTGCTGCATCGATTTCCTCCTCCATCACTTGTTCTTCGAGGAATTCTTCCAAGGAGGGGTCTAGCTCTTCGGCTTCGGCCTGGTCATCTGTTTTGGCCTTCTTGCTGGCTTTCTGCGATTTGCCTTTGGCCGGCACCTTCCTCTTGGGGTTTTCTTTAAGCATCGGACCTTGGAGAAGTGATGCCACTTTTGGGGTAGTGAGGCCGATGATGGATTCCAGGACAGTCGACCCCGATGGAGCTATGGCTTGAGCGTAGAAGATCTTCCGTCCACTGTTGCTCACAGATGGAATCGGCTTGTCCGGGACTTGAGGGCTGATGCCTTGGATAAGTCCTGTCACATAGAACCTGGCCGATTGATGAAAGATGTGAGCGGCCCACTCTTGCCACCAAGTTTGGAAGTTGATGTGCACGAAGGCGCTCAGATGCAGCCGATCGCAGTCACCAAGATTGGGGAGCTCGACCTCCATTGCTTTGTTCATGATCAGGGCCGATGGGACTGTGCCTCTGCTCTCTAGGAGCTTATGCAGATGCAAGCTGATGGGAAGTTGCCCGAGCCCGCATTGTCTAGCAGTTGTCATTAGGGTGTAAAACTCATAGGACAAGCTGGTGCTCCTTCCCTAAAAGACACTTACTGGGAGCAGGCATGGAGTGAGGCCGATCATGAACAATTCCCTTGATTCCATGTCATCATTTATTAAGCTCAGTTGCAGATCATCTGGAAGCTCGAAGTCTCGGTCTGATGTATAGACAAACATATCCATCTTGGCTGATGGAGGGCCGGTGAAGAAACGGATGAACCATGCAGCCATGTCATCGGCCGATTGATCTGCGCCGAGATAGATGGAGGCTGCTTCCCCGTACGACATGCATCTTCTGTCCCTGGGGTCTTCGTGATCGGCATATTTTGATGGGAAGCGAGAATCTAATAGAGGTGGCCGATCAACCATGGTGTTGGTGTATATGGTTAGCCAGAGTTGAACGAACCACCATGGTCCTCCATGAGCCACAGTCTGTTTCAGCATCAAGTCTTGTGTGGCAACATGGAGTAGCCGATATACAGCTCCTAGAAGGTATCGGCCCAAGGGGATTTGTCTCTTGTCGACCAAAGCTTGAGCCAAGTGTTGACAGTTTGTAGTGAGGCCACAGGTCGATCCGCAGAAGACAAATCTCTCCAACCACAGTGTCAGGAAAGCTACGTGTTCTCGCTCTGAAACCGATCCCTGTTCCATGTGTTCAGAGATATATCCGGACCAGCCTCCGATTTTCTTGGTCTTCAACTTGTGGCTGCTGTTTACCAGGAGGCTGAAGGGGTTGATCTCGGAGCTGATATCCAGTCCTGTGAGTACCTTGATATCTATGAGGGTTGGGGTCATCGGACCTTGCTTGAACATAAAGGCGTTCAAGGTACTTGACCAGAAGTAGCTGGCGGCTGACATTAATGGCTCATTCTTCTTGGTATCGGCCAGGGACAGAGTTATACATTGGCCGATTCCAATCTCGTCCTAGTGGACTTGTTTGACGGCAGCGATTCTTTTGTGCCAGGTCCTATATCCGTTTAGCTTTGATGGCCATGACCTGAAAGTGTGCTTCCACGCCGAGACAGTGGGTTTGGCTTGTCTGAAAGGAATTCTGTCTGTTTCGGCGTTGATGAGCCAGGTTGGGTCGCAGTCGCCCATGGGGCCCAAGAGGAAGCGATGGGACTTATCGTCGGTGGGAATCAAGATTTGGTTTTTGAAGACCTAAAATGTGAGAACGACGATGAAGATATAAGGCCTGAGGGGGGCAGAAAGTAAAGACCTAATTTGGAGAAATCGGTGGAAAAGGTAATAATGCGGGCTTTGAAGGAATTGACTTACCGCAGGGATCTCGGAGGCGTAGAACGGGGCGGAAGCCATCGTTGTTGGAGGGGTCGCTGTGAAGGGGGTCGATGTTGACGAGACGCCGAGGGGTCACCGGAATTGAAGAACACGAGGGGTTTGTCGACTCGGCGGCGAAAGGGTTCGGATCTGGATCTGTGCGGTTTTCAGGTTAGACCTAGCAAAAAGTCGATGAGTTCCCTGGAGCTAATTCCGCCACATTATATAATGAAGCGGAATTGGGGGGCATGTGTTGACGACGGATTTTGGTAATCGACTTGGAAAGGAAAGAGGAAACCGAAGCAGAGAAGAAGGATTGAGTTGGAATCGGACCAAGCTTTGTATCGGACTCGGTAACCGTATCGGACTGGGGAGGTATTGCTATAAAGAGCGTATCGGCCGATACGGATTTGGTTTAGTCATGGGCCGATGCAGGTTGTGAGTTGACAGTGTCAACGTGGGCTTGGTCTGGGCTCGAAGTAAGCTTCAAGGAAGTTGCCGAATAGAGATAAAGCTCGGTTTTAGGCAATTGTATCTTGTAAATTAGGTAGTTTAGATCTAATCTGTGGCTAGAGTCTGCCGCAAAGACTTGTTTGTTAGTTGTAGATAAGATCGTGCCCTACAAGGGTTCTGTTGTAACCTCGGGTATAAATATCCCGATAGTTTGTACATGTAAGGACTCTCGAATCAATCACACAAAAACCAGTTCAATCTACTTTCGGCGCATCGCCAACCCTCGCAAGAGCTCTTCTTCAGCGAGTTCTTGCTTCCTCGGAGCAGAGGTAAGAACTCGTCCCCGACGATCTGCATCGTCGGGGCTAGCGTGTCGCTTTAGACACGTTAAGTCTCGATGATGTGATCGTCGATTATCATGTCTTGGATAGTTTTGACGGGTGTCTCGATTAAGCCTTGCCAGTGGTTTACTCGCTTTAGGGTTTACTGCCGACGATGGTTTAATTTGCATGCTTGGCTAGATTATTCAATGCATCTGTCATCCCCAAAAGCAATCGACGACTTGATTTTCTTTGCGTTAAGCCTCAATTCACACTTTGAGTTGCTATCGACCTTAGTCCTGTTTTGAGATCTAACACAAAGCCTGTTCTCGATTGTAATTAAGGATAGTACCGGGGTTTTAGCCGGTCTTACCTAACATATGTAATTGCTTTATATTATTTGCATATGTTTGCCACTTATATGTACGGATCGATAAGTATAAATGTGTTGATCGTGAAGTAATCTTAAGATCTCTTTATGGTTGATGCGTTTATATTGGTCGATTGGCTCGTATAAGGTTGCACTAGAGTACTAGCTGGTGTAGTTACCTTTATCATTCTTATCGGCCGATATTATTAGTTAAGATCTACATATCAATGAAGGCCGATAAGATTAGAATCATGTCATACTCATTTTCTAAGTGAGCCGATATAGCTTTGCCCTATCGGCTGAGCTATGACAATGTGTCATCGGTCTGTCGACCGATCGGCCATTGTTTTCTGACTTGGTTTACTTGTTTCTTGTTGATTGCAGATCAAATCAACTGGCACGCTCTACTTACGACTAGGCAAGCCATTTGGACCTGCACTGGAGCTAAGCAGATCTCCCAGGCCGCCGTGGTAACGCGGAACCCGTTTGGTTGCTGGACGGGTCGAAATTCTGCGCCAACACTAGGCTCTGTAAACAGCAACATAGGTCAAGGTCAGTCTTGTCAATTGGGAGCTGACGAAAGGGGATCAGGCTAGGTCTCATTACCAGAGTTGGAATATTGGTGATGTTTGCGTCGGCCTCCCTTTGCTGTGTTGAGGCAGTAGGCGATGGGGTTGGCCGATGTGGCGAAGGCGCTGGGGCCCTAGGCTGAAAAGCAAGGGATTGATAAGTAGGGTTATGAGATTGGCATGATAATATATAAATCAACTCTTACCGAGGCGACCGGAGAGGGTACTGGAGAAGGAGACGGAGTCCTCAAACGTGCTTTAGCCCGCTCACGCCGTTGTAGGGTTGCTTTCTTAGTCCTTGGCAGAGGGGCCGATTGAGTTCTTTCCTTCAGAATAGATGATGCCACAGCCTGAAAAGGATATCAAATTAGAGCCAAGCAATTGAAAGGGGTTATGTGAGCACGAAGAAGAAATTGTGTTTACCTTGCGGATTGCATGTCTGGTCTTTTTTGGTTGGGGGGCATCACTTTGGTCGTCGGCCGTTGGGATCTCAGTGGTTTCGGCTGATGGTTCCTTGGTAGCTTCAGCCGATGTGTTTTCTTCATGTATATCGGCAGCAGCTGCATCGACTTCTTCCTCCATTACTTGTTCTTTGAGAAACTCTTCTATGGAGGGATCCAGCTCTTCGAGATCTTCTTGGTCATCAACTTTGGCTTTTTTGCTGGATTTTTGGGCTTTGCCTTTAGATGGTGCTTTCCTCTTGGGGTTCTCCTTGATCATCGGCCCCTGGAGCAGTGATGGTATCTTTGGGGCAGTGAGGCCGATGATGGACTCTAGGATGGTCGACCCCGATGGAGCTACGGCTTGAGCATAGAAAATCTTCCGTCCACTGTTGCTCACAGAAGGAATCGGCTCATCTGGTACTTGGGGACTGATACCTTGGATAAGCTCCGTTACATAGAACCTGGCCGATTGCTGGAAAATATGAGCGGCCCACTCTTGCCACCAGGTTTGGAAATTGATGTGGACAAAGGTATTCAGGTGCAGCCGATCACAGTCACCAAGATTTGGGAGCTCGATTTCCATCGCCTTGCTCATGACTAGGGCCGATGAGACTGTGCCTCTGCTCTCCAGGAGTTTATGAAGGTATAAACTGATGGGAAGTTGCCCGAGCCCGCATTGCCTAGCAGCTGTCATTGGGTTATAAAATTCATAGGACAGGCTGGTGCTTCTTCCCTGAAAAATGCCTACTGGGAGCAGGCATGGAGTTAGGCCGATCGTAAACACTTCTCTGGACTCCATGTCATCGTTTACCAAGCTCAGTTGCAGATCATCTGGGAGCTCATAATCTTGGTCCGATGTGTAGATAAACATGTCCATCTTGGCTGATGGAGGGCCGGTGAAGAAACGGATGAACCATGTAGCCATGTCATCGGCCGATTGATCTGCGCCAGGGTAGACAGAGGTTGCTTCTCCATAGGACATGCATCGTCTGCTTCTGGGATCTTCGTGATCGGCATACTTCGATGGGAAGCGCGAGTCCGATAGAGGTGGCCGAACAACCATGGTGTTGGTATGAATTGTTAGTCACAGTTGGATGAACCACCATGGTCCCCCGTGTGCCACGGTTTGTTTCAGCATCAAGTCTTGTGTGGCAATGTGGAGTAGCCGATATACAGCTCCTAAGAGGTATCGGCCGAGGGGTATTCGTTTTTTGCTGACCAGGGCCTGAGCCAGGTGCTGACAGTTTGTTGTGGGGCCACAGGTCGATCCGCAGAAGACGAATCTTTCCAACCATAATGTCAGGAACGCTACATGTTCTCGCTCTGAGACCGATCCTTGTTCCATGTGCTCAGAGATGTACCCAGACCAGCCTCCAATTTTCTTGGTTTTCAGTTTGTGGCTGCTGTTTATCAGGAGGCTGAAAGGATTAATCTCAGAGTCGATGTCTAGTCCTGTGAGTACCTTGATATCTATGAGGGTTGGGGTCATCGGACCTTGCTTGAACATAAAGGCGTTCAAGGTACTTGACCAGAAGTAGCTGGCAGCTGACATTAGTGGCTCATTCGTCTTGGTATCGGCCAGGGACAGAGTTATGCATTGGCCAATTCCAATCTCGTCCCAGTGGACTTGTTTGACGGCAGCGATCCTTTTGTGCCAGGTCCTGTATCCGTTTAGCTTTGATGGCCATGACCTGAAGGTGTGCTTCCACGCCGAGACAGTGGGCTTGGCTTG